>CAWUFW010012975.1:0-505996 GCA_963921515.1 Calotriton arnoldi | reverse complement strand
GTTTGGACTGGTGCAAGGTGCCCACTACAACTAGTGGACAGCATATACCAGGCCAACTTCTCACAATGAGCCCCTTAGTTCCTCCTTTTCCTCTTATAGTCCTTTTGATTGGCCTGTCTCACTTAGCTCAACACCCACACTGGTGGATTCTATGTTAGAAATCTAGCAATTGTAGTTGAGTCTCTACTGTAGAGTAAACAACTCAATCATCAAGAGAGCCAGCTACCTACCAGGGCTCAGAATGTTATACCATATCCTTACCATGGTAGTTGGAAAATGCTCAAAGAAACCTGTCACGTCAATATAATAGATCATAGGTATTTCTCACTTGGGTTGTTGATTTTGACTACCTGGGAATTGTTTTGAGATCCCCAGGAAGTGGCTTTCTCAAAATATGAAATCGAAAAACCCCACCACCATCTCAACTTTGGCCATGCCATTGATCCATAGGATTTTTGGGGCATGGGTATTTTCGATGCTTTGCTGGCGTAGAATGATAGGTCTTTAGCTAGTGTATTTTATGGTGCAGAACTCTGGGGTTCAGCAACCTAGGTTATCTTAGCTGCAGTGGAGAATAGTTATTTAGAATCTGTGCTCTCTCTTCTTCAGTCCAGCCCTACTCTCTTATCACATGTTGATCCATGCATTCACCAGTGACAAAGAACAGCAGTTTTTATGGTTTAATTATGGACACATTTTAACAGTTTGAGATCAATCATTGCCGCTTGGTAGGTTTAATCTATAACAACATACCACACAGTCGTGATCAAGCACAAAAACTTAATATAAATTACTATCAAGGCACAAAACCGCTTTAAATTGTTGTGAAAATAGTGGGAATGTATAGGTAAATACAGAAAAGAGTAAGAACATTGGCTGGTACAAAACCACATTCAGGGATCAATTATGATCCCGTTCGGAAGGGCTCCGAATCGGATTTGGGTTTGCTGAACGACCGATTACGATGCCCGGAAGCCATTAGGGCTGTCCCAATCGGTTCCAAAAGGTATTCGGACAGGTCGAGCCTTTCGGACCCGAAACATACAGCTCCATGGACACGGTTTCCAAGTGAGTGATTACGATGACCGATTCGGACAGCCTTTCCAATTCGGTTTGTCCGAAACTAAACAGCAGTCCGAATTTTCCTTTGGGGGCCCGTAGCAGGCCACCCTTCACCCGGTGCCCTCCGAATGGGACCCGTGGGGGTACCCATGGGTCCCGTCTTCCCAAGCATGCACAGTGTGGCAGGCACCATGGGGTGCCCGCCACAGGGTGCACGATTTTCCCCAGCCACCCCTTTTTCCAATGGGAGCCTGTGTTCTCGTTCGGAATACAGGCTCCCATTGAAGTCAATGGGAGTCCGACCAAATCGTATCCGGAAGCATCCGGATGCATCCAAATCGCTCGGTCGGACTCCCCCGATCAGAGTAGTCCAGAAAGCATTCTGGAACCGAATTGGTCAGAATGCTTTTCGGACAAGATCGTAATCGGCCCCTCAATAGGGTGGAGGTGTAGTTACACTTCCAGCCCGTTATATTAAATGGCCATTAATGGATCAGTCCAGTGTTTAAGATTATTGATGTTTCAATCCCAATTTAATTGGAATCGGGCATTTCATCAGGACAGATATGATGCAACTCTATTTCAAAATGGGGAATGAATCAACATTTATAAAGGACAAAAGGTAAAAATCCATTACATACTCTGGTGAAGAGTTATACTTTTGAAAAAATCGAATTTGAAGCCAGGAACCTTTCAAACACTTACAATAACAACAGCTGATGTTGGCAGCCAAAAAATGAATTGGGGTGCAAACATAAAGGCCAAAAACATGACAAACTAAACGTAGTGAGCTAGCATTGCATGCATATTATGCTACAGTAGTTTCAGGATAAGAAAGGGTAATTCAAACTAGGTACTCACAGCATTGGCTGTATAGCTCCACTTTGTGTCCTTGTTTTTTGCATCCATCTGTTGTCTAAAACTGCAAGATGAAGGCTTGGGGTTATTCCACTTCACAAATTCAAAATGTAAGGAAATTTCCAGAATTGGGATTCTGCTTTCTGTCCCAGTGGGGATGTCTTAGTGCAGACAGTCTTCCACTTCCTAATATTCTGTCCATTTTTCGACAAAGGCAGGATACACTGGTGTACACTCCCCAGGTTTAAGAAGGAAGCTGGTTTAATGACAAGTACCTCAGCCACCAGTAGGCCAGAGTATTTTAACTACAAACAAGGGAACAGAAAAGAGGAAACCGTTGTGCTACAGCAAGAAAAGAGGACTTGCTGGTTGCATAGGTGGTTCTTATAAGTTTTATTGACGTTCGGATGATGTTTTAGATAGTGCTTCTGTTGATTTTTTGATTAAGTTTATTGTATGCATTTCTGTTCTTTCAAAGTCTAAGAATATAGAAAACACTTTCAACGTCTGCATCAGGGATCAGAGACACTACTTGGAAGAATATGAGCTACTAGGACATGAACTCATAGCCTGACCAATGTCCCTACCATCTCGGTGAATTAGCCTGTTCAATCATTCCTTTGCCAGCACTGGGATAGCTACTGTGTTGTGCAAACAGTGGCCATCTGTGACTTCTGATATTTTCAGCTATTGACATAATTCTGGCTAAAATGATGTCCAAATCATAGTGTTGGTTATTCCTTAAGAGCAAATCCAATGTCTGGTGCACTCAACAAATCTGAATGTTCCACCCAATTGCTTTTTAGTTAAAAGTACAGTTAATAAAACTTTACAGTGTTTCTGAAAGAATTCCAAAATCGGGATGAGATATTCACATATGCCATGGCAGGGTAATTGGGCTTGCCCAGAGTTCATTCCCATAATATGAATTAATATGGAACAAGTTCAGATCAATCAATCAATCAGTATTTGTTTAGCGTGGCTTATCACCCCAGGAGGTATCCAGATCACACTGCATCATTCACAGGGCCATCCACAGCCCTCCTATGGGTACCAGAGTACAATGCTTTGATTCTTTGACTTTTCTAGCACACTCTGCAGCATGAAACTGATCAAACTGGAAATCTTCAAAGCAAGGAAAGAGACAAAAAGACACATTATTATACTTCTATGCCCTCATAGTCTGGACTAATCTATCTCTTCATCTGAGAATGGCTCCCAAACTTCTCACCTTCTGGAAATAACTTAAAACATTGTTCTTCTTACATCACCTGCCTCCCATCTCCTGAAGGTTCTCCCCTTTCACTCAACTCCTACATTTGTAAATAGTTATACCTGTATTTGTATCCTTTTTTGACATTTGAAACAAAAATAACAAGTGTGGCATGGACATTCTCAGAATTGTACATTAGGGAACATCAGATACTTAGGAACACGGAGAGGAGTGTGGCAAGTACAGGCTACACAGATACATTATGTTTGTGATTGAGATTCATAAACCCTCATAGTTGATTTCCCCCTTCCAACTCCTGCCCCCATGAGGCATCGTTCCTTGGCAGATGTCTCTAAAATGTCCAAAGACAATCCTATGATGGATAAACCAAACATCCAACCCCCCTCCTCCCTTAACTAAACATACCCCCCGACCATGTCTGGTTGTGTGTCCTTTTATTTTAAAACATTCTCCCTTCCTCTTCTCCGCATCAGTACGCAGTCTAGTATTTCTAGGGTGAGTATCCTCCCCCTTCTCCTAATCACCATCTGGCATACTCCCTGCCTGTTCAATCTCGGTGTCCTCATCCCGGGATACAGTACGTGTTTCCTCATCCAGCAGCTCCCTCAGCATTGCCCTCCATGCCTGTAAATCATCATCTAGCTTTTCATCGCACCTGGTCTGCTGCATTCGAACCACCTCAGCCGTCGCCCACTTACTCATGTCTCGCACCCATTGCGCCACTCGAGGTGGTCTGTGGCCCAACCACGAGATAGCTACCCGGCGTTTCGCTAACACCAGCCCCAGAAGAACACATTTCCTGCTGAGATTCTTGCTTTTAGGTCAGGGCAACAAACCGAGCAACACCACACGGATCTCCCGCAATATCACCCACCCCGTCGCCTCCTGTAGCGTAGCCAAGACATCAGTCCAGTAAGGTTGTAACTCTGAGCAGGACCAGACCATATGGATAAAGGCAGCATCCGCTTCCCCACATCTGGGGCATCGCCCCGACCGATCCGGGTAGATCCTATGTAACATCCTGGGAGTAAGATATGTCTGGTGTACAAAATTGTATTAATTTAAAACGGGTGTTCGAGCTCACCCGTTTAACCCCTTCGTGAATTTTAGTCCAATCCTTAACTGTTATGGGGTCCCCCGTCAATGTTTCCCATCTTGTCTGGACAGGGAGTGCCTGGACCGAGCTGTCTTCCCGAATTGCCCGATGCAAGTGCGACATCAGTCTTCGCCACTTGGCCATAACTATCATAGTCTGTAACACGTTAGAAATAGGGGGCTCCTCAGGGAACATGGGCCACAGCTCCTTAGCCACCTGAGCTGTTTTCCCATACTGTAGGAACTGCCCTGGGCCTAGCCGAAAGGCGCCCGTCGCCTGCTCACGGGTGATGTACTGTTTGTTATCATATAAGTCCCCCATGGTCAAGCAACCCCCTTCCTGCCATTTACGGACAGACATGGATGCACAAATTTGCTGGAAGGGTCGAACTACCCACAAGGGCTTGGCCGGGGCGTAGGGAGCCCTTTGTAGCACCCTGCTGACCATGAGTTCCCATATTTCCGCCACATGTCAAATAATGTATGGGCATGTCGGAGGTACCTGTGCTCCCAGCATTAGCAGCTCAGGGAGTGGCCTGTCTCCGAAGACCCCGCCAGCAGGGTTTTCTCCCAATTTCCATCATCATCTAACTAATGTACAGCGTGTTGCAGCTGTGAAGCCATGTAATAGAATTCCAAACAGGGAACTTCCATCCCCCGTTCTGCCAGGTTCTCTGAAGAGTGGCCAGGCTAACCCTTTTGCGTTTAGCACCCCATAATAATTCTGTCAGAAGGCTGTCTAGAGTTACAAAAAATTGCTGAGGGATCCTGAAGAAAGAATGCTGCATTGCATAAAGACACCTGGGTAGGAGAATCATTTTGGTTATGGCGATCCTACCCATAAGGGACAGAGGCAATCCCTGCCAAAAAGCGCAATGAACCCCGTAATCCTTCTATTACTTTCCCAATATTAAGCGCCAGGTACTGCTCAGCCTTCTCCGCCAACCTGACCCCCAGATGCGGTCCTCACCCAGGGGAGCCCCACCTCCGGTAGTCCCCCATCCGGGAGCGAAGCCAGTCCTCCCATTGGAATTAATTTCGATTTCCCGGAGTTAATCTGTAGCCCGACACGTTCCCAAACCTCCCAAGGGCGTCCAGCAATGTTGGTATCGCCTGAACAGGGTGACAGAGGTACACAAGAGTGTCGTCGGCATACATGGACACCACGTGGTTGGTCTCACCCAGCGGAATCTCGAAGGCCGCCATTTTTCTTCAAAGGGCCGCCGCCAAGGGCTCCATTGCCATGGCAAAAAGAAGTGGCGACAGCGGACATCCCTGTCTGGTGCCACGTTGCAACATAAAGGCCCTCGATACCAACCTCCCCATTCTGATTCTGGCATAGGGTTCCGAGTAAAGTAACTGCACCCATTTAAGGAATTGTAGCCCCACACCCATTACACGTAGAACCTTCCAAAGATATACCCACCCAACCGAGTCACATGCTTGCTCTATATCCAATAACACCAAGGCACACTCCTCCTAGTGTAGTAAAGGGGAGTGCCACATATGGGCTAGTCTCCCCAAATTCTGGGCCGTACTGTGTTTGGGGATGAATCCCGCTTTGTTGGGCGTGAATTAGATGCTGCATATGCGGTTGCAGTCGAGCCGCCATGACCCCGCTAAGGACTTTTAATATCTATGTTCAGCAGAGATATTGGCCTATACGATCCCGGCAACCGGGTGTCTCTAGCCGCCTTGAGTATCATGACCACCAACGCTTCGTTCATAGAAGATGGTAGTTTTCGATTCTGGAACGCCTCATTATATACCTCCAGGAGACGGTCCACTAAAATGGGTGCACATTTTTGGTAACATTTGGCCGGTAGGCCATCACTCCCTGGACTCCTAGCAGTCTTCAGAGCCTTTATGCCCTCCAGTATTTCCTCGTTAGAGATTGGGTCGTCCAGCAGTCGGCTAGTCTCCCTTTCTAAACGAGGTAAGTCCAGTGTGGCTATGAACCCCTTCATTCCTTCCAGATCCAGCACAGGACGCCCTGCATATACCCCAGCTAAGTGATCAGCCAATGTTTCCAAGATTTTTTGCTGACTGTATACTGTGCACCCATCAGCGGATTGCATCTGTACTATGGGGGACACCAGCTTCTCGTTCCTAATCAGTCTGGCAAGCAGGGCCCCCGAACGATCTCCCTCCGCGTATAATCGTTGTCGGTGCGCGGTATAGTGGAACTTTTCCAATCTGCATAGTGCCACTAGCAGCTCCTCTCATGCCTCCCGCCACTCATTCAGACGATTAGGGGCCGACGGCAACAATGCTTCCAACTCGGCTAGGTTCCTCTCTAGTACCTTAATGTCTTTTTCGAGCTGCTGTCGAACCCCATATGTTGTGCTAAGGCAGATCCCCCGGACTACTACCTTCATTGCCTCCCATTCCATGCCCCTAGAGGACACCGAGCCCCAGTTTGTCGCAAAATAACTAGAGATCTCTTCTTCTAACTTCTTAACAAAGGGTGGATCAGTGAGCGCCTCGGTTTGAAGCCTCCATGTTGGGTTTACAGATCTGGGCCTTCCAGTGCCTAAGGATAGCAGCATGGGGGAATGATCCGAGATATGTCTCGGAAGGTACACTATCTCTTCAACCCTGGATATCAGAGTCGCTGATATAAGGAATTGGTCCAGTCTGCTAAACGCATTTGTCGCGGGGGTGTGACAGGAAAAGGTCCTGCTATCTGGGTCTCTCATCCTCCATGCGTCCACTAGCCCCAGCTCCCTCATAACGTCCACCAGAGCCTCAGTCATACCCGGTTTGGTATTTGCCCGGGGGGTTCCCAGTCCAATGTCCCGTCCATCACACAGTTGACGTACCCAAAAATAACTATGTCCCCACCCAGATAGGGGGTCGCTGCAGCCATCACTTCATAAAAAAAGTTGTGGGCGTCTGAATTAGGGGCGTACACGTTAATGAGACATATCTCTTGTACGTCAAGTCTACCATATAAAATCACATAGCGCCCCTCAGGATCAAGCACATGATGCATATGCTGAAAAGGAGTCCCCGGGGTCACCCAGATAATCACCCCCCCGTGCAAACCCCAAAAATGAAGTGGCATACAGCTGTCCCCTCCATCTGCGATGAATATACGGCAACGTGTCACCCCATACATGTGTTTCCTGCAGGGCCGCTATACCAACTTTATACTGCCGTAAATAGGAGTACACCCTTCTACGCTTTTCAAGCATTGTCATACCACGTATATTCCAGGTAAGCAGCTTCATCAGGGAGGGAGCCATGGGATCATATGATTGGCATCGCTTTTACGTTCCCATCCCGCCTTTCTATTTTTAGACTGAGCGCACTGCGGAGAATTACAACCCAGACATGGATCTCCTGAACTTCCCTTGGAACCATAAAGAACAAACAAAACAGATTGACTCCCCTTATACCCCCCCACCCACTGGGCAGTGAAACAGGCCTATCCCTCCCAACATCATAGAGAGCAAACAATACCATCTCCCGCCCTAAACAACCCCCATCAAAATTCTTCAACAGTGTATCAATGCCCTGCAGCAATATCCACAGTTGTATTACACAGATTAGAACCTTCATAATTGAGCATTGGTCAGGGCCTTCTAAATAGGTGCAATGCAAGTGACTGGGCTCTTGAAGGGGTGCGAGGACAAAGCCTCCAGCTCCCCAGGCAGGTCCCAGCCGCTACTGAGGGGCGCGTTCCCTCCCATACGCGGCATATGCATACAGTACCAATCCTCACCAATTAACAGAAAAAAGAAAACATTTGTATTGAGTCTTCTTGGGACCACTTATCTGATTGTTCAGAACCCCGAATCGGCTCTCCCCCACATACCTTGGATCTCAGGATACGTTAGTGTCAGGGATAACCTCCGATGAGGTCAAGTCAGAGTCCGATGATCCCTCCACCACCTGTAAAGTACCATCCTCGCACACTCTGACCCTTCCAGATTCACTTGTGTCCTATTGTCACTTCCCTCTGGATAATCGGCGCCATCTCATCGCTGGGTCCGCCGGGTCCGTGAGTGTCTTTGGATTAGGCTGCGACTTCTGCCAGGCTTCACGATCCCCTGTAGTATCCCTCCAGTCTGAGGCCTCCTCCGCTGACCCAAAAAACAGAGCCCTGCCTTTGTGTTCAATCCGAAGCTTGGCCGGGTAGAGGAGGTTGTATTTCATCCCGGCCTCCCTCGTGCGTCTCTTCACTGCCAAGAAGGTGCGTCGTTGATCCTGCACCCTTTGCGTGTAGTCAGGGAAAATCGCAATATGGTGTCCCTCGTAGTGCAAAGCAGTCTTGGCACGGGTGGATTGCAGGATCATGTCCCGGTCCCGGTAATTAAAGAACCGGGCTATGATGGCTCTCGGCGGAGCTCCAGGGCGTCGGGGAGGGACCAGTGCCCTGTGTGCCCTCTCAAATATTGAAGAACTTAGGGGCATATCTACAAGGGCTTTATCTCCGTTTTTCTGGCTTTAAAAGCCAGAAAAACGGAGATAAAGCTATTGCCCTATCAACAAGAGGGTGCTAACATGCATAATCGCATGTTAGCACCCTTTTCCCGACGCCCCCCTTTGCATCTCTAATGAGATGCAAAGTGGGCGTCACTGGGCGTACCCCGGATGGACTGCCTTGCAAATATCGCCGATGTTCACATCGCGATATTTACAAGGCAGCCCATAGGATTTCAGCAGACGTTAGATTTTGGCGAAAACTGCCGTTTCCGCCAAAATCTAACGTCTGCTGAAATCCTGACTTACCTATGTTAGACATAGGGGGTGGATTATGCTGATACGACCACAGGTTCGTATCAGCAAGGTTATCGCCGTTTTGCAGGGAACATTGCTGGAAAACCAGCGATGTTCCCTGCAAAACGGCGATAACCTCGCTATCTCTGGAATTTTTATCGCCCTGGGGAAACGCGTTGTTAATAACGCGCTACCAGGGCGATAAATACCAGAGATAGCCTGCGTTAGGGAATTTGTCGCTCAGCACGGCCAGCGATAATTATCGCTGGCCGTTGTTAATATGCCCCTTAGATGTTCTGCCTGGTGCCAGAACTTTCGTGATCCATTCCTCCAAAAACAACTCCACAGAGGATCCCTCCGCTCATTCCGGAAAGCCCACAAATCTTAAGTTATTCCTCCGTGAGCGCCCTTCCTGATCCTTGGCGCGTTCATCCAATTTGATCGTCTTCCTTTGAAACTTCATGACCATCTCCCGCAGAGACTTGACCTCCGTCTGGAGTACATCCACATGTTGTTCTGTCGTGGTGACCCTATCGGAGACCTTACGTAGGTCACATCGGAGGAGATTGACATAAATCGCCACTGCGTCAATCCTGGTCACCATCTCGTCTCTCGCAGTCCGAACGGCCACCAGGATATCGTTCAGGGAGGGGTCCTGCTGTTCTTCCCCCGGCGCCACCTCGGCATCATCTTCTCCTCGCATGTCCCTTTGATTGGGGCCATTTTATTGGATTGAGCTCTGGTGCCTTTATCTTTAACCATGGTGAACTGTGACGTCCCCAGGTCCCAGGGCCAACCAACACGAGCAAAGCTCCGGCCTTCTATCCGCAGTAACCTCTGCCCCTAACGCCTCAGGTGTACTTCAGGCCTAGGACCCCCAGTCCTCTCTTGTTTGATTGTCTCCATACAGGTCTCTCACCGGGTGCCGTGCACCCCCAGGGGCAGCCACGCTAAGCCCGTTGGCATCACAGGGCCAGTCCACTCTCACCTTCAGGCAGCCAAGCGTCTACAGTCCCACGTGACCAGGCGGTGGGGCAAGGGGTGCCCCAGTCTTTCCCCAATTCCGGGTAATAGTCACCTCCGCAGCACCTCCACTCTGGCGGTCTCCTAGAGCTCCTCCAGCCGTCACCGGCGTCTGCTGTCTAGCAGGTAACAACTACGAGGGTAGGCCCCCACCGCCACACTCTCCTGCACAGTGGGGATTCTCTTTTGAAGGTCCGGGCCCCGGTGCGCTCCGTGGCCTCCAGCACAAGAGAAACCGGGTCTGAGCACTGTCTGGGACGTGGACTCCCGCACTTCACCTGCCGATTCTTCCCGCTGGGGAGCCCGCCTCACCGATGCCGTACTCCTGCTGGCGCAGGCGAGTCACGACTACTGCGGCGTCACCGCCCGGCCAGCCTCACCTCTCTCAGGGGACCACACAGATCAGTGCCTCCTTCTGTGGATATCCCATCATGCGACCCTCTGGGGCTGTCTTCTCGGCGCTGCTCCCCAGGCCGTCGAGACCACCGTTGAGGAGTTCGGTCGCTAGCCCTCGGCCTTCAATTCAAGCCGCGGGTGCCTACGCGGCAGTCCATGATGGCGGCTCTGCCCTGGGGACACTCGGCTCCCCACACTGTTTACGCCGGATTTACTGCCAAGCCAGGCGATGGTCCCGGCCAGGCCGATATATACGGTGAGGTCGGTGCATCAAATGCACCACAGGATTCTGCAGGATGTTTCCGCGTTGGGACGGAGCTCCGAGAAACACGTCCTACTCGGCCATCTTGTCGGCCACACCCCCCACCTGTATTTGTATCCTTCCTATTCCCTGCAAACTTTTGCAAATATATGCTTGTACACCTGTGACCTTTACACAACGGTATATACTCTGATGCCTGCATAGGCTACGAAGCAGGAGTCTCCAACCTTGTCTGTAACAGGAGCTACTTATGTTTAATGAAAATAATCCAGAGTTACTGAAATTGGTAGTGTTATAACAGTGACCACATGAGGCAAGATCACATTAGTGGCCACCATATGCAAAATCGCCAATAGTGATCACCTCAGTGTATCAGAAATTGTCAATTTCAAAAGGCTCTAGGTGGGTAATACATAACAGCCATAGCTGAAATGCCCCTGGCACTTACATAGTAATATGTATCACCATCACTGTAGCATCGTGTGAGTTAGCAATGATAGAACCCTTGTGGCTCCTGATGGAAACCCATACAACTCTGAAGTAAGCGTTAGAGCGTAGCGAAGTGAATGCAGGTTTTGGAATGTTGAGTTTGTGGTTACACGCAGGTGACTAAAGACGTGTTATATAAAGCTCTGTGTGTGGCATAGTCATTGGTGAGTACCCAGGCTGGGGAGGACGGTACAACTGGCGACTAGTTAGGGGATAAGTAGTCCAAAGATCAACAGTGCTCTCCGACACAGTTTTCCGTGGTCGAGCAAACTGCTCGTGCGCACAACGTGTACCTCTGTCGAAGTGGATAATCGATGTTTGGCATATGTGGGGTCAAAGTGCAGCCCCAGTCTGTGTGAAGCATTTGACGATAATGAAAGCTTCATTGAGAAGTCTACACATCATTGGCCGAGAACCTGCTGGGAAGACCGCAAAGACAGGTACTGTGCTACTACACAACCTAAAGCCATACATTATATGGAGTGATAACACTTAAGGCAGATGCCACCAGGTTTTGAAAGAGCAGCAAATAGTGACAGAAAATTGCAAAATAACACTGAGAACAGAAGCGCTGCGAAGCAGAGATCAACTAGGTGTCAGGCAGTACAAAGTGACGCCTAAAAGCAAAGCAAGTCAAATACAAGAAACGGTCAACCGTTTACCAGAACTGAGTAGAGTCATTTTGCCACAGCACTGGGGGGAAGTGACCCTAGAGGAAGCACCCGGAGTTGTGCTTGCAGAGCCATCCATAAACAAAGCGGCGCACCACCAAAGCTGCCGAGTGCTGCTCAAAACAACTCTAGCGGTGTCCGAAGATCAGAAAGACGAGAGCGGTGATCTGAATCGTGCAAGTTTGCTTTTCCAATGGAGATCAAGAAAGAGGCAATGTTTCCTGTAATTATCAAAGATGACCCAGAGGCCAGCCCAGCAGAGGGCCTTATAGATGGTATGGATGAAGCAGGTCCTAGTGGACAGCAGGCAGTGTCAGCCGATCTCATAAATGGTTACAATGCCGCCGCCTTCTTAAAGCCACCACCACCATTCGATACCCCCAAAAAGCTGAATATTCACAGCAGATGGACTGCCTGGAGAGAGGCATTTGAGGATTTCATTGATGCAATAGAAGAAGCAGATAACAAGAAAATGATCAAATACCTTAAGAATCTTGCTGGTGAAGGTGTTAAAGTCATAAAGAAAATGCAGCGAGCTGACGAAATTACATACTCTCAAATCAAAGCAGCCTTGAATCTCAAGTTCAATCCAATGCCAAATCTAGATTACGAAAGATACATTTTCAGGCAAGAATGACAGAAGGTTGGCGAAACCATCGACGAATTTGTTGAGAGACTGGATTGGCTCATCAAACACTGTAAGTTCAATTAATTTAATGATGAGGAAGCTATACGCCTCAGAGAGACTGATGGATTCCTGACAGATTCATTCAGACGATGAATGCTGAGAGAAACTATTAGTCTGGAGTGAGTTCTCATGGCTGTCAGAGCTGAAGAGGCTGCTGATCGACAAGCTGCTGACATGGAGGCCGGAGGTGCCCAGCGTCAGTCAGGAACATGAAAAGTAAGCCAAAGCACAAGGCCGAAGGACACAGAGCGCTGTCTCCACGGAAAAAGAAGTTGTGCTTCAAGTGTGGATTTTCGTTTCCACCTGAAGGTAACTGTCTTGCCGTTGGACAGATCTGCAAAGGCTGTGGGAAGGACAACCATTTTGTAACGGTCTGCAAGGCGAAGGAAAAAGTAAGTTTGTCACGGCGTGAAGACAAATTGGCCGCCCAAACGTTCCAGCAGCGACGTCGATGCACACCCACAGGGCGAAGCAACCACACCAGCTGAGGCAAATCGACACCAAACGAAGTCGATCGTCATCTAAATCTTCATCAAACACATCTTTAATATCAATGTCAAGTGAAAGTGAAGAAGATGGTAGTGCGATGTTGATGTTTACCTCAGAGAAACGTGTGCATTTTGGACTGGTCGCATGTGAGGAAAGCTGCTGATTAAAATGAGAAGTTTCCATGACAAAGCACCAAAGTCATTTAAACATTGTCCAAAAATCACACTAAAAGTCAATGGTTGCTCAATACCTTTTATTATTGACAGTGGTGAGTCGATAAACAATATGCCTGAGAAGAAATACAATGAACTATCTCCATTGCCCTGACTTAGCCATCGAACACTAAAGTGTATACATGGCCTGAATCAATGCCATTAAAAAGTCTAGGTTCATGTTTAGCGACAATGAAACACATGAAAACAAAAGTACAAGCACCCATTCATGTACTTAAAAGTACGGCATCCAGTGCCTGTTTACCCAGCTTCAGCACACCTGCTGATACAGGACCGATATCAGTGAACTATAACATGAATGCTCATCACGAAATGGCAAGTCAGTTCCCTTTGTTATTTCATGGGGTAGGAAAACTCAAGACTATGAAAGTACAATTACACATTAATGAGGACGTCCGTCCTATTGCTCAAAGACACATGCGAATTGCATTTCACTTACAGGAGGCTGTTGAAAAAGAACTTGAATCCTGACTCAAACATCATATAATTGAGCGTTTCACTGGTCCAACGCCATGGGGTTCACCTATAGTGGTAGTACCCAAAAAGGAGCTGTGCGTATCTGAATGGATATGCATCAAGTGAACAAGGAAATTGAAAGAGAGCAACATCCAGGTCCTCACATTGCTGACATGATAACACAATTGAATGGTGCGAAGGTATTCTCTCACTTTGATTTGAATAAAGGATATCATCAGTTGGAAATCGAGGAGAACTGCAGGTACATTACAACCTTTTCTACATATATTGATCTGTTACATTACAAAGGACTACATTTCGGTGTGCCATCAGCTGCAGAGCTGTTTCAAGATGTCCCGTCAAGCCTGTCACCTTGCCACACTGTTGGGGGCTGACATCCTCCAAGAACTACATGCTCCAGAGGCCCCAGCACATCAGCTGGTTCACGCCCGCAAAATGGTGAAACGTAAAGTACAGGCCCCCCAAGACTCGAATATTAAATTTACAAGCAGTACCACCCTGGATTCCTTCTTGGCAAGAGCAGTAGGGGTTATTACAGCCGAAATCGACAATGGAGGCATGGGGGGTGACCGGATCAGGGAGTGCACTTGGGCTTTTGCTAGGGGGGACGGCCTTACAGTCTGCCCCCCAAGGACATTCAGCGGTCCAGACCAAGCAAAGCCTTCCCTGTGTTTCTCCAGGGGCTCATTCTCTTGACAATCCAACAATTGAAACCCCTAATAATAGCACTCGCTCACCCCTGCCTAAAAGGAAGAGGCAATCCAAACAACCTCTTAAAGCAAGGGGGACGAAAGGACCTTCGGACTCATCTACTAACCGGCCTAGCGCTAATTGTTCGGGCTCAGCGAGTCTTGCTGGTCTGATGTGATTGGCAAATTTAAGGACGCGATCCTGCTAAGTATTGCTACCTTGATGGAACGATTATCCACCCTGGAAACAGCTATAGCTAAACTGGCTGCAGGGTTTGATCCACTTAACCCGTTGACCGTGGCGCGAATTCCGCCGCGGTGCGGGTAAAATAATGAGTGGGCGTGTCTCGGACGGCCCCCGGCCGTCCTCCGCACACGCCCACCGTGACGTCAGACGGCCGGGGGCCGTCCCACGCATCGAACGGGTTAAAGAAGCCATAAACTCAATTTGTCCTTTGGGAGGAATGATTATGGGGTCTGATCTGCCTAATATATCTAGGCAAGTTACTTTGTCCAGAGGTCAAGCCGTGGATGGAGGGGATATTCGTGCTCCTAACCCACCGCAGCCATCCCATTTGCTTTCTCAGCCCTTGGCTCCTTCAGCTTCGCTTGCAGTAAGGAATGTTTAAGAAGGGGACAGGCCCTGCAGGTCTCATTTGGAGCAAGCAGCACCTGGGGAACTGGTGGCAGGAAGATTAAGCCGGATACACGGCTCCCTTGCCTAAATTTACCTCCGAATTGTTGTCCCTATGTAGCTATTTTGACTGGGGTTCCAAGTATTAGCGCAAACACTATAGAAACCACTGGCCAACTCAAAAACAAAGTATGTCATTGGCTGGCAAATAATGCACATTTTGACTGTAAGGATTTTGACGACATCTTGTTTGTTAGAAGGGTAGGGTGGGTTGGTCATATGCCTAAATCCCTAGGGGGGGATTGTGCTGTGATTAACTGTAGGTCATCTGCTTTGGCCAAGCGTTTACTATTTAGTTCTGCTCACTGTCCTTTAAGGAATCACGGATTAACATCCTTCCACTTGGTTTTTTCTACTGCACCTTACAGCCTCAATCCCCTCCAAGGGCTAGTATGAATTTTCACGCTCTTAGGCAACCAGCTACTTCCTCTGTTCAAATAGCTATTCCTGTGAGAAATAAATTCGATCCCCTTTGCGCTTTGGACCAAAATGATTGACTACAGGGTACTTCTCCTTTTATATTTAGTGTTAGCCCTCCCCGCTTAGACATTGGCTATCCAAGTAATCTTCCAGCGAGTCTACATTCTTAAGTGTTCCAAGGCGTTCTTTAAAAATTGTAAGCTGGAACATAGCAGGGATCAGGGATAAGCTGGTGGACCCTGAATGGCAGAATTTTATTTCAGATTTTGATATTCTTCTGTTTCCTGGACCTGGATCCGGTTGGCTGGGATGGAAGTTTCTGTGTGGCAGCTACTCCCTCCCCTGGACATAGGCCACGAGGGGGACTAATTATTTTGGTCCGATTCTCGGCTAATCTGAGGGTATTTCCAATTCCCCTTAAACACAGAGGAATTCAGATTTTGTGGGTACTTATCTCTAAAGATTTTCATTTTTTTCTAGTGAATTTTTACAATTCTATCAGTGACCCTGGGTGTCAGATTGAGGCGCTTTTTGAAGTAGTGTCACGCTTAGAGTTCAGATCATATGACTATTTAAACATTTTTAATATTAAAATAGGAGGGTACTTTAATGCTAAGTTAGGACAAAATCCCAATGATGGTAACCCTTTTGTGTTAGAGGACCTAGAGCCTGGTGATTACGGGTCTGACCAGAGAGGATGCAAATTATCTGAGGCGCTTGGGCAAGCTGGCATAATAAATGTAATGTTTATGGGCCCTAGTCCTTCTAGGGAATTGCCCACTTTTGTGGGTTGGGGTAAAGGGACCATTATCGATTATATTTTAGCTTCGAGGTCTCTTGATCGCTATATTAGCCCAGGGGTGGTCCATGAAACTAACTTTAGTGACCACAACCCAATAGAAATTGTTTTAGGAGTTCATGTTGGTCCTGCTGAAAATCCTGACCCAGGTCTGACTGGCTTAACCACAAAAGACGGGGGTCGGAGGGTAAAGTGGCGCAACCTCCCAATGCCTAAAATGATTAAAACGGTAGTCAGCCTTAATATTGCTATTATTAAGGAGCCCCTGTTAGCTCTGGAGACATCACCTGCCCTAATCGTGGATGCATTTAATCAGTTAAATGAGTCTACCATTAATATCATAAGGGATATGGCGAGCAAACCCAGGGGTGCAAAGCCGGGCTGACTTGATAAAGCCTGTGGGTTGGTGGGATATTATTTGCGAAAGGTCCTCAATATTAAATCCCATAACCAGGATACTATTAAGAGGCTAGAAGGGTGTATAAAATAGCCTTAGGGAGTCAAAAGGCTGAACTTAAAGAAGCATCTTGGGATCGACTGGTGTCCACATGTTCTGCTAGAGACACCAAGGGTTTTTGGGTGGTGGTTAACGGAAGGCAGCTCAATGTGGCTGCGCAAGATGATATTGGTTCCTCTATTCCTCCAACCCTTTGGGCTGCCCACTACCATAAGGTTTATGCACTGGACAAAGAACTCCCTACTCACCAGGGTGAGGCTGATAAACCTTACCCACTCAAAATCTGGTTCGAGTATGAGGAAGTCTATGAGGCTGTCATCAGTAGCCCGTCCAATAAAGCTCCTGGGCCAGATGGGATACCCATGGATTTATATAAGGCTGAACCACACCTTTGGGCTTCAGTTTTGACCAATGTCCTTAATGCCATGACCCAGCTAGGTCTACCACTGACTTGGAAATCTGCCACCATAGTCCCAGTGTTTAAGAAGGGTAATAGGCAGGACCCTACCTGCTATAGACCGATCTCCCTGTTAAGTTCTGTGGTAAAGGTGGTTGGGTGTATTGTCCTTCAGCGAGTGGAAGCTTTGGCCCATGCAAAATGATATTATCAGCCCTCTCCAATATGGATTCAGTGAAGGGATGGGTACTTTGAAACAATGCCTGAACCTTAACCTTATTATAGGGAAGTATGTTGTGGCGAAGCAGGGGTCCATTTTTCTTGCATTTATGGACCTCAGTAGCACCTTCGATCGGGTGAACAGGTCCAAGCTTTGGAATATTCTTGGGGTAATGGGATTGACAGCCCAGTTCTTAGAGCTCTACACGCGGATGTAAATGCCTGTGTTGGATATGGTACAGAGGGGGAGACAACTGAATCTTTTAGCCTTCCACGGAGAGTTAGGCAGGGATGTGTGTTGGCTCCAATACTGTTTTTATTATATATTAATAGCCTGAACAACCATCTGAGCGAAAATGGGGTCGATCTGCCTAGGGTAAAGTCTGTCAGCGTGCCCACCTTGTTATATGCCGACGATGCCGTATTGATGGCTCCAACGGCCAATGGGTTAAAACTCCTGGTGGACAAGTTTGTTAAGTTTATGGATGATCTGGACTTAGATACAAACATATCAAAGACCCATTATATGGTCTGCGGGAGGAAGAAAGCTAGAACACGTCCCATTGACATTAAAGGGCATAAAATTATTAGGGTTCCCACCTTTCCCTATCTGGGGGTATTATTTGACCAACAGAACAATTGGCTTTCATGCATATCCAGTTGCTGTTCCAAGTTCACACAAGCCTGTTGTGCCCTGTTCAGATTTTCACTATCGGTGGGTTATAAGCCCATCTTGCCCCTGTTACAAATCTACAGAATGAAATGTCTCCCAGTACTGACATACGGTGCAGCCATTTGGGGGTACCGTAGGTGTAGAGCGATCCAGCTTGAAGAGGACCGATTCTGTAGGAAACTTTTGGGGCTGGGCCCAAACAGTTCCTTGTTTGCAATGAGGAACTGGGTTTGAACTATGTGGATGACCAGGTTAAACTGGCTCCACTGTTACTCTGGATATCTGTTTGGGTAGACGAGAGACTGTGGTTCAGCAGGAGTATGATTGAGGACTGCATGGAATGCACATATGGCCATAAGATACCTTGTATTAATTATATAAAATCTGTTGCTCGTTCCCTAGACTGCATGGATATTTTTAATCTGCCACACCTCCTTAAAAAGGGCGATTGTGGCCTTTTTAGGGAACGATTCGTAAATAAGCTCAAAGATGACAGGGAAGTCTGGGCGATGGAGAAAAACTCCAACAGATCTTACTTATTGCTGAAATCTGTTGTTGGTGTGGAACCTTATCTTATAGCAGTTAAACATCCTAGGGACAGATCATTACTTACAACATTTTGCCTGGGTTCTATCCACCCAATGATCTCTTTCCCTCCGGGTTAGTTTGATCCTCATGTCCTCTTAACTTGCCCCTGTGATGACAACTCACCCCAGACCTTGATACACCTGGTCTTATTCTGTAAATATTATGAATTTTTGCGTAAAAGGTTTTTATTACCACTATTAAAGGCGAGGGGTGTTAATCAATTTCGCCCTGCATTTTTACATTTACAGTTGTTACCTGATCAGGTGGTGATGTTGGCGGTTATCGGCTATTTAAAGGGTGCCTCACACTGGAATAAAATAATGTGTGCCTAGAAAAATAATGACGTTGAGGTTAGGCTGGGCTGCTAAATTTACAAGGTTTTTAAACACTGACACACCGTTCTTTGGAATTAATTGTATTGCATTGAGCCTAATGAGGCTTTTTAATGTTTTAAATGTGACTTTTATGTATATGTTTTTAACTTTTATGATTATGATATATATAATCGAATAAAGATTGTTTATTGATTGATTGATTGATTGAAGATGTCATTCGACGTATCATAAGGCCTGTCATGAATGCTTTCAATTATAGTGATGACATATTGGTTTTTAGAGTGACACAGAAGGAGCACGATAAAGCTCTCACGCAAGTATGTCGTTTGCTCACTGATGCAGGCTTAACTTTGAATGCTGAGACATGTGAGTTCCATAAGTCAAAGCTGAAATTGTTTGGCCATATCTTTTCTGATGGGGGGAATGACACCCGATCCCACTAAAGTGCAAGCGTTGTCAACTGCCAGTATCCCACAAGATGTTTCCATGTTACGTTCATTCCTTGGCATGGCCTGCTACTGTTCAAGATATATACGAGACTTTGCCAATGTGAATGCTCCGTTAAGAGACTTGCCGAAAAAGAATGTTTCTTTTAGTTGGTCACATGAATGTGAGCAAAGTTTCAAGAAAAACAAACAACTATTGAGAACGCTACTGAAATGGCATACTTTGATCCTAAGCTTCATACCGAGGTTGTTGTTGATGTTAGCCCAGGCGGGTTAGGCGCAATCCTTGCACAGGCCAGCTGACACCCAAATGCTTGCTAGCCCAGTCGGGTTAGGCGCAGTCCTTGCACAGGCCAGCTGACACCCAAATGCTCGCAGACATATTGTGGCATATGCAAGCAGAAGTTTGTCCCAAACTGAACATGCTTATTCACAACCTGAGAAAGAAAGCTTAGTAGTGGCGTGGGCTTGTGAACATTTCCACGTATTCTTATTTAAAAAGCCTTTCACGACAGATGATCAAGCATTGTTGACCATCTTTAGCAATACAAAGGCAAAGATGCCTCCTTTCATTGAACGTTGGGGTCTTCGATTGCAAGAATACAACTACACCATCGTGCACCGTCCAGGGAAAGATCAAAACTCTGCCCACTAATTCTCACGAGTGCCTCTACAGTGCCCTGGCACCCTGTCCAAGACGGCTGAAACATACATAAATTTCATTGTGAAATGAAGCTCACCAGCTGCCATTTCGTTGGAACAAATTATCACAGCGACGAGTCAAGATAGTGACATGTTAAAACTGAAAGACATTACAACACATTCGTTTTTGCACCAGCCTCTCAACCTCTTACCAGTGACAGTGAATACCAGATGTTTAAAAATGTCAAAGGTTAACTGTCCGTTACTCAGGAAGGCATTATCCTAAGAGGTTCGAGAATTGTTATTCCGAAGAGTCTATGATGACAGATAATGGAAGTGGCCCATGACGGAGATCGTGGAATCATGGCTACCAAACGAGCTCTCCGAGACCGAGTATGGCTTTCACTTCTCGATGAGAGAATTGAAAGAGAATTGAAGGTCTGTCATCCATACAACTGCCCTTCATCAAAAACCACTCAACACACCTTAAACATGTCCGAGTTGTCAAAGCATGCATGGGAAAGAATTGCGGTTGACTTTTTTGGACATCACCTGATGGTGATTGTTGATGAATACTCCTGTCTTTCATTGATAGAAGATCTCTTATGTATCACTCAAAAAAGAGTCATCGAGAGATTAAACAGCATCTTCACAACATGGGGTGTTCCTGTGATCTTAAAATCTGACAATGGGCCCCCTTTCAAGAGAATTCGGAGACTTTCTCAGTCATCTTAATGTGAAGCATCAGAAGAGCACATATCTATGGCCACAGACCAATGGCCTTCTCGAACACTTCATGTGTACTTTTAGGAAAGCTGTTTAGCGTGCTGTATTGGAAAAGCTTGACTTTAAAACTGTTTTCAATTCTACTCTTCAAGCTTACTGTTCGACCCCTTACTCGACCACAGGTGAAAGCCCTGCAACATAGATGTTCGGGTGAGCCATGACAACAAAGTTACCTCAATGGACCAACAGAAGATCAAATACTGAGGAAGAAACCTGTATGAAAGACTTTGATGGTAAAAGGAAAATGAAGGCCTATGCAGACAAGTGCCGTCATGCAAAAGACGTTACGTTCACTAGTGGAGATCAATTACTTGTTCATCAGTATAGAAAAATGAAATCTGATGCTTCCCTTGATGCTGAGCCCTTTCATGCTGTGACCAGCAAAGGACACATGGTCAATCAATCAATCAGGGAGTTGTGAAGCGCAGCCACTCACCCGCGAAGGTCTCAAGGCGCTGGGAGGGGGGCAGCTCCATTGAGTGCTGGGGTCATCCAAAGAGCCAGGTCTTGATGTCCTTCCTGAACTGAGGCAGTGTAGGTACTTGCCAGAGGTGGAGAGGGAGGTCGTTCCAGGCCTTGGCTGCGAGGTAGGAGAAGGACTTTCCTCCCGTTCTGATCTTGTAAATGCATGGGATGGTGGCCAGAGAGAAGTCAGCTGATTGGAGGTGTCTCTGGGTGTGTGGAAGGAGAGCCGGTTGCTTAGGTATGCTGGTCCGATGTTGTGGAGGGCCTTGTATGTGTGGGTGAAGAGCTTGAAGGTTATTCTTCTTTCGATGGGGAGCCAGTGGAGATCACAGAGGTGTTGGGTCAAGTGATTGTGACGGAGGATGTCTAGGATCAGTCTGGCTGCGGCGTTCTGGACAGCCTGGAGTTTGTGGAGGAGTTTCTTGTTGATTCTGGTGTAGAGGGCATTGCCGTTGTCCACTCTGCTAGTGATGAGGGCGTGTGTGTCCGTTTTTCTGGATTCGGGTGGGATCCATCTGAACATTTTTCGGAGTATGCGGAGGGTGTTGAAGCAGGCTGAGGATACAGCATTGATCTGGTGGTTCATCGTGAGCAGTGAGTCAAGTATGATGCAGAGGTTCCGTGCGTGGTCTGTCAGGGTGGGATGGGGTTTACGAGGGTGGGGGGCCACCAGGTGTCATCCTATGCGGAGGGGGTGGAGCCGAGGATGAGGACTTCTGTTTTCTCAGAGTTGAGTTTCAGGCAGCTCTGCTTCATCCAGGTGGCGATGTCTTTCATCCCTTCTTGGAAGTTGTGCCTGGTGATGTTTTGTTCTTTGGTGAGGGAGAGGATGAGCTGGATGTCGTCGGGCGTAGGAGATGATGTTGAGCCCATGGTTTCTGATGATGATTGCGAGGGGGGCAATGTAGATGTTGAAGAAGGTGGGGCTGAGGGAGGATTCTGGGGCACTCCACATCTGGTCTCTGTAGGTTCTGAGAGGTAGGACGGGAGTCTAGCTCGCTGAGTTCTGCCTGTAAGAAATGAGCATGTCCAGTCCAGGGCTTTTCCGCGGATGCCGGTGTCGTGGAGTCTGGTGGCTAGTGTGCGGTGGGAGATGGTGTTGAAGGCAGCTGAGTGGTCCAGGAGGATGAGGGCTGCCGTTTGGCCCTGGTCAAGGAGAGAGTGGGTGTCGTCGGTGGCGGTGACTTGGGCAGTCTCGGTGCTGTGGTTGCTGCAGAATCCGGCTTGGGAGATGTCCAGGACGTTGTTGGCTTCGGTGAAGTTTGCTAGCTGGGTGTTGATGACCTTTTCGATGACCTTGGCTGCGAATGAAAGCAGGGAGATGGGCCTGAAGGTCTTTAGGTCTGTTGGGTCTGCGGAGGGTTTTTTCAGGAGGGGGTTGACTTTGGCGTGTTTCCAGTCGTCGGGGAATGTGGCGGTTTCAAGGGAGTAGTTGATCGTCCGGCGTAGTTCGGGTGTGATGGCCGTGGTGGCTCTGTGAAAGATGTGGGGTGGGCAGGGGTCGGAGGGTGCTCCGTAGTGGATGCTTTTCATGGTATTTAGGGTGTCTTCTGTAGTGAGTGGGGTCCAGGTGAGCAGGGTCTGTTGGGTGGCGTCACTGGGGGTGGGATCAGGAGTGGTGTGGAGGTCTTGGTTGTCGAAGTTGTCATAGATCATCTTAATCTTGAGGTGCAAAAAGGTGCGGAGTCTATTGCAGAGGTCTTGGGACGGTGAGACGTCTGTTGTTTCGCTGTTGGGTTTGGCGAATTCCTTGATGATAGAGAAGAGTTCTTTGGTGTTGTGGCCGTTGGAGGCGATTCTGTCTTGGAGGAATTTCTTCTTTGTGGATTTGATGAGTTGGTGGTGTGCTGTGGTGGCTGCACTGTGGGCGGTGCGTGTTTCTGGGGTTCTGGTGTTCCTCCATGTTTTTTCAAGTCGTCTGCAGGAGAGCTTGGATCCTTGGAGTGCAGGGGTGAACCAGCTTGCTTTCTTTTTTTTTTTTAACAATTCTTTTTATTAAACAGTTGCTGGTGAATGGTACAGTACAAGAGACCAGGTAGTTTACTTTTCTCAGTATGCATGAATGGAGGGATAAATAGACAGTACACATGTGAGGAACATCACTAAGGAAGAGGATCATCATAATCAACAGTACAAGGTGGCGTACAAATCTCTCCTCTATACAAATTCCACGGATTCCAGACTCGACTCCACTTCCTTGGGCACCCCTTGCCAAATACACCGTCTTTTCCCTAAACATGCACCAATCCAGGTTTTTTTCCCAGGCCTCTAGTGTAGGTGTGTGTGCCGCCCCCAGAGTTGAGCAATATTTCTCTTTGCCAGCATGAGCCCCAGAGTGACCCATTGTGTCTGAGAAGTGTCCAAGTCTGTTGGCTCCCAGATATTAAGGAGGCATCGTCTAGCCTCGGGACGGAGGGAGATTCTCATTACCTGGTTGATTGTGTCGTGCACCTGACGCCAATAAGAGTTGATATGTGTGCATTCCCAAATGATGTGCATAAACGTTCCGATCTGGCCACAGCGTCGCCTGCATTCCCCTGTCTCCGACCACCCCATGTGTATTAATCTAGGGCCCGTTATGTAGATCCTATGGAGGATCTTCAGCTGAACCAGGCGCAAGTGTGCCGGGATAGCCACCTCTTTAGGGGAGGATACTGCTGTTTGCCACTCCTTGTCGTCCAGTTCTATCCCATCTTGTGCCCACCTATCTCGCAGTGCCCGGAGGGGGTTTGTCATGTGATTAATTAGTTTTTTGTAAATTAAGGATATCGTTTTGTCAGGGAGATGACCATCTAAGATTCTGTCCTCCAGAGGGGAGACCTCCGGGGGATCCGCCCCTTTAGGCCATAAAGACTGCAGTGAGTGTGAGACCTGTAAATAGCGAAAAATTCGGTATCC
Source organism: Calotriton arnoldi (assembly GCA_963921515.1). Taxonomy (NCBI): domain Eukaryota; kingdom Metazoa; phylum Chordata; class Amphibia; order Caudata; family Salamandridae; genus Calotriton; species Calotriton arnoldi. The sequence continues at coordinate 481,786 of CAWUFW010012975.1, read as the reverse complement.
GCCAATTTATATTCGCCCTGAAGCATGCTGAAGGGTTTGGGCTCCCCTTTTCCCCAGACATCTTTAATAGCTGAAATCCCAATAAGGTCCCACCTATCGAAGCCCTTTGTCTTCCACAGGTCGCCCAATTTCTCCAAGTCCCAGAGAGGGGTAGCCAATGTGAGTTTGTGCCTCCAACCAAGAGAATTAGTGGCGGCATGCCAAATTTGCACTGAGTGCTTCGTGGGGCCAGTTAGTTTGAACCGGTTAGGTCGGGAGTATAACGCCCTACCATAAGTGCCCCCGGAAGGAGCCATCTGTCCATGGCGTAGCCCGGGTCATCCACTCGGCCGTACGTGCCATGATTAATGGCTGCCAGTTGGGAAGCCCAATAGTATTTCTTGACATCAGGGAGACTGATGCCTCCATCATACCAAGACAACGTTAGTTTGCTCAAGGCGATTCGAGGCCTGCCGTCCCATAATAGGTCTCTTTGCAGGCCCTCCACCTCCCAAAAGTAACGTGCCGGGACTACATCCAAGGTATTTTGTAGGGCATATAAGAATCGCGGCAAGGCCATCATCTTAAACAGAGTAGCTCTGCCCAGGAGTGAAATAGGGAGCGTCTTCCAGTTATTAATATCACTTTTAAGTCTGCGAAGAGGGGGAAGAAGGTTTTGGGCATAGCGGACCGAGGGGTCCAGCGAAATGTATATCCCCAAATATTTGAATCCAACCGAGTTTGTTTGTATTGGACAGTTCCGGGGAGGGACAGGAGGGTCTCCCTCAATACAAATAATAGGGATTTTCCCCAATTGATAGAAAGTCCAGAAAATCGGCCGAAAACTGCGAGAATATCCATCACCACTACAAGAGAGTTCCTAGGGGAGGCCAAATAAAGTAAAATGTCATCCGCGTATAAGGATATGCGGTCCTCCCATCCGGGGGACCACCGCAGACCCCTTATCCTTGGATCCCAGCGTATCCATGCGGCCAGGGGCTCCAAGGCCAGAGAGAAGAGAAGGGGGGACAGGGGGCAGCCCTGTCGAGTTCCCCGACTGAGCAAGAACGAGGCAGACACCTTGTTGTTCACCACCACTTGAGCCAGTGGTTCAGAGTATAAGAGACGCACCCACTGAATGTATTCCGGCCCAAATCCCAGCTTTACCATAACTGCCCATAGGTATGGCCATTCGATAGTGTCGAAGGCCATGGTCGCGTCCAAAGACACAATCACCGCCGGCTCGCAAAGGGTGCCGGCTCTATCTATCACCCCATGCACTCTACGGAGATTCAGAGCTGTGTTTCTATGAGGCATAAACCCGGTTTGATCTGGATGCACCAGGCCTCCGATCACCTTCACCAAGCGGTTGGCTAAGAGCTTGGCTAAAATCTTGGGTTCGGCGTTTAAAAGAGAGATGGGCCTATATGAGGCACATTCCGCCTTATCCTTTCCGTCCTTGTGGATGGTGACAATAGTAGCCATTCGTTGTTCCCGGGGCAACGTTCCCACCTCCCTAGATTCCAGAAACATAGCGTTCAAATATGGGGCTAGTTTATCTGGTCTCAACTTGTAGAGCTCAATGGGAAGTCCATTCGGGCCCAAAGCTTTCCCAGAATTCAAGGAACGGATCGCTTGCGCGGTTTCATCGACTGTAAGGGGGCTATCCATATAGTCTCGATCCTCACGGGAGAGGCAGGGAAGCTTAATATCCCTCAGCAGCTCCTGAGAGTCCGCTTCAGTGTGGGAGGAGACCGCCGTATAGACCGATTGGAAATGATCAGCGAACCTGTCCGCTATTTCCTGCGGTTCCGTGACCAAAACGCCTCCTTGTACATTGAGCTCTGGGACCAGCCGACTCGCCCATTCCTTCTTGTCCAGCCATGCTATGAGCTTCCCGGCCTTGTCTCCCTGGTCATAAAGCCTGCCCTGCTGCTCTCTACTCAGGGCCCTGGCCCTATCCGAGACCAACGCTTTATAGTCGTGCTGCTTCATACTCAACAAGTGGGTCTTCTCCGGCGTAACCCCAGATTCCAGTTCCCTCTCCAGGCTATATATGTCTGTCTCAAGTTCGAGGACCTCCTTTTGCTTGTCTCTCTTAGAGCTAGATATCAAAGACAGGGCTTGTCCCCGAATTACTGCCTTGAATGCTTCCCACAAGGTCCTGGAAGAGGGCACCGATCCCACATTGTCGGAAAAATATTCGTCAATAGCTTTGATAAGCTCCTGACGGATCTTGGGGTTACGTAAGTACCAAGGGTTAATTGGGGCCAATCTTCCCACTCCGCCCATACCTACCGACAGGTGAACCCAGACAGGTGAGTGATCAGAGATACCTCTGGCTAAGTGTTTGATGTCGTGTATATATGTCGCCTGCGCAGCTGGCACCAGGCAGTAATCTAAGCGGGAGAGACTGTTGTGTGCCCCAGAGTGGAAGGTGTGTTGCACCTGGCCCGGGTGGTACACTCTCCAGCCATCGACCAGTCCCATCGCCTCAAGGAAATCAGGCAACCATCGGGCAGACGGTACTACCTCTCGAGGGGGATATCTATCTAACGTACCCGAAACCACTGCATTGAAGTCTCCTCCCAGGACCAGGAGCCCATCCGGAAGGGCGAGCAGGGCTGCGCCCAAATCAGCAAACGTTGTACCCTGTAGGCCTGGGGGAACATAGACAGACATAAAGGCAATGTGCCGGCCCTCCCACATCCCGGAAACACCGACGTATCTGCCTCTATCATCTCCCCATGTGGAGCTAACCGCCAGCGGGAAGTTGTTCCTTGTCATAATACCCACACCCCTGGATCCCGAGGTGAAACCAGAGTGCGCAATCAGTTTATACCCCCTCTGTGCATTGCCTTGCATAGATTCCCAACCAGATGTGTCTCCTGGAGTAAGACTACATCGGGTGAGTGCCTCCTGATGTATTGAAGTACTACACTTCGTTTGATTTTGTCCCCTAACCCGTTAACATTCCAACTCATAATTTTTACATTTTTATCCCCCATCATGCCTGTACTGCAGAATATAGATCCAGCAACTCCGGGCTTGTACTCTTTCAGCAACTCTATTGCAGGTGTATATGTCCATTGCACCAATGAAACAAATATAACAAAGAACAAAAAAACAAATTGTCCCACCCCAACAACCCCCACCCCGCTGCCCTGCACTCTAGGCTTAGAACTGCCCATCGATAACTTGCAGAGTGCCTGTCGCCCTAGAAAGAAATTCAGAGAAAGAAAAAAAGGGGGAAAAGTGAGCTCCATGTCCCCACCCCTAACCAGGCCGAGTGTAACACCCCCGGCAGGTAAATGTCAAGAAACATATATGTCATCACCAGTCCCCATAATAAAGCGCAGATATACCGCTCACCCCAGCCCATCCCACATCGATAACCCCATTACGTAGTTCAAAGCCGCAATCCTCAGAGATCTACTTCAGATCGGTGAAATGTCCGCCTGTGTCCCAGTGCCGCGATCCGCCTGGGTCCGTCGCTCCGCGATGTTCGATCCACTCTGCCACTGCCTCGGGCTCGTCGAAAAACCATGCCCGTCCCTCTGTCTCCACCCGGAGACGTGCCGGGAACAGCATTGAGTACTTCAGACCCCTCTCTCTCAGGCCACGCTTCACAGTGAGGAAAGACCTCCTTTGCTTTTGTACTCTCTGTGTAAAGTCCGGGAAGAAGGAGATGGCAGCATTTTCATATCGGAGGGCGCCCCGCTCTGGAGTTCTGAAGGATAGTGTCTCTGTCCCGATAGTTCAAGACCCGAGCCAGCATGGGCCGCGGGGAGCGCCCGGTTTGGGATGGCCGCCCGGGACCCTGTGAGCACGTTCGATAACAAAAAATTTGCTGAGGCCTTTGGGCTGCAGGTGTTGAAGAATGAGGTCCTCAACGAATAGGTCCGGGGATTGCCCCTCCGCCCTTTCCGGCACTCCTAGGATGCGGAGATTATTGCGCCGGAGTCGACCTTCATAATCATCCAGCTTGAGGTCCATGTACTTGTGTGAGTCCTTGAGTTCATGCATCTCCCTTTGTAGTTGTGTGACATCCCCAACGAGACTGGTGGTCGTTATCTCAACCTGCTTGACTTTTCGTTAAGCTTCCCCAGGTCGGACCTAATCAGGTTAATGTCAATCGCCATGGCATCCATTTTGTGCTCGAGAGAGGTTTTGACTCCAGCAATTGCCCCCATGACATCCGCGAGAGATAGCTCTTGTTCCTCTTCCCCTGGGTGTCCCTGATTGGTCTCTGCAGACAGTCGGCTCCGCTGAGGGTCCTTAGTGACTGTGTATCTGTCCAATTTGTTAGTCTGCACCTGCTTCGCCCCACGGGACCCGGTCCCCCTGCGATCCCCGGCAGCAGCCATCGTGCACAACCAACTGGGCTAGAATAGTGGAAGCAGGCAGAGGCACCAGTCACACAGCGCCCAACAGTAAGTTCTATCCGGTAGGATACCGGCAGCTACAACGCAGGCCCCAGGGGTCTGAGAGCAAGTCCTGCACTGTCCAGGGGGGGTCCCTCAAGTCGGGCCCGGCCAGCTGGGCGCCCCGGGACCCAGGCGGGTGACCAAACGCCGCTACGGTACCTGTGTGCAGCGTCTTCCGGCCCCGGGACCACAAGCAACAGGGAGGTTCCCTCAGTCGGAGCGCACCGCCGCCATTACTCTGCTCCCGGCGGGTGCGCTGCCCGCAGTTCCAGTTGTCAATGCGGGGGAGCTTTGTTAGCTTCAGGGCCCAAGGGCAGTCACCACCTCCGCTGCTGGTCTCGCCCGTCCCCCGTAACCCTGCCTCGATATCGCACGGCGGCACCTCCACCACTCAGGTCGGGACTCCCTCCGGCGCCACTGTTCACTGTGGGCCCCGGCGCTCAGATTTCCCGCAGGCCGCAACACTCCGGAGCTGCTATCTCCCCTGTTGGGGCTGCTCGGTGCGCCGGAAAAGCGGGCTGGGGACCGCTACCCCTCCGATCTCGGGGGTGTCGACTGATATCACGGATGTGTCCGCAGGATAGACGTGGGGCCGGGACACTCGGCGGAGCTACTTCACTACGCGGCCATCTTCGATCCGCGCTTGGCCACGCCCCCCCAGCTTGCTTTCTTGATGTGTCATCCTGTGGCCTTCTTGAAGGGGACGAGAGTGTCAGCACAGTTCGTGATCCAGCGGTGGAGGTTGCGTGCCGTGGTGTTAGTGTCTGGCGTCGTTGGTGGCGGGGTATTGATGAGGGCGAAGGTGAGCTGGTCTTTTGTGACTTTGTTCCAGCTTGTGCGGTGGTGACTGCCCAACGTCCTGGGAAGTCCATTATGCGAGATTCCTTGCATTTCTGACATGTGGCTCATTGCTCATCGTTCGTCATGCACTGATGTCAATGGGGAGACTGGGTCTGAAAGGACAAGTGAAAGCCCCCTGACTGATGTTGTTCCTACATCACCAACGCAGGTCATGGACACTTCTACTCCCTGTCCCAGTTTCCAAAGACACGGTTAAAGTGTAAAAAAAGCACTCTTTGAAGAGCTATGATTGTGTATATATTTGTAAAAAATTGTCATATTTTTATTTAACAGAGGGGGAGATGTTGTGTAGTGTGCGTTAGCAGTGACAGAACTCTTGTGGCTCCTGATGGATTCCATAGAACTGTGACATAAGCGTTAGAGCATAGCGAAGTGAATGCAGGTTTAGAATTTATTTATTTATTTATTTAAGGGTTTTGTAGAGTGCCTGAATCACTCCCGAAGGGGTATCTCTGCGCTGTAGCGGACCTACGGGCGGGCTATGGACAGATTAGAACAGGGAGGCTTTAAGCAATTTCCTGAAACGTAGATAGTCCGGGCATTGTCGGAGCTGAAGGGGGAGCTCATTCCAGTATAGGGGGGCGAGGAGGGAAAAGGATTTCCCACCAAGTCTAGCTTTCCTGACCCTTGGTACCTGTAAAAGAAGTTTACAGCTAGATCTTAGGGTCCTATACGGGGTATAAGGCTTGAGCTTGCTCGAGATGTAAGAGGGACCCTTTTTATGAATAGCTCTGTAGACTATACAGCCTGCCTTAAACTTTATCCGCTTGCGGACCGGTAACCAGTGGAGTTTGCGTAGCAACGGCAAGGAAGGGGTTCCAGGTGTGGAGTTCGTAATGAGCCGTGCAGCAGTGTTCTGGACCACCTGAAGCCTGTTTAGGGAAGACTCGTGTGCAGAAAGCAGAAGAGCATTGCAATAATCAAGGCGGCCCAGAATCATAGTCTGAATAAGAGTTTTCCGAGAATGTTGAGTTTGTGGTTCAACGCAGGCGAATAAAGATGTCTTATACTAAGCTCCATGTGTGGTGTATTCATTGGCGAGTGCACAGGCTGGGGAGGACACTACAATCACCACATGATTCATCACTCTAATATCAGCTTTAAATATATTTTGGAAATTCAACCCTTTTTCACCAAACACCAGCATACAAGCTCTGAAAATACACAGATTTTTGTCTCAAATACACACTTTCAATTTTGGTATACAAATATTAATTTGTAGACCGGAACTGCACACAAGGGGGCTACTTACAGGTGGCTGTAGAGCTACCAATAGCTCATGAGCTACTAGTTTGAGAAGCCTGATATAAAACCACCTTACTGCAGCATCAACCGTGGGTACCATGGGTCAAAAGGGAGGATCAAAAACTATCCTCATGTGGCAGGGGATGCAAAACCTGAGGTGCTAAAAAATCTCGCACTGTTCCTGCATTCTACTCTGTTAAAAGCTCTTCCGTCTCAAGGACTAAATCAGAACTACCTAATTATCCCCTATTAAAATAGTAAAGAATAAAAAATACACTTAAACATATCAATACTTGCATTGCTTTTTTAAAGATGCAGGCTGCAACTCAACCCCCTTTCCAGATGTTCTGTTTTCGGCATGGTTTGGCCATCTTTATCAGTTTCAATGAGCAGGTTTGCTATTCTATTCCCTACTGTATTCCAAAATACTTATTTTTCTTACAAAGTCACAATATGTTTTATATTCCAGGCTACATAGTCATCCTCAAGGAGGTCTTAAAATCTGCACTGGGGTTGGGAGTGGGTTCCATGGTCGAGGATAGCTTGAGCAAACAAGAGGAGTAAAGTCAAAATAAATACAAAACCAGTGCCCCAAACCTCTCCCAAACAAAGGGTGTCCAGTTATTCTCACTGATAAGCACACCCAAGTATACTGCTCTACAGAAATATGGGAGCATACCACAAACTGTATCACATGGTGGGGTAGGATGAAATGTGTTAAGATGATGCTCTCTCTCGCCATAAATCAGTTCCATTCCTAGTATGCTCCCAATCCATCTTACACAAAAAGTCTATAAAACTATTGAAAGAGCAACATCAGAATTCATATGTAAAAATAAACGGACTAGAATTTTCCCTGCTAAACTAAAATATACCAAGTCCAGAGAAGGAATAAACATTCCTAATTTCCTTAATTACCAAACAGAGATCTGTTGAGACAAGCATGCTAGTGGCTATTCCCTTCAAAACCATCCCCACCCCCCTGGCTAGAAATAGAATCTGATAACATTAAACCACTCTTCTTCATGAGCACAATAACCACGTCACCTTTCCCCATTCTCATATCTTTATGACAGATACAATGAAAGCTATCAAAACTCTTGGCACAAAATGTACGAACAAAATCAAAAGTTCGGACTTATCATCAATATGGCTTTACCCAAACATAAAATTTATTTTGGAACGATTGGACAGAAAAAGGGAATAAGAACTATAAAAGATGTATTGCATAAGAACAACTACCCATTGTCATTTGCCATGATACAGGATAAATATAATCTTCCTGTTGGAACTGGTACTTTCTGGTTGGCATAGGCGGGGCCCAAGCCAGGCAGAACCTACCACTCCTGTCAGGGTTAGGCGATCACACTCACTGTATAACCTGCATTCACCCTTGTGTAGCTTGGCAGTGAGCAGTCAGGTTTATCACAGAGGCAATGTGTAAAGCATTGGCATGGCACTTCACACATGGTGTATGTAAATAAAGATTGTATTCAACACACACATTAATTAACACAACATGAACATCATGTATTTCTGGGCATAAATCACACTTGGAAATATTACTACCAGTACTAAGCCCAACAGTGTTAAAATGAAACCTTGCACACTTGAGAAAAATCCTAGTTTCCCCCAACACCCTTATGCAGTGCGATATGTTGTCAGAACCGAGCTCAGCATGGCAAATAACACAATTCCAATCCACACATTTCTAGGGTGCACACCAGGTCACAACGATATAAGGAATGTGTACACACAGGAATTTATAACACTTTTCAGCAGCACCATGGGCCAAGGCAGCACAGGTAAAGCCAATGCCAAAACTGAGTATTTGTTAGGTAATGAAACAAACAAGGTAAACAACACCGCTGAGAGGTGGAACTATAGAAGGCTGTTCTCATGCAGCACACTCTCCCACACTCACACAGCACCATAACGCGGTGCAAAGGATATCGGCAAATCCATATGAAGCACACTTGCACACAGACACATGCACTCAGCACCGTAACGCGGTGCAAATGAAATCCGGCAGGTCAGTTGATAATATGAATGCGGACCTGTGGCACAATCCCTCCCACACATCTCAGTTACCCCCCACTACTCTGCCCATAGGTTACAGTAATATAAAAACCACCCCTTACTATACTGGTTTAAGGCCATAGTCATAGTTAGTCAGGGGCCCAGGGGAGAAGGCTGGAGAAACGATCAGGGTAACCAGGCAACAGTCGACAAATGGGGGGTTGGCCACCACTCGGGAAGTTCACCCACTTCATGTAGAGCAGAAACGGGCTAGAGGCTGTCCCAGTTCGATCAAGAGGTCTCTCAAATCGACTTCTGGCACCAGCCGAGTTCTGCGAAGCACAGGGGGTGTCTTGTGGTTTGTTGCCTGCCTTGTTATGTTGGCCTAGGACTAGCTGCCATGCTGCTTTTCTTTGCGCACGTTACACTGAGCCAGGGCTCCCTCGCCCTTTGCTCTTGCCAAGTTCCTTTGCGCTGTCTGCATTTTCTGTCTTTCACCTTTTCTCTTGTTCGATTTGGGCTCAGACTGCACAACATGTACAAGGTCGCATAACAATGTATTTTGGTTCTTCCTGATATGGCCAGTCTCGCGCACCCAGACATAACATTAGGCGCAAATGACATGAAACTTTGTGTGCCTTTAATACTGGGGTTTTTACTGGCGCTGGACACACTTGGAGAAATCCTTTTCAGTGAGAAGAGCTATGATGTCCTGCTGATGTAATTCTGCATCTAGAGACTGAGGTATGGGGGTTCGCTAGTCAAAGCCCAGAGGTCTTCTATTTTTATAATAAACTATCTTACTGCACGGGGAGGGTGGTAATGTTATTTAGACATTCATCCACTGAGTTATGAAATGCTTTCCCCGTTTGTATTCTATGGAATTGTAACCATGCTGCTTATATTATTCATATGCATTATGCTATTAGTACTGACACGTGTACTGTACATTAGAGCACGTAAGTTGGAATAAACATTTTAACCTATCCAGTGTCTCTTTCTACGCACCTTGTGGACAAGTACGAGTGAGTGATGAAAGAGTGTTCTTGCTTCTGCGAGTCCTGAGATAAAGATACCGTGTTCTGGGTTGTCCAATCATTGGTACTTGGGTGCTAATGGGATGCTAAGCTAGTTGGGTTGGGGTTTTTGGGTGCTACGGTATATGGTAGGCAAACCACTGTATTCCGGGGTCCCATTATCCTGTGCATAGCTCTGTGTATGTGCAGAAACCCTATGGCATGGCGCGACCAACGTGGGACTGCTTATCTGCGAGACGCTTGAGTAGTACTTGTGCTTGTCCACAAAACCCTCACGTACGCTTCCGGAGGCGTAAGTGACGGTGATACCTCCTATATTGAACGTTTTATAGGTTCTTTCAAGCTTGAAATTATTAAAAAAGGTGACATAAATAACCCATTTTGTGCTCCCTGTTAGGTTGTCGAATACAATTGTTTAGTTATGGCTGGTGTGGCGATAGCTGCACATAGCCGAGGACCAATCCGAGAACACCTAGGTGTATACGGAGTGCCCGATGCTGGGGTCGAGTTGGTCTTTGTGGTTCAAGCCGATCCGGCTTATCACTTTGAAGTGTTTTACACTTGGATCACTTTTGAAGCGGTGGATGCAGGTGATAAGCTGTTTCATGAATATAAACCCACCGCTATTCCTGCTGCCTATCGACCCTATACTACTCTTGAAGTGCCTCTCACGGCTTGGCAGCACCGTGTTTGGTTTAATGGCGCCCTCCCACAACCAACTACCGCAGTTCGTTTAGGCCCCTTATCAATTCAGGGGGCCACTTGGCCTGTATTGGCCGGGTATACCCCGCATCCACATTATCTGGCATTACCGATTGCGGAACTGCGCACTATGCATACCGAACTGGTGCGAGTGCATCGAGCCTTAGTGACATACGTTACAGGTAGCCTACATGGAGCTGCCCCTGTAGTCGCTGGCCAACCAGCTGTTGCAGCTGGAGTGACCATAAGTCCTGTCATGGTAAATTCTGTGATGGGCAACGCCCACAAAGTAAGGACGATTATCCTTACTGGCTTGCCGAAAAGTTCGATCAGATAGAAGCGGTGTTTCCACATACGTCCCCAGTGGATAAACATCGCATCCTTACGATAAGTTTGCCAAAAGACTTAATCCCCGATTTGACATCATGTGAAAACTGGGGTAAGGTATTCGCAGCAGTTTATTCAAAATGTTTTGGTACTCCTTCCATGACGGTTCTACCCTCTGTAATTAAAAAGTACAGGACGAACATGGCCCTGAAGCGGCTGTGGAATTAGGGATGAGACTAGTGGGAGTGTTTGATGTAGTAGCTGAACTGATCCTTGGAAATGTCAAGGGCGATGCTATGAACTTTCAAGTAGCGAATGCTTTGGCTTTGGTCCCAGAGTTGGACAGGCCTCGCGAATTACCGAAAATTATAGCCCGGGCTTATAAAACAATTGGAAGAAATAGCCTAGGCAACAAGCCTTTTGTAAAAATGCAAACTCAATCGCAACCACAAATTACACAAACAAAAAGTACATCTGAGAAAGATGATAGACCAGTCTTCACTAAAAAGAGTTGGAGACAGAAAAAACAGGGTAAGCAACAAAAGAAGCCGGGGTCGAGAGGCGCTTCCCCAGTTTCGGTTTCTTCTGAACGTACTTATGATTTACGTGATAGGTCGAGAATTAAATCACCAGAAAGGTTTCAGAGCTCTGATACGCGTTCTCCTCGTTCTTCACAGGCCCAGACGTCGTCACAGGCTGGTGGAGGAGGACGGCAAGATAGAGGAAGGGGCCGAGAGGCTCCCCAGGAGCGAGACCAACCTCGACAACAAGTCAGAGGGAAAGCAGAAGACTTTCACCTTCCTCGACCGCAATTTCAGAAGAAAAAGTTGCCGCTGTAACAGCGAAATATGCCACAGACCGTGAGAACGAGACTCCAGAATTGGACGTGGGCAGTGACCCTCCTAGACAGCGCCGCGGAAGTTACCATAGTGCGGGAGGCGCTACGTCCTCATATGGAGGCGACAGCAACTGAAACATTCGTTACTGTAGAGACAGCTGACACGAGAGTGGCACCCCCTGACAGACTTTACAACATAGTCATCCAAATTGAAGGTGACATACCGCGTGAAATAAAAGGGATTTTTTGGGAAAATCTAACCTCTTCATATGACATTTTGTTAGCAGAGGTGGATTGGCCACCCCCATTCGTTTTAGCTGCACATAAAGGAGAGGAGGTAATCCTTCCAAGCTTTTCAAGGCATGTCCCAAAAGACAAAGCTGAAGCACTTGCAGCTGAGTGGGCTGTGTACCTGGCACCAGCGTTATACCGCAACCATGTGGGATGGGATGAAGAATCACCTCCTCATGCAATACCTTGCGGTCACTACCGCAGCCACAACCCCAATATCCCATCAAACGGCAGGCAAAAGGCCCCGTCTCCGAAATTCTGACACAGTTGGAATATCAGGGAGTAATCGAACCATGCGTATCACCTATGAACAATCCCCTTTTCGTGGTTTCTAAACCCGATGGATCGTACCGCTTAGTTTTGGATTACCGGCATTTAAATTCTCATTGTCGGAACTTTGCGGTGCAGAATACACACAGTTCTGCGCTTGTAGACAGTCTTGTTCGTAAAAAATATAAAACGACACTTGACCTTTCAAACGGTTTCTACACGCACAACCTAGCCCCGGAGAGTGGTCAATGGACCGCATTCACTTCCGGTGGTAAATTATTCCAGTTCCGGCGTTTACCCATGGGCTACAAAAATAGTCCGGGTATATTCGCCGCCCGTGTTGTTTCTTTGTTAAATGACATTGATCAAGACGCATGTTCGTACGTAGACGACATCTATCTGACAGACGACGAGTTATATCAGCATCTGTCCCGTGTGGACCGCATTATTCTTGAATTTGCGGAGCAGGGTTACAAATTCAACTTTGCTAAGTCACACATTGCTGAATTTACCGTTCTGTTCTTGGGCTATGAGCTCAATAACGAAGGTAAGGGCTTAGCCCCCATTTCTTGGAAAAATGTGCACATTTGTGCCCCCCAAATACTCTGAAGAAACTTCAGTCTTTGCTGGGTTTCCTGAATTTCGGGCGTACTTACATTCCCGAATATGCCCAGCGTATCAAGCCTTTGTATGCTTTGATACAACCTACTTATTCAAGGTCTTGCTGGCTGCCTGAGCATACCTCAATTCTGCAGTCTTTGCAGACGGACCTATTGGAGTCTAAATATCTTTTGACTCGTGATAACCACACAAACCTGGTGATTAGAATAATTCCGGGGCGGTGGGATTCACATACTTAACCTTTAATGAAGGTGATACAGTACCCATCGCATACAAGTCACATCTGTACACTTCCGCTGAATTGCGCTTTACATCTGTCAAAAAAGTTCTAACTGCAGTGCAAATGGCGATTCTAAAAGAACGCGCACTGGCACAGGGAAAGCGAATTCTGGTGGTAACACCCTGTCCTGCCCTAGAGGCAGTAACAAAGGCAAGTGTACCGAACTCAAAAGCAATGCATCCCCGTTGGATACAATGGGCTACCTCCTTGACGTCTTCGGACGTCACTTTTGTTTTTGATTCTTCTCTTCAGACTCAGGAGTATTTGCAGTATGAATTCGTTCATCCTCCTCCTTTGTTTTTACTGCCGCTTGAGGATTACAAATGTGTGATCTACACCGATGGTTCGGCGCAACCGGCCACTGGGTCCAAGCACGCTTATTCAGCTGCATGTGCTATTGTTGCGGGTTCCTTTGTAAATGGAACGTTCAAATCCTCTGTAGTGCACACTCGCACACTTGGAGATAGTACCGCACAATTGGCCGAGCTGCATGCATTGCTACTTGCGCTTGAGTTCGCTTCTCAGGATGAGACTACTCTTATTGTATGTGATTCCTTCTACTGTGTACAATCTTACAATGACAATCTGTTTTTCTGGTCGAAAAATGACTACAAGGACGCAAAGGGAGCACAATTAAGCATAAAATGCTTTGGGTTCGAGTGGCAGAATTACAACAACGTCTGCCCCTCACACAGGTGGTTCACACCTTAGGCCATCAGCGGGTGGGCGCACACGCTATTGGTAACGATCTGGCAGATGAAGCTGCCCGTTCAGCAGTAGTCACGTGTTCAGTAGCAGCGGTTACCAGGTCCATGTCTAAAATAGACTCTGTTATTCTAGCAGCTATTGCTGCAACCAAGGAAGGTGATAATTACCCTACAGGTTTCCCTTCCAAGTATTCTTACAAATTAAGTCCCGATCAGGTTCCTTATGTAACAATACCTGACGTTGGAGATCGGCTGATCCCCAACGCGGACCGCAGGAGTGCCTTGATATCAGCTGCACACGAAGGCATGGCTTCGGCTCATGCAGGTGTGTCAGCTACAGTTTCCATCTTGCAGCAGCGTTATTGGTGGCGTGGATTGTATAAAGACACCCGTGCTTTTGTGCTTTCTTGCGATGTTTGTCAACAGATTAAGCCTTCCACGGTAACACGCCCACCACAGACCCCGCTCTGCATTGCTAACAGACCCTTTGGGTGTGTTTACTTGGATCACTGCGGTCCATTCTCATCAGACACTGCCTATAAATACATCTTAGTAGCAGTGGACTCGTGCACACGGTTCCTCTGGGTCTGGCCACAACGTAGTGCTGACGCTCGAAATGTAATCAGGGATTTGCGTGTCTTTGTGGGAATTTTCGCATGCGGCACCTTCCATTCGGACCAAGGTCCAGCGTTTGCCTCTAGGGCTTACAAGGATGCAATGGCTTCGCTTGGGGTGCGGGTGAAATTTTCGTCTCCGTATAGGCCTGAGGGCAATTCTATCGTTGAACGAATGAACCGTGACTTAAAGCAATCCTTAACAGCTAGAGTTATAGGTACTGGCAGGAACTGGCTGGCCCACTTGTATACCGTTCAGCGTGCACTTAATAATCTCCCTAGAAGACCTCTGGGTGGGCGGACCCCATACGAAATGCTCTTTGGCATAAGAATGTTTGTGCCTGACCTTGAGGGTCCAGACATCGCGGCGCAATCCGCCAAGTTTGATGTAGATAACCATTCTGCTATGTTACAGGACTTACAAGAAGCCCGAGACAAACTTGCAACTACACATTTGCCTTCAGCCACAGATCCTGCGTTGCAGATTCCGGTAGCCGGCTGGCTTCCAAAGGTTGGAGAACTGGTTCGAGAGAAGGTTGAAAACAAAAAAGAATTCGGCCCCTCTTTTCGTGCACCGGTTCCAGTTCTGGGCTTGAAGGGAACACGTACAGTCATTTTACCACCGCTTCCTGGTCGCAAGGAGAACAGATACATCTCAGTGGAAAATGTCAAGCTACAGCGCCTGGCCGATCCTGAATAGTGTCACACCAGCGGTCTCTTGTCCTGCCATTTATCGGACATATGTTCGTGGCCCATCTACACGAACGGTCGCTGATGCTGTAATTGAGATGGTTGATTTGCCTGAAACTACAATTGATCCCCAACTCTCCACCAATATCGACGAGGACGAGTATACTTATCCTGCATCTGAATCGGTGGCACATCAACCAATAACGCCACTGAGCCCGACTCGTTATTCCTTTGATTCGGATTCCACATCTTCAAAAGTCCCATCCAAGTTCAGTCTTTTTGTATCCTGGTTTAGAGACAATTTTTTGATTCCGCCCTGGACATACCTCTGGTTGGTACTTTTCTTGATTTTTCTGTTCATGTCCATTGGCTTTGTCACAGTGTTTTTTCTACTAATCAATGGTCACTATTTACCTGAACGCTCTGCTGTAGACTATGTTTCTGGAACTTTGGCTCCTCATTCCTCGTCTCACATCATGAAGCGTGACCACACATTTGTGAACATTTCAGCTTTTCCAGTTGCTGATGGCATCGTATGGGATGCAGTGAACTATCAAATCCATGGTCCGACAGAAATTATTAATGTACCTAATGTCCTTCGTGTTTCAATGGGTGATGTAGTACAAAATAACATTCATTCTGATGATTGGGATGTGCATGCCGTTGAAGCATTGTTTGCCGATTTAAAATATTATGCATCTTTTAATGCTGAAGATTTATATATGAATTCTGCGAATTATGCCGATTTGTATTGTTACCAACATTGGGGTAATCATTTTCTCCATAAGCCAAGTGCCCTGCGTAGTTCTGTTAACTACACCCAATGGGAACATTGTCCAAACCCCTTGCCAGGTAGCTCACAAACTCTTCGAAATAAGTTTACCTATTTTACTGATTTTAATCGGTCAAACCCCGCATCCTATTATTTTAGATTAAATACCACGTCAACTCAGAAAATTATGTTAACACACACCAAATTGCTTTATTCGGGTTCCTTTTTAAGTGCCCTAGCAGTGGGTGGTTATGAGTACTGGGAGGATACAATAGATTTGAAATCCATTTGGGGCTCCAAGCCATGGCAGGTACAGGGAACCGAGGCGTTGCATCGTGCTTGCCTCATCCCTACCCAAATTATGTTCCTAAATGCTTCCATCTATCAAACTACGTGTTGGGGCTTAGCTACCACTAAACAATTAAACTCGCCCTCAATTCCATCCCTGTCGAGTTTTCCCAATGATAGCTCACGTTTTAACCTGTCCCTGACGACCCTACAGGCTCTATTACAAAACAATTCATTTAATGTTTCCGAACTGGATCAGTCACCCTGGTTGGTATGGCCTATATCATCTAATGCGTGTCAAATGCGTTTTCACGACTCAGGTACTGGATACACACAGGATAGGCCTGATCCGAGGTTTACTGCTTCTCGTACTGTCACTACATATTCTGTTGGTAAATTATGCAAACAATGGCTGCAACATTCGTCCCTTGATTCTGTTAAACAACATTTGTCCCTCCTTTCAGGCAATATTGATCTGTCCGACTTTGTTTTGGGACCTCGTGGTCCCCGACCTAAAAGATTCATTTATGAGACATATAATGAACTCTGGAAGCTATCACAAATGGAAGCTGCTTCCCGTCTTCGGGAAATAGATCAAGCAAATTTGGAAAAGGTGCTTGCTGTTGTTGACAATAGTATTAATACCCTGTCTTCTCGCATTTATACTTTAGAGAATATTGTGTCCTTTGTTGTTGATATTGTACAAGATGATGTTTCTGTGTTATATCATGGTCAGAATCAATTGCGTTCAGTTATGCAGTTTGCATGGACTTTACAAACGCTCAAGTTAGGTAAAGTTCCTTGGCATTTTTTGAACACCTCTGCCTTATTTCTACCTTTTAACTTAACTGACAAACAGCAATTTATGTCCATGAAAGATGCAACTTACACTCTATTACATATCGAAAAGATGGATCCTTTGCCGTTCTCTGTTGCAGAACTTGATTCTGCTGTGTGGCTAGTTCATGGGGTTATCGCTTTACCTTTTTCCTTGTTTGAATTTGACTCGTGCATGAAACATTATCCTGTGGGCCGTTACCGGCCCTTGGGCAGTGCTTTCCTGCATGAACTCTGGTCCTTGCCTTTCATGTATAAATGCCTTCGGGATGGCAAGGAAGTCTTTCTCACGGGGGAGTACTGCGACTCGACTATGGGTCATTCGCTTATTTGTAAACACATTAAATTGCATGGCTCATGTAGCGTTTCCGCTCCTAATCTTGCTTGTGTGCTGAAAGGTATTCCTGCTCCTGTTATTTCTCCTACTTTCACTCTCCTTTCCAATGGTAGTTATTTACTTTTGAATAACGAAAACTGTTGTGGCCTGCAGGCTGGCATTCCTTACATTGTAACAGTTTCGCACAGGGTTGTCTGCTGCAAAAATGTGCTTTTTCCTCCCCCTCATGGCAAGGTTGATATCTCTATTTGGCCTTCCATCCCTACCATGGAGGCAGATTTCAATAGACTGAGCAGAATAAAGGCACTATTATTGAACGAGGAAGTTATGCTCACGTCCGCCCGGGAGACATTCATTCTCCAGGTGGCGAGTACCCACAGTGAAATACAGGCCCTTTTGAACACTAATCTCCCCCAACATTTTGGGGAGTTAATTCATCGTATTTTTAACGCATCTAACACAGAGGGTTTGGTACACTTTTTAAAGTCGTGGGGTCTGGTTTAGTGTCCTCCTTCCAAACTATTTTTGGTGTCATCCCGGCATTTATTCATTCTATTTTTTCCAGCGTCTTTGGCGGTTTCCCGTTGATCATCGCCTTGGCGGCTGGTGTCCTGTTATTAATTTGTTTTATGCGCAATGGCTGCTCCCCGATGGGACCTGCTCGATCCAGAACGCCTCCAGCTGCTTCGTGAGCGCCTTTTGGCTGGTTTTGGTGTCTTGCCATTGGCGACACTGAGTGTGTCATATACTCTTTCCTTTCGCTTTGCGTATTTCACTTGCGTGCAACCTGTAATGACTTGCATCCGCTGTCCTTTCACCTGGACCTTGGATTATTGCCTCTCCAATTCGTCATTGTCTGTTCCGGATTTTGTTCAGTTGATGGGTCCCTTAGAGGCCCATGAGCAGGACTGTTCCGTTGCCGGCTGTATGGCGCGTGCGGCTGCACTGGGGATTTTGGCGCAATGGGATATCTGGGCGGCTGCCCAGGATCTCCTACAACAAAGCTGTTTCGTTTATCACGCAAGTTGTCCCGCATTGCTTTTGGATGCTCCCTCTGCTGAGGAGCATTCCTGCTCTTTGATCTCATGGATTGGATGGCATCTATGTTTTTTGACGATTCCAATGATGCCCTTTTGGAGGGTATGGCTTTTTTCTGCACTTACACTTTCATGGATTGACTTGTTTTTCGCCGTTTGGGCGCTCCCTGTGCTCTACTGGATATTTTTTTTTTGCCCTCTGTCTTGGACGCCGGACTGACCAGGGGAGGGTGTCTTGTGGTTTGTTGCCTGCCTTGTTATGTTGGCCTAGGACTAGCTGCCATGCTGCTTTTCTTTGCGCACGTTACACTGAGCCAGGGCTCCCTCGCCCTTTGCTCTTGCCAAGTTCCTTTGCGCTGTCTGCATTTTCTGTCTTTCACCTTTTCTCTTGTTCGATTTGGGCTCAGACTGCACAACATGTACAAGGTCGCATAACAATGTATTTTAGTTCTTCCTGATATGGCCAGTCTCGCGCACCCAGACATAACATTAGGCGCAAATGACATGAAACTTTGTGTGCCTTTAATACTGGGGTTTTTACTGGCGCTGGACACACTTGGAGAAATCCTTTTCAGTGAGAAGAGATATGATGTCCTGCTGATGTAATTCTGCATCTAGAGACTGAGGTATGGGGGTTCGCTAGTCAAAGCCCAGAGGTCTTCTATTTTTATAATAAACTATCTTACTGCACGGGGAGGGTGGTAATGTTATTTAGACATTCATCCACTGAGTTATGAAATGCTTTCCCCGTTTGTATTCTATGGAATTGTAACCATGCTGCTTATATTATTCATATGCATTATGCTATTAGTACTGACACGTGTACTGTACATTAGAGCACGTAAGTTGGAATAAACATTTTAACCTATCCAGTGTCTCTTTCTACGCACCTTGTGGACAAGTACGAGTGAGTGATGAAAGAGTGTTCTTGCTTCTGCGAGTCCTGAGATAAAGATACCGTGTTCTGGGTTGTCCAATCATTGGTACTTGGGTGCTAATGGGATGCTAAGCTAGTTGGGTTGGGGTTTTTGGGTGCTACGGTATATGGTAGGCAAACCACTGTATTCCGGGGTCCCATTATCCTGTGCATAGCTCTGTGTATGTGCAGAAACCCTATGACAGGGGATCCCGCAGTCTCTCAGCCCGCTTTTGATTGCTCTCGGAAGTGTTTCTAAGCCCAGTCACTTACTCTCACCACCCAGGCCCGATCCGGCGATACTACCTGGCAACACAAAGTCATCGGCCCGGGTGAGGAGAGGGCACTTCATTTGCCACATTGAGGGAAAAACTGAACACTCAATGATTGGGGGGGTGCAGCTGTCCCCACCCCCCAAGGGAAGTGATATACAACATCTGGTGTGCGTTGATCCGAGTCGCACCAGACAATTCGGTCACAATGAACCATGAGTCGGGTTCTCCATACCTCCCTGGAAATTAGGCACAACATCTGGTGCGCGATGATACGACTCCCACCAGACAATCCAGTCACAATGAACTAAAAGTTGGGTTCGCCGTACCTCCCTTGAAATAAACCCTAACGCCTGGTGCGCAATGATATGAGTCACACCAGACAAGACAGTCCCAATCATCCCAGTGTCAGGTTCGCTGTACCTCCATAGAATGAGGCACAACGTCTGATGCGCGATGATATGAGTCTCACCAGAAAATCCAGTTACAATCAACCCACAGTCAGGTTCGCTGTCCCTCCCTGGAATGAGCCACAACGTCTGGTGCACAATAATACGAGTTGCACACACACAATTGCAAGTTCAGTCATACCGCATGAGTTAGAATGAGTAACTACTCTGGATGCGCCCTCCCTCCGAGGGTTGCAACCTTTTAATCAAACACCACACGCAATGAGCATGCCACCGGCATGTCGCATGAGAGAGTTGCAGCACGGACGACGAAGTTGGCCACACTGAGTCCCGCAACCGGTGAATCTGCACGCCACCACTGAGATGCTTGTGCAAGCTGAGGCTCCACGATGCAGGGGGCCACACTCCTTAGATGCGGTCACAGTTTAAGGGCTCAGCACAAGGCAATCCGGTCCCCAGGCGCACTGCTTAGATCCACGCTCACACTGCAGTCAGGATCCAGCAAAGTAGGCCCTTGAGAGGGCATTGCTCTCCAGGTGAAGCACATAGAGAGTGTAGGTCCCTCATGGGAGGTCTTTGATGTCCCTGAGATCTCCAAAAAGAACAGGGGGCAAGCCAACAAGCCCTTGGAGAGCACACTTCAGGGTGCCACACAGCAGCAGGTAGTCAGCCCAGGCCAGCCTCTTTTCAGGCAGGGTGCATGGTCCCTTCCAATGGCAGTCTCCTCCTAGTGCACAACAGATTCCTCTGACAGTGTGCACAGCGCAGTCCAGAAGGTCTGGTCCCACGTCCCCACAAGTGTATCTCTGCCCTGCTGAAGTATGGCACCAGTGGTTATACTGTAGTGTGCTTTTGAAGTTGGAGGTGGTTCAGAGGGTTCCCCTTTGAATCATAGATGTCTCCCCTAAATTTCAGTCCTGTCTGCCATGAGGCATCGGAATGCAGATATTACTCTAAACAGCGTCCAACTGCTCCAAACAGACGCTGTTTACACATAGATTAATTCTAACTAAATGAGATGTTATCTTGGGAATTGGTTATGAACAAGATCTTTTAGTATCTCACAGAAACTTAGTAAGACACTAGCAAGGAGTTACCCTATGCGCAACGCTGAGTCCTGAGGATGGTCTTGCGGACCCATGTGGCCATGAAAGACCGAAACGTCGACAACACACCCTTATGTCCTATGAATACCTTGATTTAAACTTTGTGTCAGTGTACTTTGAATATTGAGAATTGGAAGGATATGGGCTGTTACTTGTACTGATCATATTATCTGAAGGTAAAAGGGTGTTCACACTACCTCCAATCCCCTAACAAACTGGAACATCATATGGGATTGTCTTGGTAGTTACAGTGTTGCTGTTTGCGGTTTGTGTATATTGCGTATAACGTGTATATATTGTTCATAAAATGTGGATGTTATGCTTAAAGAATAATATCAAGTAAAAAACATATGGATATTTGAATACAGTCTTCATTCTTTCATTGCCTGGATCGCATTTGTAACCAAAGTGGCATTTCTAAGCTATTAATGGCAAATCCACCTTTACCACAAGGGAGGATTAGTCATTGTGAATCCAATGATAGTAAACAACATGAGGCTGCTCCACTGTAAGCTACCGCTGCAGCTTAACGTAATCTAAGTCATGCCCCCATGTTAACCGATGGGGAGAGCAAACCTCATAGGTAGTGAAAACACACATGTCGTTTCTTCACTACCTTGGCAGGGAACACATATGTGTACCTGCCCTGCCTATCACTTGCTCCACCCCCCAGGGCTCACCCTAGGGGTGCCTTAGTGTTAGTGAAAGGCACCCTCAGCATTGGCCCATGATTTAGAAAGACCAACCTGAGCGTAAGCGCAAATGCACACACACAGCGCTGCAATGGCAGGCTAAAGACACGTTTGAAAACATCATGAGGCTACTCCCTGCTGTAAGCTAAAACGGTAGTTTAAAAGTCATTCAGCAATTCCCCCATGTTGACCCATAGGAAGAGCAGACCTGCTGGGCAGGGAAACCCCACATGGGGATTATTCACTACCTGGGCAGGGAACACACATGTGTACCTGCCCTGCCTTTCACCTACCACTTGCCCCACCCCTCAGGGCTTACCCTAGGGGTGTACTAGTGGTAGCGAATGGCCCACTCAGCATTGGCTAATGGTTTAGAAATGCCAACCTGAGCATAAGTGCAACTGTGCACACACAGGTCTGCAATGGCAGACTTGAGACATGTTTGAAAGGCTATTCTTGTGGGTGGCGCAATCAGTGCCGCAGCCCACTAGTAGCCAGTGCAGTACCTGCCCTGGTATGTGGTGTCTCTCTTTACAGGGTACTCACAGGTACAGCACCTAAAACAATCAGGTAAGCACCACTTCCTAGCATGTGTAGGGAGGGCGCTTGCACTTTAACACTGCATTACAGTGGGAAAATGCCCAGAGTCCTAAGACCACGAAAAGAAAATCAGCAAAACCAGGAGGAAAAAGCAAATTCCTATAAATTTCTGAGATCTAAATCAACCATGAAGAAACTAAAGGTGTCACATTTCTGGGAAAAATAGTAAGGCAATACCATATAGCCAGTAGAATATATAAAGTCTTGGAAAATACAAATAATAAAGCTAAGTCTTCCAGCAAAAAGAAATTGAAAAGCTCCTGCTCTACTTAAAATATGACCAGCCTCTCCCCCAAGTGACAATCAATGGAACACTATTTGGTCTCAAGGTTGGAAATATATCACCCTTACTGTACCAATGTAAATTCTGGGCACTATATAAATGCTAATGGCCGCCTGAATGCCCTTGTAAACAAAAGTTCCTGGAATTGGCAGACTGCCGGGGCTGTTCAAGTGAATGCGCAAACTCAGAGCACGTGCTTTTCAACTGTGAACACGTTAAAAGAATTTGGACACAAATTGAATACACATGGATTGATATCTCTCAGTGTAAACCTGTTCTTAATCCCTGTAACATTATCCTAGGTCCATGGCCTATAGATCCACCACTTAAACTGAATGATACAGACATGTAGACTTACTCCTAACGATTGGTATAAGAACAATCCTCTGTGAGTGGAAACAATTAAAACAAGCATTGGCATAGCCAATAGGTCTCGCCTTTGGGACCTTTTAAGTGTTTAGCCATGCAACAGTTAATGTTGTTGCGCCAAGGATATTGTGCTGCATAACTAAATACTTATAAGGTCCCAAAAGCGAGACCTATTGGCTGTGCTAATGCTTGCTGAAGGATAGGCGGAGCGCAGTCCATCAACCTGGGAAGGATGAAATGCTCAGTTAGCCCCCTCGACATGACAAACCACAAGCTTCACGCCGCATGCTGAGTTATGTAGTATGTGTATTAACCCAGTGGTCTGTGTTATTGGATAAAGGGGCAGGGGTTGGGCCCAATTAGCAGACATTTTAAGTTCAGGCTGACAGTTTTATGTGGTATTAGTGAAAGTGAAGGAATTGTGCCTGACCTTCGTTCAGTTGCCTCACAGGCAGTCTTGCCTATGCAGTGCTAGGTGTCATGGCTGTCACTACTGCAGTGCGTGTTTGGCCCCAAACTTTGCCAACAGCAGGTAATTTTGCTTCTCATAAGCTGCTCACGCTATACTAGTTATATGCCTTCTAAATCATTTCAAAAAATTAAAAAAAACTAACACCACCGTACATATGGAGTAAATGTACACCAATATTAATGTGAATAATTAGTATTCCAGACAAAAACAAGCATGTAAAACAGTTAATCCTGTATTAATGTTGGCCAGTCAGTACTCAAGCATGTCACATCACAAACCTGGTGCAAAGCAGAAGGTGATGGAGCACACTCCTGCAACATCAAACCAGACGTTTCCTACAAATTTGGTACCACACCAAAAGCAGCTAAGATATTAAAAATGCAGGAAATGCCATATCTAAAAAATGTTTAAATATTTACAAAATAGCACAGACTTCAAAATAAGATACATACAGTAGTAAAAACAGCTGTATATTTTGAGTATTATTAAAACATCCAATAAAATGGTATAAAATATATGTCTAGTTAACAAAACCGGCTGAGGAAACATCACTAGAACCCTGCACAAAACCTAGCGCAAATGAATGCGGACATGATGAATTCAACCCCCAGGGCAGAAAGATATTACAGATTGCCATTAAATTCATTTCAAAGTCCTGATATGTAAACATTTGGGAGAGGGGAAATAAAAACGCATCTTAAACACAAATTACAGAAAGCAATTATACTTTTATTCATTCAATTTACACACACTTGTGCAAGTCTTCAAATTTGACACAATAAATATCTCTACAAGCTTTGAAATGTTTTCAACGTTTATGTTACTCTATTTTTGCGTTGTTCGCTTTAATGATTTTAAAGGACGTTTTACTGAAGGTGTGCATCTTTATTCACCTGAAGTTTGATTCTTGGTAATTAAGCCAATAAAGTATATGGAACACAGGCAAAATAAGCATGGACGTCAATTCACCAAAGAGGTTGCGGAGTAACATGAAGCATGCTTGGACCACTGAGGGCAAGGGGGTGAACTCTTTTCTCACCCTTAGAGAATCAGCAGTCACCCGTTTCCTTCTGGGGGTAACGAGTAACGATGAAACTACAAAAACTATTACTTTATATTCATGCCTTCATGGTCACTGGGGCTCTGTTTACCAACACGCAAGCCACGGGTACAGGCTGTCACAACAGGCTTTTAACAGACGTCCGTGAAAATAACTCAGATAAGTCTCCAGCATTACAACTAAATCCCTTGTTCGACCGTTATCATTGAAGTCAAAGGTAGATCACGAAAACCAGGAAGACGATGATAAACTGAGCGGCCATCTTGGAATAGCTTGCATCCTTTCAAATCAAGCAAATGTTCACCGAACAACCACGCAACAAACTGATACAGGATTCTTTAATCTAAATAGAATACATTGCACCGTTTAGAGTTTCTTATAAGTGATATTTTTACTTTTAGTTGTTATGTTCAAAGAGAAAAAAAGTATTGTTAAAAAAGTCTACCGCTGCTTTTATATTTTTGTTTTCTAATAAAAAGATATGTTAATCCAGACGAATGCTTTGCTACTAATCTTGTTGGCTGCCGAGTCAAAGAGAAACTGGTGGTAGCCTTCTTGAGCTTAAAATGCGTGCGTTCTCCGGACAATGTACAGCAGCTCTATTAATGTCAGGAGGAACATATCTTCATTGCATGGTCGGGAGTAATAAAAGACACCGGATCGCCATGTTAGGGTACCGGCGCGCGCAGTTGCCAGGGGAGCGGGTGAAAACACTGCAGGACAGAGAGGGAGGTGAGGTAGGGTGGGGGAGGGTAAGCTGTTTTCAAGCACTCGTGCTTGCGGGAGCGAGGAGCGACGCGCGCGGCCATGCTAATTGAAAACATATGGTCGGCGCGCCGCTGCTCGCTCCCGCAAGGTGGATGCCACCACAAGCACGAGTGTGCTTGAAAAGGAGCAGACCGATGGCTAAAGGCCCTCCTAGAGCAGCGCATGCGCGCTGCCTAGGCGAGACCTAAAAATATATATTATCATACATGGTGGGCTTGGGTACGCTTTATAAGAAGTCCAGACAATACCAGATCTAAAAACCAGTGCTTAATTTGTGAAACAAAAAGTGTCAGGGCTCTCGTCAGGAGGCCACTGCAGATGGCACCACACATTTCCCCTGCAAGTGTTACCATTGACAGTACAAACACAACTACTATCCATCACAGTCCTAGAAGTGTGACAATTCAGACTATTACAGGCCCCCAAAGCTATACGAATGGCTTGGGCAGCAGGTATTAGCCATTTTTTCTGTATATTTAATTAATAAACAACTGTTGTTGTGCTCATCTTCAAATTAGATAAACAGCAACATCATGTGGCAGATGGTTATAAGCGCTGGTGCTGACATGTAAGTGCCGGCACCGAGCATCGGAAACCACCGGCTCAAATTAAGCACTGCTAAAAACTACCTCCCATCTAACAATACAAGCAGCTTTGGAATAATTAAACTTTTATCTAAAACTGTCAAACCCCGCTGAAACGTTCACAGCAACTGATTCCACTCTTCTGACACGCAGCTGAGCCTAGCCTCCTGCTCTCACACATTAACACGCAGCTCCCTCCCCTCACACTTCACCCCAGTCGATACTCCCTTTCCTAAAGCCCCTCTCGGTCTATATACTCGTTCCATAGCTTTCTTCCGTCTATTCTATTTATCTTATTCTTCCTCTTCGTATTATTTTTCTTTTCATTTATTGCCATAGATAGCAATACAGTCTCTTAGAAAGAATTGTACGTGTGATATGCAAATCAGTACACGTTTGTTTGATTGTTCTTTCTTGCGTTTATGAGGGTATATGCGTGGCATTTCTTTTGTATTTCATTGCAGTGCAGAAAGAACACAAGTACATTCTTTGTGCATTGCTCACTTTTTCATGCTACATAATTGTACCTTTATTTAAAATCAATAAAAAAATTAAAATCAAAAAAGAAATATGGGAGCACAAATTGACTGCATGGTGGGTGTTATTGTATTTTTAATACTTTTATGGGCTTTAGCAAAAGCACACCATTTCTGTGCTACAGCGAAGCCCAATTTTCTGTTTAGGCACAAAACCACATATTTTTACCTGGTTTATATCGACTTTTTTTTAGCTTTATAAATCAACAGGTATTAGTAATTACAGAACAGAAACGCTTCTTTGTGTAGCCCGTGTCCTGGCAAGCAAGTTGTTTTATACTGATAATGTCAAATGGATTTGGTTGTCAGAAGGGGCCGATGAGCACATTCATTGTGTTCTCTCAATGATCACTAAATTACTCATCCTGTGGAATATGGTCCAGACTCAATGCATTTTGCATTGCTGCAACAATTAGGCACATGCTCTTTTAGTCCATTT
Organism: Calotriton arnoldi; assembly: GCA_963921515.1. NCBI lineage: Eukaryota > Metazoa > Chordata > Amphibia > Caudata > Salamandridae > Calotriton > Calotriton arnoldi. The sequence continues at coordinate 455,100 of CAWUFW010012975.1, read as the reverse complement.
TTTCTTGCATAATAAGGAATATTGTTTACACAAGTCCATTTTGCAGAAATATCTTCACCAGTGCAAAATTTGAGCAACTGAGATTTGGTCTGTTTTTGCTGTGTTTATTTAATAGGCACAAAAATACTTTTCCACTCCTATAATATGAATAATGAAATTAAGTTTGAGAGAAAATTACTTTGCTCTGTTTCTTTACACAAAAGAAGTGTACCAAATAGGTAAAACCTCCTTCAGAGGGCCTCAAGTGAGCAGGGGTAACTGGGCTTCAACCGTGGGGTTGAGGTTGGTTATCACTGGCGTCCCGGCGCTCTTGCTACGAGTGGCAGGGGCGGTTCCTCTTAAGGAGCGTTAGGGGCGTTGACCCTCCCACAATTTGAGCCGTCACACACTGCAGCATTAATTATAATGATCCGTACCTTCGGGACAGGCAGCAGTTCTGTATGCGCAGTATTGTCAGGGGAGGAGATGTGGCCCTGGCACAGTGCACCATGTGACATCATCCATCCTCCTGATGGTTGCGGTGAAGTGCGCATGTCCGATTGGCCATTAGCTGCTATGCGGCCAATCTGCCATGTGCACATTTGCCCTCTGAATCTGCGATGTCTGAGAGCGCTATGGAGACAGAGACCCATTCTCCCTGTATTTGGAGGGAGCGCTGGGTTGGCCCGCCCAGCTAATCCCGATGCTGCTTTCAAGCTTTGCGTTGAAATGCAGAGCATGAAAGCAGCGTTGTGATTGGCTATGTTTTTATTTATTTATTTTAAAAGTTTATATAGTGCCTGAATCCCCCCCGAAGGGGTATCTCTGCGCTTGCAGACATACCGGAGGGAGCTGGCACTAAAAAAGAAACTAGAACATGGCGGTTTTGCCCACCACAGCTCTTTGTCGGCAATCCGCACCACACAGAAGGAGACATGAACTGTACTCGAATACGCAGAGATAAGGGAGATCAGCGTTTTCAAACTCCCTCGAATTATAGTGGTCAAACGGCAGGAAAAGTAAGTTCATTTTGTAGGCGTATTGCCCAACCACTTTCATATTTTACCAGCCGCTACTGCCGAGTAGATCTGCGAACTGGACCAAGCACAACCCCTTCTGGACTTAGCTCAGAGGTAGTGAGGACGAGCGGTCACAGGGGATCACTGACAGAATATCGGAACCAAAAATATGGTGTGAACAGAATATCGTGTCAAAAATATTGAGGACCAAAATATCGAGAAGGTAAGTGCGACTAGATAAGTATAGATTTACTATTCTTAAGTCCACATCTACAAACCTTGATGATAGATATATCGTCAAGGGGTTGTATGTCGGAACAACGACTTCCTCTACCCTGCCTACCTTAACAACGCGGTCTCTATTATGACCGCGTCTTAACCACGAATTGCTTTACCACGCATGCCTTTACCACAAATTTTCATGGTAAAGGCATGCATGGTAAACGGCTATACGTGGCTAAGGTTACCACCCTCCTCCCCTTCCCCTTGAGCCCTAAATACAACTCCCCCCCCTAATCCCTAAATATTACCCCCATCTTCCCCCCTGGGCCCTAAAAACAATCCCTTTTAAAAATACCCCGGAACCCCCTCTGTACATTTTCACAAACCCCCTCCACCTCCTGAATTCTACCCCGAACCCCCCACCCCCTAAAAACTACCGTGAACCCCCACTCCCTAAAAACTACCCCAAACCCCCACCCCCTGAAAACTACCCCTAACTCCCCACCCCTGAAAACTACCCCAATCCCCCAACCCCTAAAAACTACCCCAAACCCCCACCCCTAAAAACTACCCAGAAACCCCCACCCCTGAAAACTACCCCGAACCCCTAAACAAAAACTACCCTGAAACCCCACTTACCTCCATGTCCGCTTTATGACGCTCCTCATTGTACCTCGGCTCCCCTAAATATGTTACCGATAGATTACAGGTGGTGCAGAATGCGGCAGCAAGACTGCTTCTCAGGATACCCAGGTACCAGTCAGTAAGAGCGTCCTTGAGGGAGCTACATTGGCTCCCAGTTCAGGCCAGGATTAAATTCAAGTCCCTCTGCCTGGCTCAGAGAGCCAGGCATGGGAGAGGACCCATAATGCTGCGAACCTTGATTTCCCACTATACACCCTGCCGCTGTCTCAGGTCAGGTGCGAGTTTTTTTTATGAACACCACTAGAGTCAAGAGATCAAGGTGGGGAGGAAGATCGTTCTCACACTTGGTTCCCAAAATCTGGAACAGTATGGACCCAGAACTACGATTAATCAAAAACGAACAGTCTTTCAAAAAAACAGCTTAAAACATGGTTGTTCCCTTAACTCTTACGCAGATAGCTGTCTACACCTGTTGTAGCGCTGGGATGCCTGCGGGTAGCCATGCGCTCTATAAATCCCCTAAACCTAAACCTAAACCTTTCTCCCCGCCCATCCCGAACACTAGACTGACTTTTCCTTAACCACGCACATGCGTGGTTAAGGCAAAGTCGTTGTTCAGGCAAGTTGTTGTTCAGCTTGCGGGCTTACGGAACTCGTGGCTCTGGCCTCGTTGTTCCGGATGTTTCCCTCGTCAAGGTACATATGTGGAGTTATATACAGTAAAACTTTACTTACCTATAGAAGCTTACATTCACAATATTTTTGTCCTAGATATTCTTGACACGATATTTTGTCCTACATTATTTTTGGGGCTGATATTCTATCTAAACACTGTCACAGGCTTCTAAGGGTGGTAATGTGGGATGCTCGAGCTCAGGGCTCAGCAATCAACTTACAGCCCAAGAAACCCATTGTCTAGCCCAGTACTTGTTTTTCCACTAAAGAAAATACTTCGATGGCACAGTTGCACTAAATATTACTCAGTTCAAATTGTTACACAAGTCAATGTCTCTGAGCATGGTTGTCCTATAAGGTGACACATCCACCACGCTCACTCTGCTTCTCCCTTCTGGATGGACCCCTAGCTCTGGATTCGCCATGCTCAAGAAGTCAGGAGATAGAGTGAATCAAGCTTCAGTGCAGTTCTCTGGCCCACAGTCACAAGCCCAGTAAGCCACTTAATCTTACCTCTGATAACAAGTGGCAGGTTATGAGTGCTCATTCCCCACTAGTAGGAAGGATGGCCCTCCTATGTGTCTCCTGTGGGGTCCATAGCGATACGATAGTTCACTGGATCCCAAAGGAAGCCAGGCTTGGGCAGCATTTCACAGTGCACTTGTCCAGCCTCTGTCTTTGGAGCTGGTGCAGGTGAACACACTGCTGCAGCAGTCTCCAAAGGGAATGATGATGAGGCCCTCCCTGGGATGAGGACAGATGCCGACCAGGTAGGACTGGAGGTGGTTGTGGCAGTTGCAATGCAAATCAGACGTGAGGTAGGTGCACCACTAGTTGGGCCAACTTCGTTTACGTCAGTTGTAGACCCTGTCCGGCCCTATGACACTCACGGAGTTGTAGCCCTCTCCTAGGCCTACAACAATCATGCAATTGCAGTCATCATCCAGGCCTACAGCAATCACGCTGCCCTCACCTGGGCCTACTGTAGTTGCACCCTTCATCTGTTCCTTCGACAATCTTGCAGTTTCAGCCCCTTTCCAGGCACTCAGCAATCATGCAGTTGCAGTCCTGACTGGGCTCACAATGACCACCCCTTTGAGGTTCTCACCAGGAACCAGGATGGGAGTCCAGGGCGGCCCCACAGGACACATGGGTCTTCCCATGCTAGCGCTCACACATTCTGCTTTCTCTGGACATGCCACAGCAACTGGGGATGAAGTGGGCCTTTTGCCTCCTAGACAGGACTCACCACCTGTTAGAGGGCCAGGCAGACTCCTTCCGTCTCTCTTCATCAGAGCAGAACCACAGCTTTCAGGATTCAAACCCCCACTTGTAGCACCACTAGAATCATCTCCAAGTCCGCTTCTAGGTCCATGCTGGCCGCACTGAGTGACAGGAAGAGTGGTCATTGTGGGTTAAGGCATTTGAATGTCCCGTAGGGTCGGTGATGGCTTCCATGCCATAATGGACTTTGTCAGGCTGCTATTTTTCTCTGGGCTGTCCTTTTGGGAGGTCGAACTCAGGGCTACAAACCGCAACACAGTGTTTTTTAGGTTGGGACTACAAGCCCTACGATGCCTAGCGTGGCAGCTATCTTGGGTCTGTCCTCGCTATAAAAGTGGCCCCGGCCAACAGACGGTGCTTGCTCTTCTTGAGAAGAGCTGGAGAGTGGTTTGAGGGATTTCCTTCCGGAGACATCATTAGAGTCTGCATTTAGAAACCGGCCTGGTATCTGGTGGTTTAAGTGTGCCTTGAGCCAGAATACTTCTTGGCTAAAGAGACCTTTGGCTTGATTTTGCAGAGGAGCCTTCTTTGAGCTTCATTTTGAGGCACAAGTGTTTAGTAACATTTTGAGAAGCAAGGCTGAGTGCACTGCTGTTTCATTGGAAACGGGAACAAGATTATTTAGTCCCCTATGAGTGCCTGGCTGTTAATTCAAACCAGAGAGGAAGTAGCCTAGAGCATGATTTAGAACTTTTGGCATCACTGAAGGGTGTTAGTAGAACTCCCATTACCAGGAAGTGGAAGGTTGAGCTAAGTGCAAACTTGAGTCGGCAGCTCTGCAAATTTCAGGTGGAAATTCCAGTTCCTGAATCGCCCAATCAGTTTGCAATTTAACAATCTTTAGTTGTTTTGTTTGTGTTTAATAAGCTTTATTAGCAACAATGTTGCAAAGAATAAATACAATCATTACCTTATGAAATAACAATTAGTGAGACTGATAACCTACAGTAGAAGAGAAAGCTGTTTACAATTTTAAACAAGAAACTATGGGGAAGAAGGGGAAGGAAGGAAAGAGAAGGAATAGAGTAAAATATATATCATACAACTGAGGGTCGATTAATATAATACAATGATATATAGTAACATAAACAATTAAGGAAGTTAATACGTGACTATAGTGGTTAAAGGTACTGAAAAAAGAATAGAGAAACCATTCATGGGGGCGTAAAATTTTCAGAACAATTGCAAATTAATTGTCGTTTTGCAACTTTATTCAAATAAGAAGTTAGTGGTAACCAAAATAAGTCTCTGTTCATGTGTGGTATACAAGAAGAGGCAAATGCAACATCTAACCTATGATAGTGACAAACATTATTCCACCATGCTGTGATTGAAAGTTTTGAGGAGGATTTCCAGTTTAATGTAATCTGTTGAAAGGCCAAAGCTCACATGAGGTCAAATAGACCTCGTTGGCAAGAACGTAAGCCCAAGGTGTCAAAAACACTACCAAGAAAAAATAATACGATGGACAAGGGGTAGTGTAAATTAAAAATAAGTGACATACGAGACCAAACATTCTTCCAAAATGTGGCAGTGTGAGGGCAAGTGAATAAAAGATGTAGAAAGTCTGCAAAACAGTGACTACAAGACCAACACACCAAATTATGTTGATGGAGCAAGGTTTCAAAAATGAAACTTGCTTGTACGCAATCCTTCTCATAGTGTTAATTTATTAAACTTGTATTGTTATTACTAATCTTTGCATACACTACACAAAGGGGAGAGACGCTTGCATATGTGTTTTACTAACAAATAACGCTTGTCTGTAATCTAAAATGGCAGCTAAAGCGCGGGAACCTCTTTGCGCATGTCGCAACCTGATCACATGGTGTGACGTCTTTCTTTGCTTGGTGGGAAACTTCTGCTTCTGCGCAGTATGCATAAAATGGCTGCTTGATGTTTTCACATGCTTCAGAATCATCTAAAGAAAAGAAGAAAAGATAAAAAGAGCAATCTTCCTTGTCGAAAAAATGCCAGACGATAGAGTTGCTGGGAGACCAAAACAGAAATGTTGTAGAAGATGCTGTGCAATATGCATATGTAGTCTAGTAATGGTGCTTATAGTATGGTTAGTCCTGATTGTAGCAGTTCCTTACCTTATGATAGTAGATAAAAAGATTAATAATGAAACTAAAGGAAGGACAGCAAACATAAAGGGCAATAGAGTAGAACTAATGGCAGAGAATGAACCAGAAATTTATCATGAAATAGCTGATAACGACACTAGTTTGAATGTTTTCACAAAGTTATTGTTTCAATATGTAGACACAATGGAAGTTAGTAATTGTTATGTCTGTATGAAGTTACCTGAATCAGTAGCAGAAGGATTAACATACCATCACTTACCACTGACATATGGCATATCATGTAGTGTTTTGTCTAGTTTATTTTATAGAACGGGGAGACTTCAGTATTATTATTCAAACTTAGATGTGATATTTTCTGAGGTTCCGATTCGCAAGAGTATGAACCCAGTGCTTACTAGTCAAGACGCACAGTTTATGGGAGAATTTTTCATAACAATGAAATTAATAGACATAACACATGCACATAAACACAATCTAACATGTTCTGTACATGAAGAAGAAAAGATTTTTTTGAATTTAGTAGAAGATAGAAGACAAGATTTTCAAAGAAAGCTTCTGAGCATAAAGCTCATTTACCACCTTGGGCAGAGAAAGAAGGGAGTTACACACCTGGAAAGGCTCAAACTGCTATGGCTCTGGATTTTGTAAAGACAGGAAAAATTTGTCTTCATAGGTTAAAGACTGATTATAACAATGTTTTCATCGGTACCAGTGAATGTGAACACAATTTTTTAATTATTGGAGGTTGGGGACTCAAAGGAGGAACAGATTCAGTTTTTCCTGGAATCTATTATGTATGTGGGAATAAGGCTTACTTTAGGCTCCCTGCACGGTGGTATGGAAGTTGTTATTTTGGAATAGTATTTCCAAAGATATACCACGTAAAAAGAAACACTGGAATCAATGAAAACAATAATGAATTAATACGTAATAAAAGAGCTAGTTTTTCAGAAATTATAGGTGATATATTTGGTGCATTGATACCTTCAGTGGGAATAATTCTGAACTCAAGGAAAATATGTAAATTGTCTACAGTAGTTGATCGTTTATCAACTGACACTGCTGGAGGATTTCTAATGATTAATGCAGAAATGGTTGCGATTAGATCTATGGTAATGCAAAATAGACTTGCTCTTGATATTATATTGGCAAAAGAGGGAGGAGTCTGTAAATTATTGAAGACGAAACATTGTTGCACTTATATTCCTGATAAGAGTGCAGAAATTGGAACGTATATACAGAATATAACGAAACTTGAGAAAGAACTTAAACCACTGGAAGTTGATAGTGTATGGGAAAGATTGACAAATAGTATATCGTCAATTGGAACCTGGTTTGCTAATGTAGGAAAAGGACTTATAGGTCAAATATTAGTACCCTTAGCAGGGATAGCAATAATAATATTGGCAATAATGATATGGTGCAAATGCTGTAGAAAGAATGGAACATACAAAGTGACAGAAAAAGGAAAGAAGAGAAAACTAGATGAAATAGAACTGGAAGAATGGAGAAGTGAACTATACAAAAAGCTGAAAGGGGATGTGAAAAACAGAAAATGCAAAAATGAGAATGAAACGAATTGCTAGAAGTTGGCATCTGATTGAGGGTAGTGTTTTGATGGCTCAGAAACGCCATCAGAGAGGGGATTGATGGAGCAAGGTTTCAAAAATGAAACTTGCTTGTACGCAATCCTTCTCATAGTGTTAATTTATTAAACTTGTATTGTTATTACTAACCTTTGCATACACTACACAAAGGGGAGAGACGCTTGCATATGTGTTTTACTAACAAATAACGCTTGTCTGTAATCCAAAATGGCCGCTAAAGCGCGGGAACCTCTTTGCGCATGTCGCAACCTGATCACATGGTGTGACGTCTTTCTTTGCTTGGTGGGAAACTTCTGCTTCTGCGCAGTATGCATAAAATGGCTGCTTGATGTTTTCACGTGCTTCAGCTTGCTCTCATGTCATTACTAAATTGTTGTTTCTTAACGCTACTAATGCGGGATAGTATATATAATTAAAATGGGAATAGAATAGAAATAGTGGGTATACAGTGAAACATTTTATTTGTGATTTTAATATTTTCTTCTTGCACTTTTAGTAATTCGTAAACTTGGGCCTGGGTTGATGACTTGTAACTCGAGAGACGATGGGTCTGCGCATGTGTCCTGTGTGCCTGCCAAGTGACGTCAACTTGGACGTCTCCCAAGGCCACGACATATTGGCCGAAGATGATGTACTCAATGTTTCCGGTGGACAAAAATGATACTTTTCCCCTGTAAATTGTATAACATTTGTTGTGAGACGGGTGGGAAATAAAGCAAATGTATTAAATTGAAGGGGTGGGAACGTAAAGGACAATAGGCTTTACAATTTAGGACAAATAAATATGGTACGACAATCCACCCCCTGTCCCTGTCCAATCAGAAGTAGTGGCCCCATATTTTAGCAACATTAAGGGGAGGTACATGGGCTTAGAGGGGTATAATAGAATATAGCATTAGTTAGTTAGCTCAAGCTAGATGCCAGAGAACCGGAGAGCGGAGATGCTGACAGGAAGAGCTCCAGACCGCTAAGCTGATCGATTGCAGACTGAATCCCTGTCCTGAAGAGGTCCTGAGGAGGGGGCGGCGGAGTCCATTAGAAGGAAGACACGGGAGAATCGAGAGAAATCGAGTATCAGAGAGGGGAACGACGCAGGCGTCGTTGTAGAGAGGTCACCGGTCCTGTCCTGATCCCGGAGGAAGTCTTTGATCTTCATCCTTCCTGGGTCCTATCTTTTCTACTCCTTGGCTAAGGGGTTTGGTTCTCGCACTTAGGTAAATATAATGCAACCTTTAGTTGCGCTGCTGTCTCTATCTTCTCCTCTTCTTTAAACACCGTCATTGATTAGCAATAATCATTTTGTATGCTGAATCTTGGGTATTTTGATCAAGTACCATGTGGCTTTGTATTTTACTCTGCTAAATCTTTAGATAAACATTTTAAAAACTTCCTGACTCAGTGGTTATTTCAGGATTTTGTATTATAATGAATGTCACTCATTTTAAACTTCCCAATTAGCAAAGGATTCATCGGTAAGTCATTACTCTTCAATCAGAAGGTAATTGGTAGCAGGGATTTTTGATAAGAGTACCAACTGATAAACCCAGCGTAAGTATTAGCGTAGTGTGAATGTATGGGCCCAAGTGAGCATCTGGTGTATGAATGCTGTTTGCTAATATCGCGCTGGATCAGTTTTCTGGTAAGCAGAGGACGGTTTTTGTTACTCTTTGTTAATTGGGTAATGAGAATTTTATTTGTATTTTTATGAACTAACATCCGCTTATTTTTGAGTTTTGTTATATGTTGTCCAGAATACCCCGGGGTAGGTAAAAAGAATAGTGGGTGGCAAGTGGAAGCCATACTGCAGTGAGGTTATCTGTCAGGCAGAAATAGTACTGAAAAGTTAAGCAGGACTTTCAGTACTCGTTAGGGACTCTATGCGTGTGAGTAATAGCAAAAAGGGTACGCTGATAAAAATTTGATGTTATATCACCTAGTAAGGGTAACATTGGAGAAGTAACAGGTACTTCTGGAGCTTGTGTGAAGAGTAGACGGAAGTGTTTTACTCGTAGTGTATGTATTAGTAAACGGAAAGGTTTTACTAAAGTGTGGAAGAAACTATCTTTTTCGAAATTAGTGGAAACTGGCACGATAGCGAATGTTTTATGTTGTTACTGAAATTTAATTAAGATTTATAGAGAAAATAAGTTTGCGTACATTTTTGTAAAGGGAGGGTCAGTTGCCGGAGAGGGAGCTGACGTCACAAAAACGCCGCGCTGAGATTGGTTGAATCCGCGGGTGTGGAAAACCCTTGTAAAGGAGGGGGTTAGTAGTCAGGAGTAGTACTGACGTCACAGGTGCCGCGCTGGGATTGGTTAAACCAGCAAGGACCGGAAAGAGCGGATTGTAAAGGAGGGGTTGACAGAGAAACGTCACCAAAAGGCCGCGCAAGGATTGGTTCAGAAATAAAAGGTAGCAGACAATTGATTGGTTGAGAATTTAGAAGCAAATTTCTTAGTGGATAAGGATTGCATGTTAAAACGCGATCCGACTTTAACAGGAACTCGTCCGGATAGGAGATTTCTAGGTTTTACAGAATATAATTTTGTACATCGAAGATTAGATAGAATGTATGGAGAAAGGAGAAAAATGTCATTCTTACAAAAGATTAAGAATTATTTTAAAAGAACAAACCAATCAAAACTAGAGAAGGAATTATTATTCCACCATCTAAAACGCCAGCTTCATTTATGTTGATGGAGAGAGGTTATCATACTTGTGTATGGATGGAGAATTGGATAGAATACACCAAAAATGATGGAGTATTAGCATTTCCCGAGAATGGTACCTTCAATGGAAGAATTCTTCAAAACTTGAGATTGAGGATGAATGACTTAGAACCCAGACCTAGATTAACTCAGTACGAAGCTCTAGAAGAATGGGAAACCGAGGCATTTGAGCGTGATCGACCTCGGAGCAATAGGAGTTATCCAGGATTTTTTCCAAGATATCAACGTGAGTCTATGGATGGTCAGATGAAACAATAGAGAAGGGCAATGATTACAGAAGGATTATATCCATTGTTCTCAGCCGAGGAGAAATTAGGAAGTAAGTGCACAGAAAAGAAAAAACATTTAATGAGAAATGAGGAGTCTGAAGACGAATTTATGGAGGAAATGTTAAGAAACCCCCCACCATATCAGGAAGGGACAAGCGGATGCACTCCAAGTGCACCACCGAAAACTCCATTAGTGCCACAGGTAATGCATGAATTCACCACGAGTAGAATACTTCATGACAAAGAAAAAGAAGCCATAGAAAAGACCAGAGCAGAATTGATACAGAAAATAACTCAGATAAAAGTACACCCTGATTCGTTGACCATACCAGTAACAATTGGTCCAGTAGTTCCATTATATGGTACTCAGGGAAGCTGTCCTCCACCGATAATTACACCTACTGCTGTGAATAATCCCAAACCTGAAGCTCCAGTTATAATTGAGGATCAATTTAGTGACTGTGAATCCACAATATCACTCATGGACTTGCCTATTCGAGGTTCTGTAAATAGTACTCCCAGAAAAGAGGTACCTGGAGGTTCAAAAGATGTAAGTTTAGTAACTTCATCAGGAACAAAAAGTGCTACCATAGTAACACCTGAAGATCTGGAAAGATGGGTGCAAGGGTCAGTTAAACAGTGTACGCCTCCGAAAATAATGGACATTCATAAATTGAAAGTCGAATTAGAAGAAATAATAGCAGGAAATGTAGGACTAGAACGCTTAAATACCTATGATGAAGAAGAATTATTATTCCTGTGCAGGAGTATCACTAGAAATGTGAAGATATTCCATGAAAAATTGTCCAAGTTAGCACTACAGATGGGCATAGAAATAGGGAGCTCAAAGGTACTACAGAAACCCTATAGAGCAGAATTTGCAGACAAAGATTTAGAAAATATGAATGTCTCTGGAAGAAGATTACAAATAAGAGAATTAATGTTAGTTTTTCAAAAATGGGGAGACCTAGATAAATTGAAAACTAGGTGGGCCAAGAAAAAGGAAGAAGCACGAACAAGTAGAACAGCATCAGAATATGTGATGAAGGAATCAGGGAAAACAGACCAAATGTATCCAATGAGAGAAGTTGCGGGAGGAGGATATGTACATGTCCCATGGAGCAGACAGGATATTTTATCATTTACGAATGATTTTCCAAAGTTGAGAGAAAAACCTATTGAATGGTACAAGCAGGTTGACAGGTTTGTGAAGGTGTCGAAAGTATTGTTGAAGGATTTGGATGGTTTGTTTGACATAGTGGTACCTGCTGATTTATGGACAGATTGCAAAATCACAGTGGATTGGCCAAGTGATGAATATCCTAGAGATCCAAAGACAGGTGCCCCGTCAAATGATGTGATGAAAAAGTATCAGCAGGTGATAACTTACCTGAAAGGGAAAATACCACCGAAAGAAACAGATTGGGTAAAAATAGATCGAACTACCCAAGAAGCTAATGAATCAGTGCATACCTACTATGAGCGTCTATTGCAGGTATTTAAACAGTATAGTGGATTTGAGGACATTGGAGACAAGAACATGAGTCAGTTTGTGTATCGGTTTGTTTACGGTTTGAAACCAGAGATTTGTCAGATGATTAAACAACACATGCTGTGTTGGCAGGGAAAGCCCATAGATGAGATTTTGAAGTATGCAAAATATTGTGGAGACGATATTGAAGATAGACACAAGAAATTGCAGGAAAAAGTGATGTGGGCTCAGGTGAAAATGGCTGAGAAGCAGGGAATCAATTTGGAAAATCCAAGTGAAAATCCAGGAAAAGATTCTGGAACGAGTGGTGATACAGGGAATGGTGGAAAATTTAGAGGACGAATGAGTAGAGAAGAAGCTAAAAAGAAATTTCCTTGTCATGGATGCGGAAAATTGGGGCATTGGAAGGATGAATGTAAAAAGATTCGGAATAATAATGGCCCAAATCAGAATTTAAATCCACAGATGCAGAATGACTCACAGCAGAGTGTAAATCCTCAGAGTCAGTTGCCACCTGCTCCTATTCAGGGTAATGTAAGCAGAGCAAAGCATGGTACAGACATCGGATATCAGAGAGAAAGTGGTAAGAATGATTATATGACATCACAATTTCTTTTGCAGGACAATTACTGCGAATTCAACTCATGACGGTGCCTAGGAGAGGGGAAGAAGGAGTGCATACTTGGCGCATCCTTACAGGTAGATCAGTCAGGTCCATATGTTGAAGGGAATGTGAAAGGTAATAATATTACTTTCCTTTTGGACACTGGTGCTACCCGGTCTACTGTGAGAACCAGCAGACATTCCAGACCTTCCTCTCTCTGGTGAAAATATCCAAGTAGTGGGGGTAGCTAATCAGCGAATTAGAACACCTCTTACCGAACCAATGGAGGTTAAAATTGGAAACTTCAGAGAAATGCATCAATTTGTAGTGTGTGATTCTAGTCCAGTAAACTTATTAGGTAGGGATTTGTTATGCAAGATGAATTGTACAATTTTCTGCACACCGGATGGTGTGGCAGTTCAGACACCAGATGAAGACCATGTATATAAAATTATGATTGCAAAACAAGGTACAGAAGTGGATGAAATGTTTTCGTTAATAACAAAAGATGAGTTGCCAGAAGAATTAAAAGGTACAGTAAACCCCATAGTATGGGATTTCACCAGAAAAGAAGTAGGACTTATGGCTAAAATAGATCCAGTAAAAATTACTGTAAAAGAAGGTGCAATTTTTCCAAATACCAAACAGTACAAAATGAGTGCAGAAGTAAAAGCAGGAGTCATTGAAGAAATAAAACGAATGGTAGAACAAAACATCCTAAAAGAAGTAATGAGTAGCCCATGTAATTCACCTATAATGGGGTTAAAGAAACCTAGTGGAAAATATTGGATTGTTCAGGACCTGAGGAAAATAAATAAGATTGTAGAACCATGTTGTCCTATAGTGCCAAATCCTGCAGTAATTCTATACCAGATCCCATGGAATGCAGGATGGTTCACAGTAATTGATTTGTGTCAAGCATTCTTTTCAATACCATTACATCCAGACAGCCAGTATCTTTTCTCATTTAAATTTGAGAACAAAGTCTATGTGTGGAATCGTGTTCCTCAGGGGTACACAGAAAGTCCTTCCATCTTCAACCAGATACTGAAAAAGTGCCTTGAAAAATTAGTGATGCCAGGAAGCTCAGTTTTAGTTCAATATATCGACGACTTATTAGTAGCGTCGACCACCAGAGAAGACTGTGTTGTTGACTCCATAGCATTATTAAATCTTTTGGCTGAAGAAGGGCATAAAGTCTCACCTGAAAAGTTACAGTTTTGCAGGACAGCTGTTAAATATCTGGGACACCAAATTGAGAGGGGAAAAAGAAGAGTAACCTCTGAAAGAGTAGCTTTAATAAAGAAAATGCAAATGCCTGTAACACAAAGACAAGTGAGAATGTTCCTAGGAATAGTAGGTTACTGTCGACAATGGATACCAGGATTTTCCATGTTAGCTAAGCCCTTAATTAACATGACGAAAAAGAAAGCAAAGGACCCTGTTGAGTGGGAGGACGAAAGTGTAGAAGCTTTTGTAAAATTAAGAAATGCCCTATGTTCAGCACCTGCTTTAGGCATGCCGGATTATAAAAGAGAATTTGCATTGTTCTGTCATGAGAGAGAAAAGTGTGCACTTTCTGTCCTAACTCAAAGATATGGACTGGAAAGACGTCCTATAGCATATTTTTCTGCTACATTGGACCCAGTAGCAGCCGCTTTGCCAGGATGCTTAAAAGCAGTAGCGGCTACTTGTTTGAGCATTGAACAAAGTGAGTCAATTGTGATGGGACACCCTGTAAAAGTGTATGTTCCACATGCAGTTGTCATTTTGTTGACAAGAACCCGAACTCAGCATCTTACTCCTAGTCGGCTGACTAAATATGAAAGAATAATAATGGGTGCTGAAAATGTGAGCATGGTAAGGTGTACTATAATAAATCCAGCAACATTACTACCAGACCCATGTCATGAAAGAATAAAAGACGATGAAGAAGATGAACATGATTGTATACAAATTACAGAATTATGTACAAAACCACGTCCAGATATAGAGGAACAACCTCTTAAAAAGCCAGACAGGGAGCTATTTGTCGATGGTTCATGTCAAAGACATGAAGATGGTAAACTAACTGCTGCCTATGCGGTATGTGAATTAACTGGAATAGTTGAAGCATCCTATTTACCAGGAGTCAAATCTGCACAAGTAGCTGAATTAATTGCGTTGATAAAAGCGTGCAAATTTGGGAGGAATCAGAGAGTGACCATATTTACAGATAGTCAATATGGTTACGGGGTCGTGCATGATTTTGGCCAACTGTGGATGCAGAGGGATTTCATGACTTCTTCAGGATCCCCCATTAAAAATTGACAATTTGTAAGGGAATTGCTAGAAGCAATACAATCACCAAAAGAATTGGCTGTGGTGAAATGTGCCGCACACCAGTCAGGAGATGATTGGGTGGTAGTCGGCAACAGATATGCGGATCTGGTGGCTCAGCATTGTGCCAAAACCAGAATGTCAGTCAATAAGAGGGTGGAAAGAATGGGAATCAGCTGCCAACTTATGCTGTATATGCCACCTGAAACTTGGAATGAGGTGAAGAAATTGCAAGATGAGGTTGATGAAAGTGAGAAGAATTTGTGGATCAAAGTGGGTTGCTCCCAAAGAGGAGAGGATGAAGTGTGGATCAGTGCTGATGGCAGACCAGTCATGCCAGACTGTTTACTCTCACAAATGGCTAGAATGCATCATGGAGACACACACATAGGGAGAGATGCAATGATTAGGCTGTTCAGACAAAATTAGTACAATCCCAAATTCAGAGCTGTTGCAGAGAGTCTTTGCCAGAGATGTCTAACTTGCCAGATGCATAATCCGGGGAGGAAGACAGTAATTGGATTTGGTACAATTGGAAATGCAGAGGGTCCATTCATGAGATTTCAGTTTGATTTCATACAGTTACCACCATGTAGAGGGCTGAAATATGTACTAGTCATAGTGTGTCTGTTTTCAAAGTGGGTGGAGGCTTACCCTACAGGAGAAATGACAGCATTACAGTTGCAAAACTGTTGCTACGAGAGCTCATTCCTAGATTTGGTTTTCCAGTAACTTTGGAATCAGATAGAGGAAAACATTTTAACAGCGAAGTGATTCAAATAATCTGTGAAGCATTCCAAATAAAACAGAAACTGCACTGTGCATATCGACCAGAGGCTTCTGGAGTGGTTGAACAATTGAATGGCACTATAAAGTCAAGACTGGGAAAAATGTGTGCATCAACATCATTAGAGTGGCCAGATGCATTACCACTCGTTTTAATGGGACTCAGAAGTATACCTGACAGAACCACAGGATTGAGCCCCCACGAGATAATGATGGGAAGAGCAATGAGACAAACACATGTTCCCACAAACAAACTGGTGAATATATCTGATGATATGGTTCTGGACTATTGTAAAGGATTGGCTGATCTAGTGCGTTCTGTCTCTCATCAGGTTGGAGAAGACGCAGTTTCCAGGCAGCCCGAGCAAGAACATGATCTGAATCCTGGTGACTGGGTGGTAGTGAAGAATCACACCAGAGAAACGTGTCTATCACCTAGATGGGGCAGACCGTGTCAAGTCATACTAACAACGAATACAGCAGTGAAGTGTGCCGGATTTCCTAATTGGATTCACGTAAGCCACACCAAGAGAGTACCAGATCCTGAAGAAGAAAATCTGCAGACAACACCAATCACTGAAGAAGCTGAAGGTTGCCCAGCGGAGGAATCTCAGGCTCGAGATTCAAGAGAAGCTGAAGAAGAACAACCGAGCACAAGTCAGGATTGGATACCTGTGGTAGAGGTTTCTGAAATATACCACAGAACAAGAAGTCAAACAAAATTAGAAGAAATTGAAGAAGATCAGATAGGTGAAGAAGAAGCAGTTCAGGAACAAGAAGAAAAGACATTGAGAAATCCTGAACAAGGTCAGATATGGAAAGAAAAATGGACTCAAAACAGTGAAGACCTAATAGACTTTGATCAGGGACAGACAGGTTTAGAAGAATCCGGTCAGGCTGCAGAAGTACACAGTGCAATAAGCCCTGATCAGAACCAGTTAGATCAAGAAGAGTGCACAGAAGGAGAAAAGCTTGAAAAATCTGAACCTGAAGAAATAAATAAAGAACAAGGTCAGTTATTGGATACTCACAGTGGAGCTGTTACAGAGAAACCAATTAGACCTGAAAAGGAGAAAACAAGAAACACAGTAATTGAAGAACACGAAATAGTGCTAAGCAGTGAAATTAACAAAATCTCTGAAGACAAAAAGAAGGAAGCAGTGCCAACAGAGAAAATAAGAAAAGGAGATCATTGGCCAAGTGTCATTAAAAGAGTAAAGTACCACATAACAACCAGAAGTGAAGATCCAGATCAAGTGAATGAAGTAACAAGTCAAACTGAACAGGAAAATAAAACTGAGAAAAGAAGAAGTAAAAGACTGAAACTTGTGAATAACAAATTCAAGGGTCCTGACTGGACTTATTTCATCCTTGAAGATTTTGAAAGCTCAGAATCAAGTGACAGTGGTGGTGAAGGAACAAGTGCACAATTAACATACAAAGAAGAAACAAGACCACCCTGACTAAACAAAAGAATCACTCTAAAGAAAAGAAGAAGAGATAAGAAGAGCAATCTTCCTTGTCAAAAAATGCCTGATGATAGAGTTGCTGGGAGACCAAAACAGAAATGTTGCAGAAGATGCTGTGCAATATGCATATGTAGTCTAGTAATGGTGCTTATAGTATGGTTAGTCCTGATTGTAGCAGTTCCTTACCTTATGATAATAGATAAAAAGATTAATAATGAAACTAAAGGAAGGACAGCAAACATAAAGGGCAATAGAGTAGAACTAATGGCAGAGAATGAACCGGAAATTCATCATGAAATAGCTGATAACGACACTAGTTTGAATGTTTTCACAAAGTTATTGTTTCAATATGTAGAGACAATGGAAGGTAGTAATTGTTATGTCTGTATGAAGTTACCTGAATCAGTAGCAGAAGGATTAACATATCATCACTTACCACTGACATATGGCATATCATGTAGTGTTTTGTCTAGTTTATTTTATAGAACAGGGAGACTTCAGTATTACTATTCAAACTTAGATGTGATATTTTCTGAGGTTCCGATTCGCAAGAGTATGAACCCAGTGTTTACTAGTCAAGACGCACAGTTTATGGGAGAATTTTTCTTAACAATGAAATCAATAGACATAACACATGCACATAGACACAATCTAACATGTTCCGTACATGAAGAAGAAAAGATTTTATTGAATTTAGTAGAAGATAGAAGACAAGATTTTCAAAAGAAAGCTTCTGAGCATAAAGCTCATTTACCACCTTGGGCAGAGAAAGAAGGGAGTTACACACCTGGAAAGGCTCAAGCTGCTATGGGTCTGGATTTTGTAAAGACAGGAAAAATTTGTCTTCATAGGTTAAAGACTGATTATAACAATGTTTTCATCGGTACCAGTGAATGTGAACACAATTTTTTAATTATTGGAGGTTGGGGACTCAAAGGAGGAACAGATTCAGTTTTTCCTGGAATCTATTATGTATGTGGGAATAAGGCTTACTTTAGGCTTCCTGCACGGTGGTATGGAAGTTGTTATTTTGGAATTGTATTTCCAAAGATATACCACGTAAACAGAAACACTGGAAGCAATGAAAACAATAATGAATTAATACGTAATAAAAGAGCTAGTTTTTCAGAAATTATAGGTGATATATTTGGTGCATTGATACTTTCAGTGGGAATAATTCTGAACTCAAGGAAAATATGTAAATTGTCTACAGTAGTTGATCGTTTATCAACGGATACTGCTGGAGGATTTCTAATGATTAATGCAGAAATGGTTGCGATTAGATCTATGGTGATGCAAAATCGACTTGCTCTTGATATTATATTGGCAAAAGAGGGCGGAGTCTGTAAATTATTGAAGACTGAAACATTGTTGCACTTATATTCCTGATAAGAGTGCAGAAATTGGAACATATATACAGAATATAACGAAACTTGAGAAAGAACTTAAACCACTGGAAGTTGATAGTGTATGGGAAAGATTGACAAATAGTATATCGTCAATTGGAACCTGGTTTGCTAATGTAGGAAAAGGACTTATAGGTCAAATATTAGTACCCTTAGCAGGGATAGCAATAATAATATTGGCAATAACGATATGGTGCAAATGCTGTAGAAAGAATGGAACAGAAAAAGGAAAGAAGAGAAAACTAGATGAAATAGAACTGGAAGAATGGAGAAGTGAACTATACAAAAAGCTGAAAGGGGATGTGAAAAACAGAAAATGCAAAAATGAGAATGAAACGAATTGCTAGGAGTTGGCATCTGATTGAGGGTAGTTTTTGATGGCTCAGAAACGCCATCAGAGAGGGGATTGATGGAGCAAGGTTTCAAAAATGAAACTTGCTTGTACGCAATCCTTCTCATAGTGTTAATTTATTAAACTTGTATTGTTATTACTAACCTTTGCATACACTACACAAAGGAGAGAGACGCTTGCATATGTGTTTTGCTAATGAATAACGCTTGTCTATAATCTAAAATGGCCGCTAAAGCGCGGGAACCTCTTTGCGCATGTCGCAACCTGATCACATGGTGTGACGTCTTTCTTTGCTTGGTGGGAAACTTCTGCTTCTGCGCAGTGTGCATAAAATGGCTGCTTGATGTTTTCACATGCTTCAGCTTGCTCTCATGTCATTACTAAATTGTTGTTTCTTAACGCTACTAATGCGGGATAGTATATATAATTAAAATGGGAATAGAATAGAAATAGTGGGTAGAAAGTGAAACATTTTATTTGTGATATTAATATTTTCTTCTTGCACTTTTAGTAATTCGTAAACTTGGGCCTGGGTTGGTGACTTGGAACTCGAGAGACGATGGTTCTGCGCATGTGTCCTGTGTGCCTGCCAAGTGAAGTCAACTTGGACATCTCCCAAGGCCACGACCTATTGGCCGAAGATGATGTACTCAATGTTTCCGGCGGACAAAAATGATACTTTTCCCCTGTAAATTGTATAACATTTGTTGTGAGACGGGTGGGAAATAAAGCGAATGTATTAATTTGAAGGGGCGGGAACGTTAAATGACAATAGGCTTTACAATTTAGGCCAAAATTGACATGGTACGAGAATCCACCCCCTGTCCCTGTCCAATCAGAAGTAGTGGCCCCATATTTTAGCAACATTAAGGGGAGGTACATGGGCGTAGAAGGGTATAATAGAATATAGCATTAGCTAGGTAGTTCAGCTTCTATGCTCAGAGAACCGGACAGCGGAGATGCAGACAGGAAGAGCTCCAGACCGCCAAGCTGATCGATTGCAGACTGAATCCCTACCCGGAAGAAGTCCTGAGGAGGGGGCGGCGGAGTCCATTAGAAGGAAGGCACGGGAGAATCGAGAGAAATCGAGTATCAGAGAGGGGAACGACGCAGGCGTCGTTGTAGAGAGGTCACCGGTCCTGTCCTGATCCCGGAGGAAGTCTTTGCTCTTCATCCTTCCTGGGTCCTATCTTTTCAACTCCTTGGCTAAGGGGTTTGGTTCTCGCACTTAGGTAAATATAATGCAACCTTTAGTTGCGCTGCTGTCCCTATCTTCTCCTCTTCTTTAAACACCGTCATTGATTTGCAATAATCATTTTTTATGCTGAATCTTGGGTATTTCGATCAAGTACCATGTGGCTTTGTATTTTACTCTGCTAAATCTTTAGATAAACATTTTAAAAACTTCCTGACTCAGTGGTTATTTCAGGATTTTGTATTATAATGAATGTCACTCATTTTAAACTTCCCAATTAGCAAAGGATTCATCGGTAAGTCATTACTCTTCAATCAGAAGGTAATTGGTAGCAGGGATTTTTGATAAGAGTACCAACTGATAAACCCAGCGTAAGTATTAGCGTAGTGTGAATGTATGGGCCCAAGTGAGCATCTGGTGTATGAATGCTGTTTGCTAATATCGCGCTGGATCAATGTGAATGAGAGAAAGAAGCAATAGAAACTGAAGTGTGATATAATCTATGATATACAAAAAACATAGTTTGAGTAGTGGACGCAGATCTAGAAATTTTCAATGATCTAGCCCAAATTATGTCCCATAGATCGATGCTCCAAACACATCCCAAGTCAGACTCCCAAGTAAGCTCCAGCTTTGTTTTAGTGCGTTCAGGGTTCAGGGCTGTTAGAAAGTTGTAAATCAGAGCAGCTTTCGGGAAAAGAGAGAGGATCTTAAGAAG
This sequence comes from Calotriton arnoldi, assembly GCA_963921515.1. Lineage (NCBI taxonomy): Eukaryota > Metazoa > Chordata > Amphibia > Caudata > Salamandridae > Calotriton > Calotriton arnoldi. Next base: position 434,243 of record CAWUFW010012975.1, on the reverse strand, counting down.
ATTATCATCTGAAGGGGTAGCATCAGATGTCGGAAGCAAATAAAAAACATCAAGAATTACCTCCATAAGTATTGAGTAATTATACCAAAAGGAACGAGGACAACGGAAATTAACCTGAAATTGAGGAAACGAACAGGGAGACGTACCGTCGAATAAATCTTGAACCCACATTGTACCCCTGAGTCTCCAAGTCTTCCAATAGAGGGGTCTATCTTTAAGAGTGATAAGAGTGATACCATATAGGTGACTGAAGAAAGTCCTCTCTAGAAAGAATCTTGGATTGATGATGAGGACTTAGCAAAGAACAAGTATGCTTAAATAATGGGGAAGAGGTAACAGACGTCTTTGAAGAAAAAGCAAGAACTTCTTTCACAGAGAAAGGTGCCAATAGAGAATGTTCAATAATACACCATAAAGGTAGAAAAGGAGAAGAATTAGAAAGGAACCATCTAGAAGCCTGCCGAAGACAAAAGGCTTTATGATAAAGGCGAAAATTGGGAAAGCGAACCCCTCCATTAGATTTAGCCTCTCTGAGACGATTTAGGGAGATTCTAGGTTTCTTATTATTCCATAGAAATTTAGACAACATTGAATCCAGTTTTTTAAAATAAGCGGATGAAATAGGAAGAGGAATCATAGACAAGATATATAAGAATATAGGGAGAATCATCATTTTGATAGAATCCAAACGTCCCCACCATGAGAGAAATAACGGATTCCAAGAAGAGAGAAGCTTCTCAACTCTGTTGAGTCCTTCTTTCATATTAATGGTAATAGTATCAGCAACAGAACTAGTAAACAAAATACCTAGATATTTAATCTTAGAACTGTTCCAAAGAAAACCAGTAAGATCAAAAGATTGTTTAACACAAAATTTGGTAATAGGAAGAATCTCTGTTTTATCTGAATTGATTTTGTAACCTGAAACTAAAGAAAAATCTGAAATTTCTTGTAATAAAGGGGGGATAGAGGTATCTGGGTTGGAAATAAAAAGCAAAATATCATCAGCGTAGGCAGATAGTTTTAGGTGTCGTTCACCGTAATGAAAGCCAGAAATAGAATTGTTATTACGGATACGAGATAAGAAAGGTTTGAGGGCTAATATAAACAGAAGAGGTGACAAGGGACAACCCTGACGGACACCCCGCTGTAATGGGAAAAATTGGGAGGTCTGTCTATTAACCAATACCGAAGCCAGGGGAGCAGTACAGAGCAGAGAAATAAAAGAAATAAAAATATGTCCAAATCCATGCCAAGCAAGGGCTTTAAGTAAAAAAGACCAATCAACTCTACGAAAGGCTTTTTCCGCATCAATGGAAACTGCTGCTAAAGAGTATGAGAGATGAGGCGCTTTATTCAGGACATTGAAGAAGACCCTAGAGTTGTCTGAGGTCAATCTACCTTTGACAAATCCACACTGTTCCTTACCAATGAGATGGGGAAGAACAGGGTCAAGTCTCAGGGCAAGTGTTTTAGTAAAGATTTTATGATCTACATTTATCAAAGAAATAGGTCGATAATTCTTACAGAACGAGGGATCCTTGCTTTCTTTGGGAATTAGACATATGGTGGCTTCCTGAAAAGTACCACTCGCGCCACCCAACTCCTGAAAATAAAGAAAGAGTTGTAAAAGTTTAGGTAGGAGTAAATTAGAGAAATGTAAGTAAAATTCCACTGTAAACCCATACGGCCCTGGAGTTTTACCCTTTTTAAGAAAATTTAAAGCCTTAGAAATTTCCTCTAATGATAAATCCGAATCAAGCGATGAGAAGTTCAAAGCGTCATGAGAAGAAGAGGGAACATTAGCGAGATATGCATCAATAAGAGAGGAGGTGGCAGGGGACTCCGGGGTATACAGATGTTGAAAAAAAATTGTAAATTCATGCAAAATATCTTGGTCTTTGAATAGGATGGATCCATCTGACGAGTGAATGGATTTAATGAGCGAACGTTCTTTTCATGATTTCAGATAGTTGGCCAAAAGGGACCCTGATTTATTGCGGCCTCCATAATATCGAGCACTACTACGTAATAATATAGAGGAAGCCTTCTCCGTAGATGGCTTATTAAATTCCAATTTAGCTCGGATAAGTTCTTGTAAGGAGGTATCAGAGGAAGTAGTGTGAAATTGGTGTTCTAAACGTTTGATATTTGCTAAGAGAATGTAATGCTTTGTAAGAAGTTGTTTCTTTTTTTTGGACACATAATCAATAATAAAGCCACGAGCAGTTGCTTTAAAAGTGTCCCACAATAATTGGGGAGAGGTATCAGTCGACACATTCAATAAAAAGAATTCATTAGCAAAAGAAGTAAATGTGGAAGAGAAAACGGGATCCTTCATTAAAGAGTTATTAAATCTCCACCTATTGGACTTGGGATGCGGAGGGAGCAATTCAAAATCAGTGACAACTGGAGCATGATCAGAGATAAGAATAGGTTCAAGAGATGAAGAAATAACGTTTTGAGACAAGGAACTAGAAATAAAAATATAATCCAAACGGGTAAATGACCCATGGGGGGGGGGGAAGGGTGAGAAAAAAGAAAATTCTAATGCATCCGGATTTCATAAACGCCAGGAATCTACCAAGTGTGTTTGTGAATTGTTTGTGCGGTTTATGACAGGCAAAACGGACATTACATTTCCAGTCTAGGAAAGGATCAATAATCTGGTTACAGTCCCCACCTATAATAAAAAATTAATCTTTATGTTGAATAAATTTTTTTGTAATATTGGGCCAGAATGAATCGTCAGGTTGAGTAGGACCATAAACATTGAAAACAGTTAGAGAAATACCATTAATGAGTAATTTAACCAACAACCACCTTCCCTCAGAATCAATCTCTTTGGATACAACAGAACAGTTCAACTTTTTATGACAGAGAATAACAACTCCATTCTTCTTAGTAGATGTTGGAGAAACTAAAACTAAGCCAACCCAATTACGTTCAAGTTTAGTGGCTTCCGCTTCCGTAAAATGAGTTTCTTGCAAAAGAACCAGATCAGGGTTATAGGAAGACAAGTGAGACAAACTTTTCTGTCTCTTAATAGGGTTAACAAAACCTTTTACCTTCCACGATATGACTCTGAATATAGAAACATTGAACATACATAGAACATCATACAAACATCAATAAGGACTAAGCCAACCCGATTACAGTTACATTTGGAGGTTTCCGCTTCCGTAAGCTGAAGTACTTGAAAAAGGATGGAATCAGGGTTAAAGGAAACCAAATGAGACAAGATTCTCTCACTCTTAATGGGATTAACGAAACCTTTTACCCTCCACAATATGACTCTGAATATGAAGACGTTAACATTACATAAACAAGCATTGTCATAGCCAATAGGTCTCGCCTTTGGGACCTTATAAGTGTATACCAATGCAACAGTTGATGTTGTTGCACCAATGATATTGTGCTGCATAACTAAATACTTATAAGGTCCCAAAGGCGAGAACTATTGGCCATGCCAATGCTTGTTAAACTTGGTAACACTCTCTGGGCATTGGTTGCATTACGTTAGTACCAATTAAACACCCAAATACAGCAATATTTAATCTGTCCAGGTTTGCAAAGGTCCTTCCACTGTGCAGCAACACGTGCCGTCGTATTTTTAGTATCTTTGAACTGTTTGAGCTAGAAAAAAAATGTTGGGGTTAAAATCTGCAGATTATGCGGCAAATGCGGCAACTCTACAATGATGCGCAAATCGCAGCAGCCACACAATCTCATATTTCCAGTGGTCCTGGACAAGACATAGTGATGCAGTGTGATCAAACATATTGATGGAATGTGAAAAGACATAGTGATGCGGAGTGATAGACATGCCCAGAGGTACTATTATTTATCACAGTTCTTGACACAGTGTTATATTTAGGGGATGATGCAGAGAGACAGACATGTCTCATGTGCTCTTTATATTTTAGACATATCTGGAGGTGCTCTATTTATATTGCATGATACAAGATGTCAGGAACTTGTTAGTCTGTTGTCACATTGTATATGTACCTCTGAGAGTTTACTTGATGCTGCATAAGAAACTCTGCCAAGTCGCATACATAGATGAAGAAGAATAGGTTAGAAATTGAGGAAAATTGAGGACGCCTGATTTCTTTCTTTCTTTTTATTTTATTTTCTACTGCTGTTAGCAAGCGAGGATTGGACCAAGGATATGACAGTGTCCCTATCCTTGGCCGTTTTTCTAGCCAAACAAAATTGTGTGGTCAGCAGTGTTTCACGCTCTGGACCGATTCAGTGTGAGAGACACGCCTGGAGATGCTCTTAATTTCTCGGAGTATCGCAGAGTGAAAGACATATTCAGGGATGCTCTATATTTTCTGCAGTGATGCAGTGAGATATACTTATCTGCAGATGCTGTATGTTTGTTGCAGGGCATTAGCATAGCCAATAGGTCTCGCCTTTGGGACGTGTTCTGGCTGTTTGTTACATTTGTACTGCATGTCAGTAGTTCTTTCTAACGCGGTCTGTTACGTGAAAAAACGAGTTCATTTAGCTGTGGCAATCCTAGGTTCCAACGAATGAACACATTAACAGTTCTTTCCCATGAAAGAACAGATTGGTGTCGTCTCTGCTGTCACAGCCGATCAGTCTTTACAGCTGAAGTGGAAAGGGTTCTGGCTTGTGCACTCCTTCACGTTCCGTGGTGACCCAAAGGCAGCGGGGGTGGCCGGCCATCGGACTAATGTCGTGGCTCCGGGGGTGGCTTTAAGGGAAGCTGCCGTCCGAAAGGCAAAGGGGGGAGCCGTGCTCGTTTAAATGGCCCAACCTCTGCAGCGGGATTGGAGAGAAGCTTGGAGCACCTGCTTCATGGCTGCACTGTGGAGCCTGAGGGTAGGTGATCTCAAGGGCATATCCATATTCAGGGGGCGCAGGAGTGGTGTGGGGCCTAGAGAGAGAGAGAGAGAGACAGAGCTAGAAATCTAAGGTAATATGGACTGCAACAGGAAGGGAAGTGGGCTGGTCGAGAAGAGTAACCGGTGGTTTTGCTTCTTGCTGGATGCAATGGTTTTATTGGCCCAGAGTTAAAAACACAGCCGGGTCTCTGTACCTTCTTAATGTTCCATTATATGGCAGCCGATCCTATTCTCAGTCACGAGCAGCATGGAATTCCTAGGCCCTCCTACCAATGGTCATGGCCGTTAGTCGGTACATCCAACGCATGCTTCATCCGTGTACACTCCTTGTACTCCTGAAAAGTGCACACATGAGGTGCGCGCTCATCACAAAACACCCAGTGCCGCCTGGACGTGCCTTGCCCCGTGCTTCTTTAAAGCACTTTCGGCTCGGCACCAGCTACACTCTGCTCCTTCAGCCCTTGTTGTGTCCGCTGCCGCTTTCTAACGTGCCCTGCTCGGTTATGCTGAATTCTGTTCCATTTGCTGTCAGGCTCCACATGAGACTGTTTATCTGTTCACATGGTGCCGTCAGTTTACTCATGTGCATGATGATCCTTGTTGGTCTGCTGGCGGGGGAAGGCACACACCCATCGTTCTGCATGCACAGATTCCTGCACATGGTGGGTGTACACCAGGCCCCTGGTGCACCTTTTTAAAGGTAGGAGGGTGGGGCGTGGAGAACCGGGAGCCTGAGGCTCTCACCTTTACATAAAGATGTGCACGGAGTGAGAGCAATACACGCTGTGCGCTGCGAGGGATCCCTTTCAAGAACTCCGGCAGAGGGGTATCTGGTGGCACAGAGGAAGCCGCCGTTCAATAGCGCAGGAGGCCATACTGGGAACCGAGTCACTCACTTACACAGTGTATCACCGAAGGCAGCGGTGAGGAGAAAGGGACAGCAGTGGGCGCTGCGGGGACCCCAGCTTCTGGGATCAGTGGACACTGAGCACTGCTGGAGACACAGAATCAGCTGCTAGGGGGAGTTGGCGATCTGCACAGCCTTAAAAAGCTTCGGAGCTGCGGTTACCGCGGCCACTCGAGTAGCATGCAGCTGTGTGCGTGGACGGCACCCCAAACACAGCGATTTTCCCCCGTCCGCTGCCACCCTGAAGCAGGCACTTCTCATGCCCCGGTCCAGAGGGGCAGGCCGTTCACCAGGCTGTGAAAGGAGAGACGAGGCCAGGCAGCATTCAGACGCCGCCAGGCCGCGGGCAGCTCTCATTTATCGTGAAGGCTGGGAGACGCCCTGGTCTAAAAACTGGAGAGGAAGGAACAAAAGGCAGGTCTCTAGAGACTGGGGCTGGGGGCTTTGAGGGGTCTCTCGAGGCTTCGAAGCACTTGACTAAGTGAACTCGTAGCCTGTCTATGGAGTGGCGAGAATACCTCCAACATGATTATCATTTGTAGTTCGAGCACTTACCGTATTCAAACCTTTCTCTCAGATTCTGGTTTGTAAATCCCTCATAAATGCTGGGCGCTAAGAGCACTTTAAGTATAATTTGTTTTACAGACGAGTTACATAAAAATGTGCAGTGAACTGTATTGTGACAGAACCTTGAAAGCGGTGCTTAAAGCGCACTCGTGAATTGTTTTTCAGTCACAGCAGTCTCCTTAAAGTGCATTCTCATTCGCTTTGTCAGTCCGAGCAGTCTTATCCAGAATGCCGCGCTCTGAGGGCTAAACCAGCGGGCATCGGCTCCACGCCCTTGTGTCAGAGCACGACTGCACTTGGCACATTTTGGGATATTTTAGTATAACCGGCGATGCTCAGTAGTTTCTCGTGAAGAACACAGGGTGGCAGTGTTTCTTTGTCAATCTGTTTGAGTGATTCCAAATAGTCGGAACAAGCGCGGCGATTATCAAACCCCATAAATAAAAAATGAGCGCAGACATTGGCGAGCACTTTGTTTGGTAGGGTAACCGCTGGGCTCGCTTTTCCAGCCGGATCGACCAGGAGATCACCTCCTTGACGGACGAGCTATTTGATTCTCCATGCTCTTCCCTATGACAGAAATACCAATAAATGACTGTGGTTAAATCTTTTCAGAATATAGCATTTGTGACACTGTGGAAGCTTATCTCGTTGATAAAAGCAAACCGTGAGAGGTGCTCATCATGATTGTCATCTGTACTTGTGAAAGGGAAAGCAACGCAGTCCTCTCTTGCTAACTGGATGTCACAGCAGAAAACGAAGCTCAGATTTGAGATCCTATAGTGACACCTGCTGTCCGGATTAAGGGATCGACGAAGTCACCGAATTCAGTCTGTGTTAAACATCGACTTCTCAATGGAAAACAAGCGCGGCCCCGCGGCCGCGAAAGTTAAAGCGACAAGCAGCGTGCGCGCAGACTTCACTTTTCAAGCACTGCACTCGTGCTTGTGGCGCGCCGCTGCTCGCTCCCGCAAGGTGGATGCCGCCACAAGCACGAGTGCAGTGCTTGAAAAGTGAAGACCGATGGCTAAAGGCCCTCCTAGAGCAGCGCATGCGCGCTGCCTAGGCGAGACCTAAAAAACCATACGATCCTCAGGAATGAAAAGAAGGGAAAGGAAAAGAAATAAGAAATAGATGTGACAAGAAAAATATACTGGAACATATACTAGAGGAAAGGAAAGAGGAAAGATAGAAGAGGAAAGGAAAAAAAGGGAAAAAAGATACAGCGAGAAGGGACAGTACATGTCAAACTGACGACTGTAATACATACCGTTTAAGGAGAAGAAGAAGATAACAAGAAGGAGTGGCGACAACAAATGAAGATGGCACAGCCGACAAGGGAGGAGGCATCACGCCAGGACGCCAACATGACAATTACGGAACGGACAAACCGAACTCCAAATAACCTGCAAGGACGTTGAAGAAGAAAATCAACTTGACACAAGTGGGAAAACAAGCATCAAGAAGCAACCTGTAAGGGAAGCAATCATTAGTAGAAGTGAGAACAGTAGTTACATAAAAGTCAAGTGAAAGGAGAAGGACCAGGAATCTCCATCGATGTTGTAGAGTGTGAGTGAATGAATTTCCTTAGGTCTGCAGGGTCCTCAAATGTAGACGTATTATTCTGAAATGTCACTTTGAAGAGGCATGGATGAAAAAGACCATATCGTGCACCAAGGGCCCGTAGAGCAGGTCTTAGATCAAGGAAGTCCTTCCGCCGTTTAGCCGTTACTGTAGAAACATCTTGGGAGATAAACAAGTTAGCACCAGACCAGACCAGACGCTTCTTAGACTTGGCTGCGTTTAACACTTGAAGAAGGTCTGTGAATTGCAAGAAGAGAAGAATCACTCCACGAGGTTTTGATGGGGCCGACGTAGAAGACAGACGAGGACCTAGCCTGTGTGCACGCTGGATGTTCAAGTTAGTCGAAGGAGGAAGATCCAAATGTTTTGGAAAGAAGGACGTGAAAAAAGCAACCAGATCATTCCCTTCAAGTCCCTCCGGAAGACCATATAGACGTAGATTATTACATCTGTTCCTGTTTTCGAGATCCTCAGCAGATTTTTTAAGGAGTGAAATATCTGTCTCCAACTATGCTATTTTTACAGCAGCATCCTGAACATCACTGTCACGTTGTTCCACTAAGAAAAGTCGAGAATCCATAGAGGACCATTTATTATCCATCACTTGTAGGCGAGTGTTGGTCTCCTCAATAAATGGGCGCAAAGCGTGTATCTCCTCCAAAATAGTATCTAAACATACAGGAGTAGGAAGTTTAGGAGGAGAAGGTGGATCTTGCTTGAGGCGCTTATTAGCCGTAGGTACTGCTTTCGTCTTAGAAGTCGATAAGGGCAGCGGTACTGACCGAGAGGTAGATGACTGAGCCATATCTGCTGCAGAGAGCGAACAGTCCATGGAGGGCTCAGTACACAAAGAATCAGCTTTAGATACCTTAGAAGTGCTGCTTTTATTTTAATATAATAAATTTTTGCTTCTGCCCATAAGTAACCTTGAAGTGCGCAGTTGAGAAAAGAACGCAGACAGCAGTAAACATATGCTTCCCTCCACTAATCTCCTAGAGCCAGAAAGACAGTCAGTCTGCCAGTTGCGTAAATCTCAGCAGACCAAAAGGCTCCCGGCAGGTTAAAACAAGATATAACCAATATAGTGAGGGAAAAAAGTGCCACAAACAGTCACAAAGAGTCCAGTGCTGAGGAGAATCAAAGTGCCCAAAAAACAAAATGGCGGCCGCAATATTGAAAAAGAGTTCAGGGGCCCAAAGTAAGTAAAAAAATCAAAAATACAGGATAAAAAATCCCTCACTCAATGCAGGACATGTTCCAATGCAATTACTTGCCCATTTCCAGTTGTTTTAGAACCGCGGGAAATCAATTACGGCATTCCTGACGCGATACAGAGCTCCGTGATCAGGTGGCCATCTTAGGCGCCGCCGCGCGCTCTCTCAACAATCTTTAGTTGTGTTTATACGGTGGACAGTATTGCACATGTTCCACCTTTGTAAATTTAGGGTTAGCGTTGAGAGATCATCTATATCACAGTGAGGTTAGATGTTTGTAGGTGTTCAAATACCTCTTGCAGATTGTTTATCATCTTACGTGAAAAGCAGGATGGGAAATTAAAGGGAATTCTCTCACCTTGGATGGGCGCATAGTGGAAAGCGTTTCTCTACGGGCAAAATATTTTTGCTTTGGAGGAAAAAATATGCGAATACCCAGTTCTGCTTGATTTACTCTTGCGGATTCAGAGTAGATCAGAAAATCTAAGTTGTAGAACTGGAATTCTCCCTGACTCTCAAGACAGAATTCTAGGTCTGGAAAGCAGCTTTGGTATAAATAGCAGCCATACGTGGAAACCTTTGGGAGGCAATACACATTGCCACCTCGTGCTATCCATTTCTATGAACGTGCGCTAGGATCCTGGGGGCTTTGCTATCATTAGGTGACCTTGGCCCAAGGGTGAGAGGTACCCACTGCATGTAATGTAATGTAATGTAATCGGACACTTGTAGAGCGCAACTGTCACTCCGAGGAGCATCATGGCGCTATGCGGATCGCTGAGTTGGAACAAAACTGGGTAGCTGCAGGAGAAAAAAGAGGAGTTAGATGAGTGTTCTGCATAGGGCGTCTGGGGCTAAAAAGATCCAAGTTTTTAGGGCCTTCCTGAAGAGCGTTTCAGATTGGATCTGACGGAGGTGGTTAGGGAGTTGGTTCCACGCTTTGGAACCTATCACTGCGAGCGATTTTCCTCCTTTCCCAACTGTGGCTTTCTTTTAATAATCAGTCATGAGTTGGGAGCTCCTTTTTAGGTTTTGCCTGCACAGCGTTTGAGCTGTGCTTGAGAAATCTATTGTTTTTAATATAAACTTAAAAGGGACTTACATCCTGACACCTCCTTTTCCTGGCTTCTCATAGGTTACTGTGCGTGCCACTTACCTTTCCTCCATTTCTATTGGCTGTAGCATATTTTCCTGCATTTACCAATGCTTGTTCCTTGTCTGCTTCTCCTATCAGTTTCCCACTCCCGAAATATTGTTAACATCTGCTTTGGGGGAACTATATTTTCATAAAGTTTTGTCTTTTACTATTGCAGCATATTTATATAACAATTTATCACCTGGAGAGATTAAGTCATTTGCATAGAATCACAGGATGTTGCCTGGTGCCCCCTAGACTCGAACCGGGATCCCCAGCTTTGGAGTCAGCAGGTCTGGGCGCTGCTCCACATCCTCTCCACTCCTGTCATATCTGTCAGGAGCTCTGTTCTTCTGCCAGAGGATGATTGATGAAAACAGCTCTTTATTCATTACATAGGCGAAACCGATGCATTACCAATGCTTGTTCCTTGATGCATTAGGGCTCAAAGCACCCTTGCACCACCACTGAAGGTGCACTGTTTTTCATCTCTAACACGCCGTCATGCCTTTGTGCGAACACCTGCAGGGCACGTGATTTATTAAGCATTTGTGGTTACCTTTTCAAAAACGGGCGTGCTCTTTTGAGAAGTTGAAAAGAGGATTTTTCCCAGGGCACGTAATGGCATTTTTGTGGTGTGTGCTGTATACACAGACACGCCTGTCTTTGTTTGATCGGATTGTTATTGTTTGCATTACATGGATTCCCATGAAATAAATGAGTCTTATTTACTGGAAGGTTGCTTCCAGCCCGCATCTGTCGCAAAAACACTAAGGGGCATATTTACAAGCCCCTTGCGCCACTTTTGCGCCGCCGTTGCGTCACGCATGTGACGCAGCGGCGACGGAAACCATGCGCCGCGTTGCGCTATATTTACAACGTGACGCATCTAGGAGATGCGTCACGTAGTAAACCCTGCGCCACATGAAACCTGCGTCAGGTTTCATGTGGGCGTACGGCGCAGGGGAGGGCGTTCCGGCGCAGGAACGCCTCGGAAGAGTGACGTAGTGAAATCTACAAGATTTCACGCAGTCACTTTTCCGACGCTGGTGCGTCAAATCCTTACGTCTGCTTCAAGCAGGCGTAAGGTTTGACGCACCATGTTAGGAGATAGGAAGGTTGGAACAGTGCTGGAGTTGCGTCGCGCTGCGACACAGCTTCAGCACTGCGCCAACTTTCCGCCGGCAGATGCGTCACGCATCTGCTTATCCTGCGCCACGATGCGCCGCATTGTAAATGCGGCGCATCGGACGTGGCGCAAGGGTAAACTTGCGTGACGCATTTTCCCTGGCGCATCCCTGCTGATATGCAGGGATGCGCCAGGGAACGTAAATATGCCCCTAAATAAATAAATGGTTCGTTTACACGCCAGAAAAATACATAGAAATTCCAAACTAAATTATGTTCAAGTTTGAAAAGGGTCGGTGGGTAAAGAGAGCGGTTTTATCAAAATCAGCAACTTATTCGTGTGTCAGTTCATCAGTTAGGAAGCAGGTTCACGCACATGAAGTGATTTTCCAAAAACCGCACTGCGTGTCAATAGAACTTGCATGTAGCAGTTAGTGGCACCCCTTGCCCCCCTTTACCCAGGCATGCTTTAGAATGAGATCATGGCTCGAGGGTGAGCTTCTCGGCTGCTGAAGGAAGATGGTTTATGTGCTGCATGAAGGACCTTGACAGCTTTTGGTGTGCACCACATCTGCCACCATCTGGAATCAGGCCCTCCCAGGAAAGGCAGGTAAAGCCACATTGCCACCTATAGTGTCACCTCTCTGACTGCAAGTGGCAGGCATGGCCATGCCTGTGGTAACAGTGGGGCAGAGTCCCCTGCCCAGCAGCCTGGGACTTTCTCGGTTGTCAGCCCTAAGTTAACCGGAGTGTCCAATTAGATCACCTATTTCACATAATTATGTTGGATTGGTGAGGTGATCCTAGGTGGAGCATACCAACCCTGCAAGAGAAGCTGTCTACACCCTTCATCTTGTGCCATGCTAAACCATGGGCCATGCAAAATGAAACCGGCTGGCCCCAGCAAACATGATCGCATTGCACACAGTCTCACTGTCACATGTAAGCCACAAATACACAATGTTCACATGTACTTCACACATACACGATTGTCAGCTCAAGGGCCTGCTTGTTACAGTGATGTAGAACTTTTACATGAGCGTGACCAGTAGGTTGCCCTCCCTCATAGAACAGAAAAAACACTCACTCAGAAATATGAATCCTCAAAAATCGGTAGTAATCACCTCCGCTACATGTCAATAACACAGTACATGGACAATAGTCCCATGTCAGCAAAGAGAGAATGTGGCAATGACAGTCGAGTAGTGATGTTGTGGACAATTGTTATACATTTGTGGTTTTGTGCATTAATAACCTTGTAAAAATATGGTTTTACACTTGATTCTATATATACACACAGATATGTTGCAGATTTCTTTAAAACGATTTTTCTATGACATTGAGAAGTGTGCTTGGCTGATCTTCGTTAACGAGGCCTAAATTAGGGCGTGCCAGCCATTTTATCCAAAATGGATTCCTCTGTGTCTCTTTCTTCTTAACAAATCCTGTTCTAAACGTGCTCTCAAGGGTCCCTCTGGGGTGGGTAGTAGACACTATCCCCATCAAATAACTCTAGTGAGCGCTTGGAACTGGGGTATATTCTAATGCATAGGTTAAGATGGGGGCAGGGTTTATTTTATTTTCTGGATTTTTACTAGATGATTGAATTGCCTTCTCCCTAGTGACTTACACATATATTGCAGGGCGCCATCGTGAGCCAGAGCCTTACCCCCTAAATTAAACAAACATTGGCAAAGCAAACAGGTCTCGGCAATTCGAGAGCTATAGGCTTTGAAAATGTCAATGTGCCATGTTGTATAGCAGCACAGCTGCTGGTCAGCATGGCTGAAAGTCATGGAAAAAAGCAATATGACGCGGCCAGTGCTGGCATCGTTATAACGCTTTTTTGTCGAGCAGGAGGGGCGGGACAAGCAAGACAACACAGATGGGGGTGGAAGACAGGTGGGGAGAGGGTAAAAAAGCGCTATGACACAGCCAGTGGTATGAAGGAAGTGACCCGATTAGGGCCACTCGGGTCACTCCACGACCTCCTCTCGGCCTTCCAAGAAATGAAGAGTCGGTAACGCAGTAGAGAATACAAACCAAAGTTCTTTATTGTAAATTGCGCTGCAGCGGAGTCCAGTCTGACTAGCCTCCTAGGATGCTACCAAGGGGACTGACTGACAAACATTTGGTAACGTATGATAAACCTTCCAACATCTCTTGAGAACCCCGCCCCTCATGGAAAAGTACTTCTTGGGCACAGAGGCTAACAAAGGAGGCACTGAGAGATGAGCTAACACCTGCAGCATGGGTACATGTTATCAGACTTCCAAGGCCGTCTTACTCGGTCTCAGCTCTCTCTAGTGTGGGAGCATAACTATGTCCGATAATAGGAATGCAGAGCTGAATAAACTATTCTCTTCGTACATCTGGGTTCCGACCTTGGATGAGATATGAGAAACTTTCGGAGCAGCAGCTTCTGCCGGGACAGAGAGAGCGGGGGCACAGAGATGAGGGGATTGTTCACAGCGCAACAGGGCCAGAGTGACTGAGAGAAAATGGCGTCTCAGATGCTAACTTAGGCCTACACTACTACAGTAGCCGGGCACATGCACAATGGAAATCACGAATATATGACATAGCTACATGAATGCTAACCTAGCACAGCATATATCATGGAAGACGGGGGAAAAACAGTTCGATTCTAACAGACCCTCCTTTTAGCATTCATTGCTAAGTCTTTATTGGTGCTATCAGGTCAGGGTCTTTACAATTCTAATGGAAGAGAAAGCAGTATGGCACACATATAACACTGAGCTGTTGGGGCAATCATTAGGAATATGAAACAGATACATATATCAATTTTCGGAAATGCCTTCGTCAATCATCATTAAATCTTGAACAGCTTGCACCATCATGACAGAATGTTTCCCTTTTTGTTCTCGAACTCCAGGCTTGGGTGCTAGCTTCTGCATACAATAAGAGCAACAGGCAGGAAGACAATGGATGCACAGGCAACAGGTGAATATGACACCGGCAATGGCCACTAAAAATAGGAGTATTTTCCAGCCTCATGTCGCTAACAGACCCCAAAAGCACCCAGATAAGGACTAGGTACCATTCTCCTGATGGATGTCAGATGCTATTCTATGTAACTTTTGTATAGCTGCATATACAGTCAAGCGTGATCTGGGACATATACACAGCAGCAACTACCAATAACGCGACAGGCTCACCCCTATCAGCAAGGATAACGTCTAACACCATCCTATTTTGGAGGGCAACGAATCTCGTGGCCTGAAGCTCAGCTGTGATATTGGTCAGTATTCCTGCAGTAGTGTTAATGACTCCCTCTACCACCCTTGGAAGTCGGCGTATGCATCGACTGTTGTGTATGGGGCCCCGAAAGGGCAGGATACCCTTCATGGTATCTGTAAATTTCTGCAAAGTAGTGTCTGTCTGATCAATATCCTGTGTGTCAAGAACTCTCTTTACTCGAGTCAAGTACACACTCCTGCGCTGTAATCTATGGTTTCTATGGTAATTGGAAGGTGCAATATACACAGGGGGCAGGAGGAAGGACACATAGCACACCCCAGACCACCCCCTAGGAAGCCATATGTAAGCCTGGGATCTGCAGACGAAGTACACATTGTGAGGCGGAAGCAATGGTGGACTACTGGTGGTGTTCAAAACATAAGTGTAATTGCAGATACTCTCTCCAACCGGGACCTTCCCAAACCCTCGGACACAATAACTGGTGGTGGTGTTAATCACTGGCACCGGCATAGCCTTATCTTTAGTAATATTGCGTAACTGAAAGGACCGAAAATATTCAGTGACATTAAAATCTTGAAAATCGGCCATATCTTCTAGAAGCCATGTTACATTTTTCTTCCTTTCATACACATTCATGCATGCTGCGGGGTGAAGTGTGTCAGCTGCCCCATTCTTCCCCGGAGTATATCCTTGGTGTGTTGCTATATAACCCAGTACAGTCTCATAATCATGATACGTCATATTCATTGCATCTGAATGATAATGGATATATACCATAGTGAACAACTGGAACCAGGCTTCGCAGCTGGCTAGATAGGAGAGGGGCAAAGACAATAACAGATCATTCTTGTGCACCACTGAGGGGAGTAAACCACAAACCCAACAATCAGTGACATTGGTGGATGGTGGGCCTGGTGTAACATCTGGAGGAAAACATTATCTACATATGTCTGTCTATGTCTTTCCTTATGCGGGGCTAAAGTGACAAAAACGTGCTCAGGGGGAGCTGTAGTTGTTGCAATCAGGGTGTGTACAGGATGTCTTTCTTCTAAGAACCATAGGATACCTAACACTGCCACCAAAGCTATGAAAACTATTACTAGGCACCCTATCTTAGTCTCAGGGGGCCAACTCGACCAAGTGGGGCCATGTTGATCAGGACGACGCCCCTCTAACAGCTGTTCCTCCTCCCTAACTATATGACCAAAGGGGTACATCTTCACCTATGAAACTACCAGAGGAGAGTCCGTGCTATGGAGCCACATATACAGGGGAAAAAGAAAAATAGTCTCTTAATGTCTATTATCGGTGGTGCTAATGAGCACTTCAGGGGAAAAAAGAAAAATAGTCTCTCTGAGTCTTCCAACGGTGGTGCTAACGAGCACGTCGCGGTGGGGCTGCACGATCACAACCCTTGCTGTCTCTTCGCTCAGGATAGGGCGACTTCCCTCCTTGGAAAGCACCCCCCCACTTATCCTGTCCAATATCTCTGACAGCGCACCAATCTCTCTGTCCCTAAACTATTGTTGGTACTATAGGCAGAGTACACCAGCCCTATTCTTCATCCAGAAGTCCATCCCTACTAACCTGACTGTCCCTCAGGTGCACTGTCCCTCCGCCGGGGAGGCAAATTGTATCGAGCCACTCCTGGCACTGACTCGTCTTGGAAAAGGACTTTTAACTCAGGGGAGTCAATAGACTGAGACTCCTGTTCTTGTGGACCAGATGGAGGAGAGACCTGGGCAGCCTGTATTTCTGGAGGCACCGCCTCGTTCAAAGCAGCATCATTCTCCTCTTCCGTCTGTGTCCAGGTCAGCCGGGCATCAGAAAAGGGGATAAAGCGAGGGACCTTCTCCGTCTCGTGGTCCCCAATCCCCTCGAGTGCCCACTTGTCATAGGGAAGAGGAAGTGGGACCCGCTTACAGTGAGAGGTATGAATCCAGTTCTTGCGTCCCTCCATCTTCACTGCTGTCCTTGTTGCGAGGAGGACCAGCAGGGGTCCCCTCCACCGTGGCTCCAAGCACCCTCGCCTCTGGAAGTTTCGGACCAGCACATACGTTCCAGGCTGGATCCCGTGGCCCGGCCCCTCAGGTATTGGTGGCAGTGCTTTGTGGCCCTGTTAATGAATAGAACGCAGATTTTTAGTTAGCTCATAAAGGTAATCCACAAGCAATGGGTAGTCAATATCAGAGAAATGACGAGGGCGAGGTACACCCCACACATTCGTGGTGCGGCCAAAGACCACCTTGTGTGGGGATAACCCCGTTCTGGAATGCGCTGTCACTCTAGTGGATAATAGGGCAAGGGGTAGTGCATCCGGCCATTGCAACCCTGTGCTCTCCCTGATCTTAGCCATCTTCAACTTGAGAGTACCATTATACTTTTCAACTAAGCCGGCCGACTGGGGGTGGTTTGCTGCATGGAACTTTTGCTTAATATGCAGGCCGTCGCATACTAGCTGAATCACTTTTGCATTAAAGTGACTTCTGTTGTAACTCCAAATCAAACAGGGCAAGCCGAAGCGTGGGAAGAACTCCTTCAATAGGACTTTCGCCGTCGCCATGGCTGTGTTCTCTTTAGTGGGGTAAGCCTCAATCCATTTACTGAATGCACAAACCACCACTAGCACGTACTTCAAGTTGTTAACCCGTTCCATTTCGATGTAATCCATCTGGAGAACCTCGAAAGGGAAAGAGGGGGGTGCAAAATTACCAGGAGGTGTAGAGGTACCTTTCCCTGGATTATGTATCAGGCAAACCATGCAATTCTTCACTAGATGGGCCGCTACCTTAGGGATGTTATCATTTTGCCATACGGGGTCCAAAAGCTTACATATCCCCCTTGCACTGATGTGTGCTGGACCATGAGCCATCGTAACTACAGGTAATACGTATGCATCTGGTAACACCCATCTTTGCTTTTCCGACTTGTCGGTCCAGCACCCTTCCTCGTCTAGGCGCCCCGTACTCTCCTGCCACATTGCCAGCTCCTCAACTGTTGCCTCACTTTGACTCTCCTTCACATTTTCTAGTGTGTCCTCAAACATCCCACCCTCAGGTACCCACCGAGCTGGCCCTGCCACAAACATCCTCTTCATCTTGGACCTAGCTGTCTCTTTAGCTGTTTGGTCTGCAAACGCATTTCCCCTCCCCACATCATCAGTGATCGCTTTATGAGCACTACACTTCACTATCCCCAGTCTCTTGAGACGCGCTAGGGCTGACAGGAGCCTATGTATCAGAGGGCCATGCTGTATCCTTGCGCCGTGTGAGGTCAGGAATCCCCTCTCCGCTCAGAGCCGCCCAAAATTATGGGCTACTCCGAACGCGTATTGACTGTCAGTATAAATATTGACAGTCAATCCCTCATTTAGCTCACACGCTCGCAAGAGGGCAACAAGCTCCGCAGCTTGTGCCGAGTGGTAAGGAACACATGATGTCTCAACTACAGTGTGCAGCGTAGTAATAGCATATGCTGCAGTGGTGGTGCCATCTGACAGTTTGAAACAAGAGCCATCGACTATAGCTCCCCTTGTGGGTCAGATAAGAGAACATCAGTCAGGTCTACCCGTCCCTTCGTCTCTTCTTCTGTCCGGTACAGACAATCATGGACATCTGTGTCCCCATTGTCCGAAGGGAGAGGTAGTAACGTGGCCGGGGTCAGAGTGGCACATCGTTTGATTGTAATGTGTGGTGCAAACAATGTTAATTCATAACCGGTCAGATGAGCACTCATAAGGTGCTGCGCCTTTGTCTTGTTCAAAAGCGTGTCCACAGCATGGGGTACCATTACTGTGAGGTCAGTATTGAGGACGAGCCCTGCCGATTGTCCTATAGAGACAGCCACGGCCGCGGCAGCTCTTAAACAGCTCGGGAGGGCTCTGGCGACAGCGTCAAGAAGAGCAGAGAAATAAGCACACGGCCTCTGCTTACCTCCAAAGGCCTGTGTTAACACGGAAAGCGCACACCCAGTCGTCTCGTGTACATACAACACGAAAGGCTTCTGGTAGTCTGGTAGGTGATGCCTATGAAAGCACGCACATCCCTCTGAGTCTTAGGGACGGGCATCCTAACAATGGTGTCAACTCGTTCAGGTGTTAGCCTCCTACCCTCCTTCGACAGTAGGTGACCGAGATAGGTGACCTCCTGTCGACAATATTGAAATTTGGAAAGGGACACTTTATGTCCATGCTGTGCCAAATGTAAGAGCAATTTGACTGTGGCTTCTTTGCAACCCTCTTCAGCATAGGAGGCTATCAACAGGTCGTCGACATACTGCAATAATACGTTACCTGTAGGAAGAAAGAGGGAATCCAACTGACCTTTCAGGGCTTGACTATATGTGCTAGGACTTTCAGTATACCCCTGAGGAGCACGACAGAATTGAAAACTTCGGCCCGCTATGTTAAATCCAAAAAGGTACCGGCTATTAGGGTGAATTGCAATGCTAAAGAAAGCATTTTTCAAATCAATCACAGAAAAAAATTTGGCTGTGGAAGGAGTCATTGTTAAAAGAGCAGTGATATCGGGGACCACCGGGAACTGAGGGAAGACTATTTTGTTAACCTCCCGCAAATCAATTACAAAGCGATAGACATCAGGATGCGCATCACCCGAGTCAGAGGGTGTCTTTTTGAGGATGGGAAGAATAGGGCTGTTACACACATTTGCAGCTGTCTCCTCAACCACCCCTGATTTGATCAAATCCTGTATAATCTGCAACAAAGCCTGTTCTCCCGCCTGCAGTATTTTGTACTGGGGAATACGAGGTAGCACGGCATTGTCTTTTAGTGTGATAGATATCGGCGGTATCTGCAACAACCCTACATCCGTATCTCCTGTTGCCCACAACGTGGGCGGTACTTCTTTGAATTCAGCAGGAAGCGGTGTGTCTTTCAAAAAACACTGTTTTGGTACTGGCCACATCTGGTCCTATTGTCATATAAACACCATCCGGAGAACATGAAATCTTAGCATGCAACTTCTTCAGCAAATCTAGTCCCATGAGATTTTCGCCACAATTCGCAGTCAACAGAAAAGGCGAGTCCACAGTGAAAGGGCCAATGGTTAAAGCAAGAGGTTCAGGGATGGGGCTCACAACCGGTATGCCTGAAAACCCTACCGAAACATTGTTATGGCCAGACAGAGCTGCCCCGGGGACCAGTGAACGAGAAACAGAGCTATTTATTGCACCTGTGTCCACCGAACCATGCAGATCCGCCGTGACATAAGGACCACGCTGATCTACAGGTATTGTATTGAAACTGGTCCCTCACCCTGTCCCTGGCTGTCCTAGTTATAGGACATCCCTGACACCTCGTCCAGATCATAATCATCGTGATAGTACTGCCTTCCCCGGGAATCATCAAAATAATTCTGGTCAGAGCGACCCCCCGAGGATATCCCACCCTGTGTCTCATCACGACCGCCTTCACCACATCCCCGTCCACCGGCACCCCGACCCTTGGGGGCGGCGACCTTCTGCAACAAGTCCGGACACTCACCCCGCCAGTGCCCTTCTCTCTTACAATACGCGCACTGATTCGGCCCCACGGGGCTACTTTCTCTGCATGCACCACATGATCGCTGAGCTGGGCCACTACCGCGTCCTCTACCGGACCCTCTGGCTGTCTGCTGCATTAGTACTTTGGTCTTCAACTCCTTATTCTTCTTCTCTACCTTCTCCTTCTCCTCATTCTCCCTATGCTCGTAGTACTGGGCCATGCTCAATATCACTGAAGGGGAGGAGGTAGTCCAGGTACTTTCAGAGGCCTGCAACGAGCAGCTATCTCGGGAAGCAAATTTGTCACAAATCTGTTAACAAACAACCTGACGCCGCCCTCCACTGACAAATCCTATCCACTAAAATCCCAAAACACCCCTTCAAACCGAGTGAAGAAATCTGACACTTTCATCCTTCTTCTGTCGACAACTTGTTCCAATCTACCCATCGTGGTGGGATGAGGGAATGCATGTAAGTGATGATACAACCCGGCAAAGCCAATATCTCAGCTCTAGGTTTTTCGCCGGGCTTCCGCTCATTATCCCACGCCCTAATCGCATTCCAAGTGCCACCTAACTCCGCAACATGATCCTGCGTGTGCACCTGCCGCCATATATCCACCAGTACCAACAACCCGAAAAACATCTCAACGTCGGCCAGGGTCATCACCGTCGATGAAGCGGCCTCTGTTAATTCTTTATAATATGCTGTGGGATTTTTCCTAGGGTCCGGTAGCTGACCTTTAAGGGCAAGTACCTCACTCCTTTTCCATGGAGTGTAAACCCATTGCTCCTGAAAGAGAGCCTCTACCCGCGGCTGAACTACAATATCCTGCGCATTACGCCGCTCTGGAATCTCGGGATGAAAAATAGGATGGACCTCTCTCATGGGGAATTGGGATACCGCCGTAGGCGTTTTCTGGTGCAACCTGCCCCTGTACCTGATCATCGTTGCTACATTGCTGAAGACATCATTAGGGGCCATATCAGCAGCATATACACAATCTCGAATGTCATAGATTATCCGGGGTGCTACATCACCAAAACACTGCTCCCACAACCCTATCAATGTAGCCGACATGTGCTTGAGGGCATGCTGCTGCACAAACGGCTCGAAATCCTTCAACACACCCCACACATCATCTACACTGTAGATCAGATTCCGCGCCCACTGCGCAGCCTGATTAGCGACCATCTGCTTTTCCTCATTCCCCACATCGGATCGAATCAGCACTCACCCCATCCGTTCCCGTGCCACAGGCCAATTCCCCTCATCCACCCCACGCACCGGTGTCCCAGCTCATAACGATGCTGGGGATGAGATGTCCGGGAAAGACACAATAGATGAAGAAGCAGGCACCAAAATGAGTAAAGACTGCGTTGAAGGTGTGAGAGAAGGGGGAGAAACAGGAGCGGGAGCAGCAGATACAGCAGGAGAGCCCACAGCTACTGCACTCGCAGCTTGCGAAACCAAAGGGGAAGCAGGCGGGGCTGTAGCAGTAGCAGCTGGATCAGAGGCAGCAGAGCCAGATAGAGAGACAAGAGGAGCATCAGGCTGAGATGTTGGACCAACAGGGTATATCCTCTGCGGGGCATAGCGAGGCGGGGGCCTAGCATCCAATAGCTCATCCACAAATGCATCCCCCTCCTCTCGGGCAACATAGGACTTATCACATTGTAGTCGGAACTTCCTATCAGCACTCTTGATGCCCTTTTCTACTTTATCCCTATCATAGGCTACTGCTTTCTGAGTTATTATTGCCCGCATACGTCGCTGCCTAGCTTCCTTCTGCCATACCTGAAGAGAATCAAACATCGACTGTCTACTTCTCCTGGCAAATAATTTATTCAATTTCTGTTCATCAAAATTACCTGTCGGTGGCCACTGAAGCTCGGTATTGTCCCTCGTATATTTGTGCCATAATGTACTAAACATAATAGGGCCAAGGCCGTGCTTCACATACATATAAAAATTCGGGGTGCCTTCCGGAGGCGCAGGTTGCCTCTCCTCCAACCGAGCCTCCGCTGAGCAACAGCGGCACCCCACACACCACAATTTGCTTAAACAAGGTGTTAGAAACGGGGTAGCGTGGTGCAGAGCGGGTAGGCCAAACTCAGAGGCATTGTGTAAAGCATCTGCGCAGCACACTCACATGCGGCACACTAGGCACACTACAAAAAGAGACCACACCAGGTTAGGTGAAAAAACAGCATATGTATTATGCAGAACACGTCATAGGGCAATCACAGTTGCAACATGGTGCCAACTGGCACCGGGTAGCAATTTACACAGGGATTATTTACAGGGCAGCGCCAATCGGGCCGCTGCCAAAACCATCGCTCGTACAAAGGGATGAAGGTAAAGTCCATCAATAATAAATGTATATCCGCCAGTAACCTCCGGCAAGATCGTGCATTTGGCGTCAATGCAATAAACATTAGACATAAACCCAAAGCATCAATACATTAGCACCAGGCATAACTTTAGGCATGACAACCTCCTTAGGCCTGAAGGCAGAACCATTAGCATTAGGCATAGTATGCAGAACACCAACACTGTAAGCCTGCGGGGGAAAATATTATTATTAGCATTAGGTAGGACCATAAAGCATCCTCACATGGCATTAGGCATAAAAGTCCACACACACTAACCCCAGCAATGTTGCTGAGGGTGGGAACCAGAGGCACGGGGCCAAAGGGCGAGCCAGCCTCCACTATCTCATGAATACACAAAAGTGGGCTGCCCCTTGAATCAATTCCTATGTTTATCTACAGAGTTCTATAGAGATGCACTACCAGTGGGGGCATCTCATAAAAGTTACGGACTGGCCTCACACACCGCCCGGTGTCATGCTTCATCATCGGCTGTCCTCGC
The DNA here is from genome assembly GCA_963921515.1 of Calotriton arnoldi. NCBI lineage: Eukaryota > Metazoa > Chordata > Amphibia > Caudata > Salamandridae > Calotriton > Calotriton arnoldi. The sequence goes on along the minus strand of CAWUFW010012975.1, from coordinate 411,236 downwards.
CCTCTAAAAACTTGGTTTGATAGAGGGCGGGCATACACCTGGAGACAGGGATGCACTTCTAAATCTAAGTGATGGCCGTGGGGGAGTGATAAGTGATTTAAAAACCATTACATTAGTCCATGTGCTATGCTTTATTCAAATGGTAAATGTATGGTGGTTAAAAACTAAGTGAACGGTGGTATGGGATATTATTCTCCCTTCACCTTATAAAATGCGGTCGACATGTTTCTGCTGAGGTGTCCCCGAAGGGTACGTAGCATTCTTCAGGACCTAAAAAAGGGGGGGAAAGGGGAGTTATATACCCTATGTGTTCACTTCCTTTTAACTAGTGAAAAATGGAAGGAAAATCCTGTCGCTAGATCAGGGGAGGGGTTAAAAAACACTATGTAGGTGGATACTTCCCTCTTGGTATAGTACCACTGAGAGTAACTCTGTAGAGAAAGGAAAAACAAAAACAAAACATACAAACCAAACCGTGTGAGTATGTAAACAAATAGTTTATAAACATCATCCATCCCGCGTCATACCTATAGCGCGCGTGGTGGTGTGAAGTGGTCTTTATGAGACACATGGCAGGTGCAACGTCTACTCACACCGTTAAAAAGTGGTTGTAAACCAACTCTTACCCTGTATTTCTACCCTAAACGCTCCATGGGAGGGCTGAGGTGGAAGGACCTACTTAGACTTTCTGTAGGGAAAAAACACATAAAATCACTACTGGTAGTTAAGGGTTAGTCACCAGTATTCAGAAAGAACCAGGACCAAGGTTCCTAGTTAAAGCAAACATAACAAGGTGAAATCCAGAACTAATGGACCACCTATTCATTCAAGTTCACACCAGCATTCCTTCAGGCATACTCTTACTGTCTAGTTTCAGTGCGTCCAGCCGTTCTTCCCGGAGGCGTCCTCTCTGTCTCCCCGCTGATGGTAAATGGTGAGATTCAGAGGGTTTTTATACTAAAGAGCTGTGACTAATTAGTGAGCTAATCAGTGTTAATTGGGCCAGTTAAGTGAGTTTCCTGTGTCCCTCTACGGGACTGCCTGACCGCCTGGTGGGAGGCGTAACTGTAAATCGCCCCACCCGATTGGTCAAAACATGCCTCCAACACTACCAAGGCCATTAAGATAGTAAACAATGGGCTTGTGAGGTTTGTTTCCTGTGTCCCTCTTGCGTGAGCCTGACCGCCTGGTTGAGGGTGTGTATTCAATGAAGGTTTCATTCGGCATTGGTCAAAACATGCCTCCAACACTATCAAGGCCATTTTAGATAGTTAAAAATGGGCTTGTGAGGTTTGTTTCCTGTGTCCCTCTTGCGTGAGCCTGACCGCCTGGTAGAGGGTGTGCATTCAAAAAAGGTTACGTTCGGCATTGGTCAAACAGCGCCGATACCGATGTTATGGTCCTTCCCCTTCCTGTGGGAAAACAAATGCAGTTACGAGGTCATTAGCTCCCATGTTTGTGAGGACGCCCATGTTCATTACCGGGTCTGATCAGTCTCCCGGTATTTGAGCATGCGCTGAAGTAGTGGGAAACCCGCTACCGCGCATGCGCCTAGGTGTATTCCGTGAGACGCTTGCCCTGCTATGGCTCCTATGCTTGCGCACTGATAACTACCAGCGTGGATTACAGCAGAGGCCGCTCGAGATCCTCGTAAAGTGAGGGGATACCCCAAGAGTTCTAAACACTGTGAGAAAAATAAAGCAACATTACTCTGTTCATAATGGGATTACGGGCCAATGGTACCTCACTTGTTATATATGTGAAGTACACACTAATGATAGTCAGTGGTGGTAATTGCTACAGCTGGTATCTATGTTTGATAACATGGGTTTACACAAACCAATGTGTTCCCCATGCCAGCTTGATCTGTTTGAATTTGCGAGCATAACAATGGGCCCACTCTTAGTGAACTACTTAAAATAAAGTAGAGGGGTAGCAGTAGAGAATAGTCCCTACTCTATTAGGCCAGCTTTCTTGGAGTTGGTCGTTGACTAAAGAAGGTGTGCATGGTCAATTCTATACATTTTCTATTTCGCAAGTTGCAGCCATGGTATCTCATCATTTAAGCCTTTATCATCGCTGCGAAGCCTGTATACCCAGCGCTGTTCTCGGATATGGAGTTGTCTAGAGATATCAGTCTTTTGTTTATTCATAACCTCAAGCACCACCCATCTGAGGTCCAGGTCGTTGTGGCCTTTCTCCGTGAAATGTTTCGTCAGTTTGGTGTTGGTCTTCCTGCACCTAATCGTACTCCGGTGATCCGCGTCTTCACCTTCCTGGTGGTCATCCCGACATACTTCAGGTTACATGGACAGGACAGGAGGTACACCACACCTTCTGTATTGCAGTTGCTGAAATGTTTTAGCTTCCAGGGTCTCTCTGTACCTATGTCGACTTCTTTTGTTGTGGTGGTCAGCCGGCAGCACACACAGTTGCCGCATGGGTAGTGGCCTGTTGGTCTCGGTTGGCTCCACAGAGTCATCTGATTCTCAATTTGATCATTGGGAGTTTTGGAGTGTACAAGGTGTCCCTCAAGTTCCTACTCCATTTGTATGCAAATAGTGGGGGTTCCCACTTCTTGTTCCCGCTGTTTAAGATGGCCCATTTTTTCTTTATAATGTTCTGGATTCTGTTCGACACGGGCGTGTATGTTGTAACGCAGACCAGGCGGTCTTTCTTTTCTTTATGTTTTGTCTCCAAAAGGGCATCCCGGTTATTATTCCTCGCCCTTTTCCTTGCCCGTTTAACCATCTTCTTGGGGTAATGTCTCTCCAGGAGTTTTGTCTCTAGTTGTTCTGCCTGTATCTGGAATGTATCTATCTCAGAACAGTTCCTTCGAATCCTCAGGAATTGGCCTACAGGAAGGTTCTCACGGAGGGCCCTCGGGTGGTAGCTGTCATACATTAATAAACTGTTCTTGTCTGTTGGTTTAGTGTGGACTTTTGTGGATATTCCTTCTGATGTTAAGGTTATATCCAGATCCAAGAAAACAGCCTGATTTTTGTCGATGGTATGTGTGAACCTGAGGTGGGGGTCAATGCCGTTGACCCACTCCACGAAGCGTGTTGCCTCATCCTTGGTACCTCGCCAGATGACAAAATGTCATCTATGTACCGTTTCCATGTCTTCATTCGAGGTGTGAAGGGGTTCGAGGGGTTAAAGATGTGATCCTCCTCAAAGCGGTGTACGTACAGACACGCCATGCTCGGCGCGAAGGTGCTGCCCATGGATGTGCCGCCCACTTGATGGTACAGGGTGTCCTCAAACTCGAAGAAATTCTCCGTAAGTGCTAGTTCCGCACACTCCATGATGAAATGCGTGGGTGTCACATATGTCCAATACTGGTCCAGTAGAATCTGTTCCACCACCTCCAGAGTACGCCTCTGGGAGATGCTCGTATAGAGCGCTTCAATGTCCATGGTTATGAACATGTCTTCGCTTGCATCTATGTCCAGGTCTCGAAGATGGCAAAGTACATCTTTGGTGTCTCTAAGGTAAGATCGAGATTTCTGTACAATCGGCTTCAAGAACCAGTCGCAGAACTGGGAAAGTGGTTCCAGAGCTGACCCAATACCCGACAATATTGGTCTGCCTGGTGGGGGTGTTTTGTTTTTGTGAATTTTAGGAAGGGTATAGAACCTAGGAGTCCTTGGTTCCAAATTCACTAAAAACTCAGCCTCATGCTTGGTAATCCAGTCCTGGGTTTCTGCTTCGTTGACCATGTTCTTGATGCTGGTTATGATGCGGGGTGTTGGATCTTCCTGGTGTAGCTCATACCTCGAGGTGTCGGATAGCAGGCGTAAGCATTCCTCTTTGTACATAGTATAGTCCATCAGGACTATGGCACCCCCTTATCTGCCGGTTTGATGATTATGTCATGGTTGTTCTTCAATTGCTCCAGAGCCGTTCTCTCTCCTTTGGTCATATTCTGGAATCCCCTCATATTGTTGAAGTCGATTCTTTCCACTTCTGTGAGGACCGCTTGTTCAAATGCCAGGACATTGCAGGATATGTTCTGGTTCGGGGAGAGAAAGTGGACTTCTTCCGTAGTCCAGTGCTGGTCCGGTCACTGTCCAGTGTTTCATTTTCGCCAAAATAATCTTTCAGCTTGATCTTTCTGAAGAACTGAGCTAATTCAGTGTTGAGGAAGAAAGGGTCGTTATTTGGGGTGGGGACAAAACCCAAGCCTTTCGCTAGAACCGCTTCTTCTTCTATGCTGAGGCTATGCGTACTCAGGTTTACAACATTGGTTATTCCCTGGTCGTTGTTATTGTTGAGCCTCTGCCCCTGCTCCGTGTCACTGCGCCGCTGGTTGACGCTTCGTCTTCCCATTGGATCCTCGTTGTCCTCCTCGGTTTCTGTCTGCCTCTTCCTCTGCCTCGGCCTCGGAATAAAAAAGGCTGCTGTCCTTGGTGGGGCCCGAACCCTGGGGGGTAAAATTGCTGTGGCCAGAAGCTGAATGGCTGCATCGGTGGCGCAAACATAGGTAAGTTAGGGTTCCGGTATCTCCGTGTCTGCTGCCCTCCTGTGCTCTCATCGCTGCTGCTGTCGCTTCTCTCTTCCCCTGAGCTGTAAGTCCAGTTTTGAGGTGTAGGTCTGAAGCGTGGCTGACGTCTAGGTGCAGGTGTTTGTTGGGGTTTGTCATAGTATTCGTCCGTTGTGTAGGGGTACACCGTCTCCCGCTTGAACTTCTGGACATCCTTCTGTAGTTTGGTTATTTTAGATTGGTTAAGATATTCCCTGTATGCTGACTGGTCACTGTTTATCTCTTCAAGCTTTTTTTGAAGACGGTAATGTGAACTGATGTTTTCAAATTACTCTCACTCTGCTGTATCTCAACTAGCAGAGCATCTGCTAGTTGTCTGGCTGTGCTGATGATCAACACCAGCCAGTCCTTGGTGCATTTCCATGCTATGCTCGACCAATTAATCCTAAATTCCTTGTTATTTAGGAACAGCCGGGGTTCATTTGTGACCACGAGTCCCCGTGGTGCCGTGTTCTTTCTCAAATATTCCGTCATAAATGCTCCATGTAGAGCCGTGCGGATTTGTTCTTTCTTCTTTGCTGATAAAGCCTCCCATTCATCTGAGTTCTTGATAGTTTGTGAGACTACCGCCTCCGCCAGAATTGATGGGGTCCTCAGTATGTCTGCATATGTGCTTTCATCGAAAGCCAGTTCAGTCTCCATGGTCGAAATATCAGGGTGATTAGACCGGGTGAGATGTTGTCTTAGCCCACCTGTTTTTTAGCGTAATTTGCGAGGGTCGGTAAAGGCTTAACCTGACCCTCTGGTCCTTTGTGACCACGTGTAGAGCCCCAGTACGTTCCCACAGCTCGAAAGCTGCACAACAGTCCACACACACTAACCCCAGCAATGTTGCTGAGGGTGGGAACCAGAGGCACGGGGCCAAAGGGCGAGCCAGCCTCCACTATCTCATGAATACACAAAAGTGGGCTGCCCCTTGAATCAATTCCTATGTTTATCTACAGAGTTCTATAGAGATGCACTACCAGTGGGGGCATCTCATAAAAGTTACGGACTGGCCTCACACACCGCCCGGTGTCATGCTTCATCATCGGCTGTCCTCGCCCTCTAAAAACTTGGTTTGATAGAGGGCGGGCATACACCTGGAGACAGGGATGCACTTCTAAATCTAAGTGATGGCCGTGGGGGAGTGATAAGTGATTTAAAAACCATTACATTAGTCCATGTGCTATGCTTTATTCAAATGGTAAATGTATGGTGGTTAAAAACTAAGTGAACGGTGGTATGGGATATTATTCTCCCTTCACCTTATAAAATGCGGTCGACATGTTTCTGCTGAGGTGTCCCCGAAGGGTACGTAGCATTCTTCAGGACCTAAAAAAGGGGGGGTATAGGGGGTGTTATATACCCTATGTGTTCACTTCCTTTTAACTAGTGAAAAATGGAAGGAAAATCCTGTCGCTAGATCAGGGAGGGGTTAAAAAACACTATGTAGGTGGATACTTCCCTCTTGGTATTGTACCACTGAGAGTAACTCTGTAGAGAAAGGAAAAACAAAAACAAAACATACAAACCAAACCGTGTGAGTATGTAAACAAATAGTTTATAAACATCATCCATCCCGCGTCATACCTATAGCGCGCGTGGTGGTGTGAAGTGGTCTTTATGAGACACGTGGCAGGTGCAACGTGTACTCACACCGTTAAAAAGTGGTTGTAAACCAACTCTTACCCTGTATTTCTACCCTAAACGCTCCATGGGAGGGCTTAGGTGGAAGGACCTACTTAGACTTTCTGTAGGGAAAAAACACATAAAATCACAACTGGTAGTTAAGGGTTAGTCACCAGTATTCAGAAAGAACCAGGACCAAGGTTCCTAGTTAAAGCAAACATACCAAGGTGAAATCCAGAACTAATGGACCACCTATTCATTCAAGTTCACACCAGCATTCCTTCAGGCATACTCTTACTGTCTAGTTTCAGTGCTTCCAGCCGTTCTTCCCGGAGGCGTCCTCTCTGTCTCCCCGCTGATGGTAAATGGTGAGATTCAGAGGGTTTTTATACTAAAGAGCTGTGACTAATTAGTGAGCTAATCAGTGTTAATTGGGCCAGTTAAGTGAGTTTCCTGTGTCCCTCTACGGGACTGCCTGACCGCCTGGTGGGAGGCGTAACTGTAAATCGCCCCACCCGATTGGTCAAAACATGCCTCCAACACTACCAAGGCCATTAAGATAGTAAACAATGGGCTTGTGAGGTTTGTTTCCTGTGTCCCTCTTGCGTGAGCCTGACCGCCTGGTTGAGGGTGTGTATTCAATGAAGGTTTCGTTCGGCATTGGTCAAAACATGCCTCCAACACTATCAAGGCCATTTTAGATAGTTAAAAATGGGCTTGTGAGGTTTGTTTCCTGTGTGCCTCTTGCGTGAGCCTGACCGCCTGGTAGAGGGTGTGTATTCAAAAAGGTTACGTTCGGCATTCTAGCGACAGGATTTTCCTTCCATTTTTCACTAGTTAAAAGGAAGTGAACACATAGGGTATATGACCCCCCTATACCCCCCCTTTTTTAGGTCCTGAAGAATGCTACGTACCCTTCGGGGACACCTCAGCAGAAACATGTCGACCGCATTTTATAAGGTGAAGGGAGAATAATATCCCATACCACCGTTTACTTAGTTTTTAACCACCATACATTTACCATTTGAATAAAGCATAGCACATGGACTAATGTAATGGTTTTTAAATCACTTATCACTCCCCCACGGCCATCACTTAGATTTAGAAGTGCATCCCTGTCTCCAGGTGTATGCCCGCCCTCTATCAAACCGATGATGAAGCATGACACCGGGCGGTGTGTGAGGCCAGTCCGTAACTTTTTATGAGATGCCCCCACTGGTAGTGCATCTCTATAGAACTCTGTAGATAAACATAGGAATTGATTCAAGGGGCAGCCCACTTTTGTGTATTCATTAGGCATAAAAGCACATTAGGCACATTAGGGCATCAACAGTACCTTTATGAATATAAACACATTAGGCATAACAGTGAATGTAAACCAACCAGTACCTACTGGTGAATAGAGGACCTCAGCACCATACCCTTAGCAAAAGGAAATCCCATTGGGATTAGGCATAGATCACACTAGTATAAATCACATGGGCATAAATGCATGAATCCTAGGCCCAGTAGGCATAAAACCCGCAGTGCAGGCCGTAGGGAAAGAAAAGCATTATCAGCATGAACATAACACCTGAGGCATTTCAATAGGCACAAGAGGATGAAGTGTAACACATAGTATGGACTCAGTCCGCACCTCAGTGGCATCAATAACATTTGCATAGATCAGAGTATGCATAAACATAATCTGGCACGAGCCTAGCACCTCACATTCGCATGAACCCCACTATAACATGAACACGTTGGTGCAGGCATAACCTTAACGCATCATAACATGACCTTAGGCATGGGACATAAGTCATGAGCATGAAATGAAAACATCATGGCATGTCATTAGGCGTACCCTTGGGAGCATAGAGGCCTCATTAGCATAGATCACATGCGCACAAACCAGAAGAGGCAATAGGCCTCGCAAGCTTAAAGCACAGTGTGCCCCAATCGCTGCAACTGCCCACTGACCAGCGGGGCAGTTGTGTCAGGTAAAGTTAGCCCGGGTCCTTTGGAGCCCCTCCCTGGGACTCGGTAACCAAAAATGCCCCCAAACAAGCACTGGCACTACACGTGCCGCTGGAGCCCAGCTTGGACTCCAAAACCACCAGTGCCCATAAGGTGCAGCTGCCCACTGTCCGGCGGGGCAGCTGTGTACAGTACAATCGGGCCGGTACTTCTGAGAGCCCCCTCTGTGGGACTCTGAACATCGAAATGCCCCCTACGTTGCAGCTGCCCGCTATCCGGTGGGGCAGCTGGAAGAGTCAACATGCACTGGTCCAGGGGGCGGGCACCGCCAATGTGCCCCGACACTTCCCCCCCAACCACCATGCAACTGATCCCCACTCACCGGGCTCAAGGGGAACTCCTGTGCTCCTGTAGCGGTAGGCTGAGCCTCTCCTCCGTTGGAGAGGCTCCGGCGGCAGCACTTCTTCCTCTGCGGAGGGGCAGGCACCGACAATGTGCCTCGGGCCCCCTCCGCCTCTCCCAGCTGAACGCTGCAGGCCGCGCGGGGCTCTCTCCTCTCACGGGAGCCCCGCGCCTTGATCCAGACTCTCTTCACCCGGGCCTCCCCTCGTGGGACCCGGGACTTGTGGATTGCCGCTTGGGGAGGCGGGGTAGGCTCCCATCCTCCCTTTCGTCCGCACTTCCTCTTCAGTGGGCAGGACTTCCCTCAGGCGGGTCCTGACACGCTCCCGCCGGCGCCAATCCCAGCGCGGCTTCCCCAACATCACTGGGAAGCCCGCGCAGCGCTCCTGAGCCTCCCGGGCCGGCGGCGGTGATCCTCAGCGATTCCTCTGCGTGGCAATGAGGGGTAGGCTCCCTCCTGAGTAAAAGCACACACGCGGGGTGGGCACCCGCTACTAAAGTATGCGTGGAGCGGGGTAGGCTCCCGCTTTTCTTGGCAATTCGCGGGGTGGGCACCCGCTTAAGTTAAATAAGCCACAGCGCGGCAATTCGCCGGGTGGGCTCCCGCTGTATTTTAAGACAGCAACAAGGGCGGCAATATGCGGGGTAGGCACCCGCTCTTGGTTTACACAGACAGGAAGGCGCGGGGTAGACTCCCGCTGCCCTTCCAAATAAGCCGCTCTCCCTGGCAGCACCCCAATGCGGCACAAATGCGGAGTAGGCTCCCGTGGTGTTTCTTTTAAATACACCGCTCCTCCAGGGCAGCACAGCGTTGCAGGGGGCAGGCGTTCCTCACCTCCTGGGCAGTATAGACAAAGCGCTCACCACGCGCTAGACAGCAGGCAGGGCACCGTCACTGCTGGAATTAAGTTGTAGCGCTTCCCAGGCGCTAGGTCCCACCAAATAAAGCTGCAGCCCTCACAAGGCGCTAGGGAGGCAGGCAAGTATAGCTGCTGGAGATGTAGCGCTCACGGGGCGCTAGGGAGGCAGGAGACAGTTAATGCAGGGTGAGATCAGCAGGCAATAGGGCAGCTCACCAGACCTGTAGCAGCAGTTCCTAGGAACAGTCATCCTCCATTACGATGGCCATCCTGCTAGCGCAGCCGTCTCCACTCCAGCAGAGTCTCTCACTAGCCCTGTGGACAGTAGAGGGGTACAGATGGGCACAGGGGCCAGCACGCAGGCCCTTGCGGCGGTACCTCCTGGCAGAGTGTCCCCTCTCAATCCAGTCCACGTTCAGTCTGTCACATGGAGGCACAGCCCCCCTATATATACCCCCCTCACCCCTCCTACCAGAAAGGGCTAGAACCTTCTAGAAGGCTCCTGGCAGATCCAGTCCCAACTGTCACTGTGGGGGAGGTGTAGGGCACCCTGTCTGCCAGACTTCCCTCCAAAAGCTGGGGCTGGGTGACAGACAACTAGACCGGCAACCCACCTCAGGCAGGCGGCACAATGCACACAGCAATGGCGTCCATTTTAACAGTGAAGTTACAGCTATGGTGAAAATAAAGGTGCGTACACCGTTGCACAGCATTCAATCACGCACATACAGCAAAAAGGCTAGGAGGAAAAGGCGAAAAAGTTCGGGAATGCCCTGCAAGCAGGGTCAAGTCCAACACGACCCCCTCCCAGCCAAAGCCAGGGTAGACCAATCAATGCCTTGATGGGCTTCCCTGCTTAGGGCGAGAAAATATGGACGCGGGCCCGCAACTGCAGGGGCACCCGCAGGTTCTCCGCCACTCTGGACCCAGGGGGTTCCCTCTGTCACAACTCCCTGGACCAACTAAGCCACCCCACTGGTACTCTCTATTCGGTTGCGGCCAGGACCGGCCACTAGGCCATCCAGATGTCTCTGGCCCTTGCTGCCTCACCGAGTGGGGGGCAGTAGCCCCAGGCGCATAGTACCCCTTGGCCACTCTACCTCTCCTCCGTGCAGTTCCAAACTGCCACTGGTCCTCCCACCTGGGGTCCGTACCCTCAGGCTGACCAGCAGTCAGGGGCGAGGCTCTCCTCCCCCTACCTCTCCTTCTGGGGTTCCGCACTCTCCTCCTATGCGAGGCACCCTCAGAACACAACTCTCTCACTCGCCCAGGGCCGTGACCCTGCATCTGATCCACCAACCCAGGGTCTAAACCCTTAGGTTGCACCGGTGCCAGAGGCGAGTCCTCCCTCCCTCTGCACCCCCTCCCAGAGTTCCGCACCCTCCCAACTGGAGTAGTACCCCTGGAAGGCAACCCAGGGGGGACACTGATTACAGACGTCCCTCCCGCCAGGTCAGGCAGTACCTGTCCCTGGCCTCCCAACCCAGGATCTAAGCCCTGTGGCTGAGCCGGTGCCAGAGGCGAGTCCTTCCTCCCTCTGCACCCCCTCCCAGAGTTCCGCACCCTCCCACCTGGAGAAGTACCCCTGGAAGTCAAACCAGTAGGGACCCTGATTACAGGTGTCCCACCCTCCAGGTCAGGCAGTCCCTGAACCTGGCACCCCAGCCCAGGATCTAAACCCTGTGACTGAGCAGACCCCAGAACCCCTGGAGCTCTGATTACAGACGCCCCTGGTTCTTCTGACACTAGGGGATCCCCCTCAATGGACGGCCCATCAGGACAGCCTAGGCTCCCAACCTGTGGTTCCCTTATGGGACTCCCCAGGCCCTGAGACTGCGGTTGGGGCACCTCGGGACACCTCCCCGTCTCACTCCTTCTGGTAGATAGGACGTGAGGCCCTACAACCCCCTCACTACCCTGGGACCTAGCTGGGCTACTCTGCCCTCCTCCCCCCTCCCGGGGTGGGAAGATCCCTGAGCCACTCCCTTCTGGATCACTTCCCAATGCCTCCTCAGACACTCTGGCGCTCATCCAGAGGTCTGCCTCCCGTGCAAGCTCCCTGGGGTCGGAGAGCCCACAGTCAAACAGGTGTTGGCGCAACCTTGTGAAACAATTCTCGAGCATATGCTCCCTGATAATTAAATGGAACAGCCCTTCCCAATCGTTCACCGCGCTACACACCATCCAATCCTCCAGTGCAGTCCAACACACCTCCACAAACTCCTCCCAGGACTGGTGAGCCAGTTTTCCACTGCCCTTGAACTCCAACCTGTCCCCCTTTCCCTGGGAATCAGGCACCATCCCCTGAGATCTGGGAGTGGGACTTCCTCCACTGGATTCACTCTCGCTGCCACCACTGGATCCCACCCTCACTGGCGAATCCAGACCACAGAAACCACTCTCAGGGGACAACCTACCCTCCTGAGCTAGTCTCTCCCTGGCGAAGGCCCTTTCAGCCTCAGCCATCCTTTCCTGTGCAAGGACCTTTTCGGTCTCCAGCTTTTTCTCTTGCACCCTCAGCCGTGCTATCTACTTGGCGTGCTCCAACCTGAGCCTCTCCAAAGCCAGCTGGTGCTCCCTTTCTTCCCTCTTATCTACCCACTCTTCTGGGGACAGGGAAAGGGATGGGGCATTACCCCTGACACTGGACCCAGCACGGGACTCCCCATCTACGGTGTCCTCAGTAGCTACTGGTGTCCCCGCCCTGTCATTTTCTACCTCATGTCCAAGATCCTTAGGGCCACCCTCTCGGCCTGCGGCCAGGGCCCTCTCCTCCTCATAGTGCTCCCGGTCCCATTCATCCTCTTGCCATTGAATCAGGAATCCCTGAAGGACTGGCTTGGTGTCCGACCCCCTCACTACTATGTCTCTCTCCTCACAGAACCCCTCAATTCCAACACACTGTACGTAAACAGATCGTCAAAATCAAAGGCAGATTCCATTTTGGCCAGACACTAAGATACACAGTGCAAGACAAGGGACCTAGGTGGAGCTGCCACAGGAGTGCGCAATTCAAAATGACACTTTCAGGGCGAACGATAATCAGACAAACAATCCCCCGATCTGTGATTATTCTAGGTGCACCGTTTGTAGTGCCACCAGTTGTCGCTGTGGTAGTGCGCAAACACAAGTCCTATCCCACCACTGAACACCAATGTTAGAAACGGGGTAGCGTGGTGCGGAGCGGGTAGGCCAAACTCGGAGGCATTGTGTAAAGCATCTGCGCAGCAAACTCACATGCGACACACTAGGCACACTACAAAAAGAGACCACACCAGGTTAGGTGAAAAAACAGCATATGTATTATGCAGAACACGTCATAGGGCAATCATAGTTGTAACATGGTGCCAACTGGCACCGGGTAGCAATTTACACGCAGATTATTTACAGGGCAGCGCCAATCGGGCCGCTGCCAAAACCATCGCTCGTACAAAGGGATGAAGGTAAAGTCCATCAATAATAAATGTATATCCGCCAGTAACCTCCGGCAAGATCATGCATTTAGCATCAATGCAATAAACATGAGACATAAACCCAAAGCATCAATACATTAGCACCAGGCATAACTTTAGGCATGACAACCTCCTTAGGCCTGAAGGCAGAACCATTAGCATTAGGCATAGTATGCAGAACACCAACACTGTAAGCCTGCGGGGGAAAACATTATTATTAGCATTAGGTAGGACCATAAAGCATCCTCACATGGCATTAGGCGTAAAAGCACATTAGGCACATTGGGGCATCAACAGTACCTTTATGCATATAAACACATTAGGCATAACAGTGAATGTAAACCAACCAGTACCTACTGGTGAATAGAGGACCTCAGCACCATCCCCTTAGCAAAAGGAAATCCCATTGGGATTAGGCATAGATCACACTAGTATAAATCACATGGGCATAAATGCATGAATCCTAGGCCCAGTAGGCATAAAACCTGCAGTGCAGGCCGTAGGGAAAGAAAAGCATTATCAGCATGAACATAACACCTGAGGCATTTCAATAGGCACAAGAGGATGAAGTGTAACACATAGTATGGACTCAGTCCGCACCTCAGTGGCATCAATAACATTTGCATAGATCAGAGTATGCATAAACATAATCTGGCACGAGCCTAGCACCTCACATTCGCATGAACCCCACTATAACATGAACACGTTGGTGCAGGCATAACCTTAACGCATCATAACATGACCTTAGGCATGGGACATAAGTCATGAGCATGAAATGAAAACATCATGGCATGTCATTAGGCGTACCCTTGGGAGCATAGAGGCCTCATTAGCATAGATCACATGCGCACAAACCAGAAGAGGCAATAGGCCTCGCAAGCTTAAAGCACAGTGTGCCCCAATCGCTGCAACTGCCCACTGACCAGCGGGGCAGTTGTGTCAGGTAAAGTTAGCCCGGGTCCTTTGGAGCCCCTCCCTGGGACTCTGTAACCAAAAATGCCCCCAAACAAGCACTGGCACTACACATGCCGCTGGAGCCCACCTTGGACTCCAAAACCACCAGTGCCCATAAGGTGCAGCTGCCCACTGTCCGGCGGGGCAGCTGTGTACAGTACAATCGGGCCGGTACTTCTGAGAGCCCCCTCTGTGGGACTCTGAACATCGAAATGCCCCCTACGTTGCAGCTGCCCGCTATCCGGTGGGGCAGCTGGAAGAGTCAACATGCACTGGTCCAGGGGGCGGGCACCGACAATGTGCCCCGACACTTCCCCCCCAACCACCATGCAACTGAACCCCACTCACCGGGCTCAAGGGGAACTCCTGTGCTCCTGTAGCGGTAGGCTGAGCCTCTCCTCCGTTGGAGAGGCTCCGGCGGCAGCACTTCTTCCTCTGCGGAGGGGCAGGCACCGACAATGTGCCTCGGGCCCCCTCCGCCTCTCCCAGCCGAACGCTGCAGGCCGCGCGGGGCTCTCTCCTCTCACGGGAGCCCCGCGCCTTGATCCAGACTCTCTTCACCCGGGCCTCCCCTCGTGGGACCCAGGACTTGTGGATTGCCGCTTGGGGAGGCGGGGTAGGCTCCCGTCCTCCCTTTCGTCCGCACTTCCTCTTCCGTGGGCAGGACTTCCCTCAGGCGGGTCCTGACATGCTCCCGCCGGCGCCAATCCCAGCGCGGCTTCCCCAACGTCACGGGGAAGCCCGCGCATCGCACCTGAGCCTCCCGGGCCGGCGGCGGTGATCCTCAGCGATTCCTCTGCGCGGCAATGAGGGGTAGGCTCCCTCCTGAGTAAAAGCACACACGCGGGGTGGGCACCCGCTACTAAAGTATGCGTGGAGCGGGGTAGGCTCCCGCTTTTCTTGGCAATTCGCGGGGTGGGCACCCGCTTAAGTTAAATAAGCCACAGCGCGGCAATTCGCGGGGTGGGCTCCCGCTGTATTTTAAAACAGCAACAAGGGCGGCAATATGTGGGGTAGGCACCCGCTCTTGGTTTACACAGACAGGAAGGCGCGGGGTAGACTCCTGCTGCCCTTCCAAATAAGCTGCTCTCCCCGGCAGCACCCCAATGCGGCACAAATGCGGAGTAGGCTCCCGCGGGGTTTCTTTTAAATACACCGCTCCTCCAGGGCAGCACAGCGCTGCAGGGGGCAGGCGTTCCTCACCTCCTGGGCAGTATAGACAAAGCGCTCACCACGCGCTAGACAGCAGGCAGGGCACCGTCACTGCTGGAATTAAGTTGTAGCGCTTCCCAGGCGCTAGGTCCCACCAAATAAAGCTGCAGCCCTCACAAGGCGCTAGGGAGGCAGGCAAGTATAGCTGCTGGAGATGTAGCGCTCACGGGGTGCTAGGGAGGCAGGAGACAGTTAATGCAGGGCGAGATCAGCAGGCAGTAGGGCAGCTCACCAGACCTGTAGCAGCAGTTCCTAGGAACAGTCATCCTCCATTACGATGGCCATCCTGCTAGCGCAGCCGTCTCCACTCCAGCAGAGTCTCTCACTAGCCCTGTGGACAGTAGAGGGGTACAGATGGGCACAGGGGCCAGCACGCAGGCCCTTGCGGCGGTACCTCCTGGCAGAGTGTCCCCTCTCAATCCAGTCCACGTTCAGTCTGTCACATGGAGGCACAGCCCCCCTATATATGCCCCCCTCACCCCTCCTACCAGAAAGGGCTAGAACCTTCTAGAAGGCTCCTGTCAGTTCCAGTCCCAACTGTCACTGTGGGGGAGGTGTAGGGCACCCTGTCTGCCAGACTTCCCTCCAAAAGCTGGGGCTCGGTGACAGACAACTAGACCGGCAACCCACCTCAGGCAGGCGGCACAAAGCACACAGCAATGGCGTCCATTTTAACAGTGAAGTTACTGCAATGGTGAAAATAAAGGTGCGTACACCGTTGCACAGCATTCAATCACGCACATACAGCAAAAAGGCTAGGAGGAAAAGGCGAAAAAGTTCGGGATGACCCTGCAAGCAGGGCCAAGTCCAACACAAGGCATCTCAACAACAGACACATACACCACTCGCACAAACTGAACGACACACCAAACAAAGGGAACCCAAAACAAGACAGTCCGAAGACTGTACCAAAACAAGACAGTCCGAAGACTGTACCAAAACAAGACGGCAGGCTCTAGCCCCAGGCCTTTTCAAGAGTAAACCAAATTCAGCAGGTGGCCCGGCAGAGCGTTCGCAACACTCTGTACCTCAAGGGTCCACAGACCCATCAAGTTCAAACAAGTCAAGAATGGTCCTCAGACCATATTCAAAATACCAAAAGACAAGACAAACTCACCTGGTGCACACAGGTCAAGCAAAGTTATTCTCCACTGCCGACTCTTCGGACCAAACGGTCAGATCCAAGGGTTTCGCCGTTTCAGGACCCCAGCCGAGATGACCACTAAACGAGGAGCCGCCCGATCAGACAGGCGGGTCAGCCGCGAGAACCAAGCTCGGTCGTGTGGGAATCCCCGATCCGCCCATCCGACCGGACGCAACCCCAACCCCTACAACCCGACTACGGGCGAGATGGGTCCCCTGGTGGAGTCCCTGTTCAGGCGCCAACTGGAAGTGACCCGATTAGGGCCACTCGGGTCACTCACGACCTCCTCTCGGCCTTCCAAGAAATGAAGAGTTGGTAACGCAGTAGAGAATACAAATCAAAGTTCTTTATTGTAAATTGCGCTGCAGCGGAGTCCAGTCTGACTAGCCTCCTAGGATGCTACCGAGGGGACTGACTGACAAACATTTGGTAACGTATGATAAACCTTCCAACATCTCTCGAGAACCCCGCCCCTCATGGAAAAGTACTGCTTGGGCACAGAGGCTAACAAAGGAGGCACTGAGAGATGAGCTAACACCTGCAGCATGGGTACATGTTATCAGACTTCCAAGGCCGTCTTACTCAGTCTCAGCTCTCTCTAGTGTGGGAGCATAACTATGTCCGATAATAGGAATGCAGAGCTGAATAAACTATTCTCTTCGTACATCTGGGTTCCGACCTTGGATGAGATATGAGAACCTTTCGGAGCAGCAGCTTCTGCCAGGACAGAGAGAGCGGGGGCACAGAGATGAGGGGATTGTTCACAGCGCAACAGGGCCAGTGTGACTGAGAGAAAATGGCGTCTCAGATGCTAACTTAGGCCTAGACTACTCTACAGTAGCCGGGCACATGCACAATGGAAATCACGAATATATGACATAGCTACATGAATGCTAACCTAGCACAGCATATATCATGGAAGACGGGGGAAAAACAGTATGATTCTAACACGTATCTGTGTCAAAGGGCATTGTCTTGTTATGGTGGTTGGGCCAACAGGAGTGAGGGGCAACACCCAAAACTGAACTTCCTTTCTATGCAACATGATGGTTGGTTGTGAGCACACAGCTGTGTTCAGGATCAGCCAAATATCTGCAATGTTCTGCCATTTATTTCCAACCACCAGACAGCATCGCAAGAGCTCTCAAGTGTCCCAGGTCAATCTATGAATGCCTCATCCAGTCCAGTTTTTTTTTTCCAATCTGGGACTTGAAGTGCTGAGTTTACAATGAGATGAAAATGGCCACAAATGAGTGAGAGGGAAGACACCAACACGACAATGGGAGGGAATGAGCAGACAGACAGGGGAAAAGCTGACCACAAATTAGGGTGGATGGGCGTTAGATGAAATGAGGAGGAATGGGGAGGGAGAAGAAACAAACGGGGCAGGGAGTGGGAGGGAAAAGGAGCAAAATGGACGGGTAAACAAAGCAACATGGATGGGGATATGGGAGATGGCCTGAAACCACAAGCACTCATATGGAATGCTTGAAAACAAAAACAAAAAGTAGCTCCAAAAACGTGAGCAGTGGAAGGACACAGTTACTTGGTCCATGCTCCAGGGGAGGGTCAAACACAAGAAGAGGACATGACGCAGACAGGGATTTTAATGATTTTAAAATTAAGAATTATTTCAGAAAGGTATGTAATTTGAGTGAAAATTTTATAAATGTTTATTAATTATGACGAATGTATTTGTTCTTTTATGATCATTTTTATTGTGGTCGAATAAAGAATATGACTATGACTATGACATACCATGACAAACGGGAACAAAGCAAATGAGAGTGACGCTGAAGCTAACCAATGATAAGTTGCAGGCAGCTCGGCTGCAAGCATACTTTGAGTAAAAAAATATGTCTTGAATAGCGCATGCGCACATTTTGTGGCACACTATCTGGTAGTATTCCCTCACCCTATCAACATATAAATACTGTATGGGCAAGAGTTTTCCCTGTTTAGTACCTTTTTAACACCTGAATACCGGAATCAATAAGTGAGAGGTGCTTAATCAACCTCCACAAGAGGGAAGGAGGAGGCAGAAGTGTCTGTTACTGCATTGCACAGGTGGTTCTTCTTTAGTAACTTGTCAGTTTCTAACACTTTCTTTTTGTTTTATTTGTGTCAGAGACTAACCAATGAAACTAATGGCAATACTTTCAGATTAAATGAGTGTTGTTGCTGAGTCAGCCTTCTCAACTTAATGGCATGTGCTTGAGGACCTGTACCAATGAACTTACAATAAAATACACCTACAGGCATTTTTGCTCCCACCTGGGAACTGCATGCCATGTGCAAATGTGAGCACTGCCCTCTTTGTCACCTGTGACAATGCTGAGAATGTGGCAAAAATGAGGATGAAAGGCTGAGTGGATGTGCCAAGATCCAAACCTATATCCTGTGGAGGTCAAGCATTGCTCCCTGCAATTAATTTCTCAGTTCACAGAGCCACCAGACCCAGAAGGGATCCTATGATTTAGTGATGCGTTTGTTAATGGGGAAGAGTCAAGTATTTGTCGTGGCAAGCAAGTACATTTGGATATATTATCTTCCACCCTAAAATCCCTTGTTATCCAGTCACCAATTGATTTGGTTTCTGGAGTGAAAAAATCCAATTTGACACCGTAAACAAATTAACCTTTTACCCTAAAAGGGAGTTGACCCATTGACCTTCAGCTTGAGAGACAGACTTTAAACGGAAGGCAACTAGTCATGCTCATGAAGAGCCTTAGCAAGGCTGTCTGCCTGTCCTCTGGGACACCAGAACACAAGGCGCAGCTAATTTTGGGAGTCACATGGGCCTACTAAAAAGGTGCTGTTACACCTGCAATAGACTTCTTTCCCAGCAGTGGTGTATTGACATGAGCATACATCTATAAATCAAGCATAATGATAAGTACTGCACAGCTGTAAGAATTCAAGATTCAGGTGTGTCTTTGGAGACATATATACCATAAACAACAGTCTTTATTAAATTGCTTTCTGACCGTCACCAAGGACTTCAGTGAAAGTGCTTTGGTTACCAATCGTGTTGATGCCAGTCTCTTATGCATGTACACAAACCCCTCTGCATGCACACAGGTATAAAACTAGCAGTGGGCTGAGTCGTATGTCAAGACAACTAACCAGATGAAACCATGTACTAAGCATCCTATAGCATATGTTGCAATATAAATGTGTACAATATAAATCATTAGGTTCTAAAGCACAAGCGAAAATAAATGACAACTGTGGTCCTTTTTGAGTGATCGTCCTTACAACGAGTTCTGACTACAAGCCCATTTCTGTGCAAGATGGCAGTAAGGAGCCAAGAAATAGATGGGACGTAATTAAACAAATAGAAATATGCATCGTTTTTTACTATAACATTATCGTGCTGTGTGTAAATTGTTGCATTGTATGTGGCTGCCTGTACAGGCATAGAGTATGTGCACACCGGTTACTTTAATAAACGATGACATGTTCTGGTCACACCATTTTTTTTAAATGTATTTAATTTCGCTGAACCCATGATATTTAGCTTGGCATTAAATTCACAGGATTGTTTCTCTTTTGTTAGCTGTCCTAAATGTTGGACGAACAACCTGCAATACCAATTAACACTGCTACTACCAATTGAAATGTGAGATGAGACAGTTGTAGGTAACTGTCGGGGTCGGAAAGGCCAATAGGGCAGACTAGCAGGGCCCGAGGGCAGGCCTCACAGGGCTGTTTGTGGGTCTGTTTTTATGGTCTGGTGGGACGTTTTTATTGTTGATTTCTCTGATATTACCACTTTGCAAGTTTAAAAATGCCCTGATTTGCAAATGCGGACCAGTTCTGAAGCTATCTGATTTGCTAATGGAGGCCACTTTTAATTTGGTTCCTGGGCCTAATTTCTGTCCATGTCTGCTCCACGTAATAGTCTTATGGTAGAGATATACAGCTTAACCTCAAGGTATCTGGCTTTGTGCATCCCACAGATAACCAGACTTACAGAATAAGGGGAATCCTGGTTTTATATATGAACAGTGCTGCAACCCAGGAAAATGAACACATGAGGTTTAAAAAACCCAAACGCATGACTGATGCCTTCTGGATGAAAAGCAGGATAATGTCGACTGTAACTGGTGGGAAGAAGATATTAAAGTGAATTGTGTTATTCCCAAAATAATGAACGCACTCATTTGTTGAAACTAACCTGAATTATGCTTCAAAGAACATTGCCTTGTCGAGTTTGAAACTGCACAACGCAGTGAACATAGTTTTCCACCTATAACCCACGGAGGAAGGCAACCGGTAAACACCTTGTGCACCAAGCAGCAGTATCTTAACAAGCATTTGCAATGCAATAGGTCTCGCATTTACGCTGAAGTTTGAGCTATTGGCATTGCAAATAACAATGCCTTTTATTTTTGTTTTCGTTTTAAAAACATAAATAAAAGGCATTGTCATTTACAATGCCAATAGCTTAAACTTGCGTAAATGCGAGACCTGTTGCATTGCAAATGCTTGTATATGTGTGTGTGTTTATGTACCAGTTTGTCTGCCAATATTTGCTAATACATGTGCCAACTGATTGTGTCTTTATGTTTGCCTGTGAGCTTTGATCGATGTGTCTGTTCATTATTGCGAGTGCCTACTTCACAGAGTTTTGTGTTTGCCAGTGTTCAACGGCATCTTTGATTGTGCTGTGGAATGGCGTGTCTATCTGTGCCTTCCCAAGCACGTCAGTCAGTCTGTGTATGCGTCTGCCTCTGGTGTGTGTTTGTGAACCTAAGTGCCCACTGGATGTAAGCACTTCCTTAGGGAATATCGAACCCTTGTTTACACTGGCATTTTTGTATTCCGCTTTAGGTGTCCGTATATAGGTTTTCCTGAAACATGTCCTTATATAGGCACAATTCGCATTGCCCTTATATAGGCATAAGATCCCAGTCCTTATTTAGGCATTAGCCATGCTATCCAAATACAGGCATGGTCACTTACATCCGTCCACCGTAACGTCACAACGAGGTCTTAGAAACCAGACCCTTAAGCTCTTGGGAGTTCCCCTAGCACAGGATTATTGATTTCTCCAAGAACTCATTTATTATGCATGAACCGCTATTCCTTAAGGGTTCATTCCTGACGTCTTCCTCTGCCCGACTTTACGTCAATGCTAACATTCCAAGGCACCTACCGGGTATAAATATACCTTCCCTTGCCCAAGCAAGTAGGAGGAGACCTCGACTTTAGAGGAGCCCGTGTCCCGGCCTGACGCACTGACAAGAGACGCTGTCATCCCTGCTCGCAGAGAATCCAGCTTCCAGTGTTCTGACTCCCTTCGCGGGGTGTTAGAGTTCGAAACCCGGAAAGAGATTCCCACCTCTCTCATTCTCAAGGTATGGAGCTGACTAGAACCTAGAGAGACTCTTGGCATACCAGACTCTTGGCATACTATAGCATACCATACTATAGAATACATCACCTACTTCTTACCTTGCACTACACTTAGGTTAGGTACACTGGGGTAGAACTAGTTAGAGAAGCATCTTATGAGTACTCGCATTTTTAGCTTATGTTATTTATGTATATGAACATATGTGTCATAGCTAAAAGATAATGCTAGTGCAGTATTATTTCTTTCTACTGCTTACGCTGTACATTATATATCTTGCATACTGTCTTGTGATCATAACAGCTCATATCTCTTACATGAGAAACAAGACTGTTCAATAAATCCTTTTATTGAAACGCCCGTCTATTCTTTCTGTGTAACTCTGAAGAAACTAAGCATGCACGATTAGCTGAGTGAAACTGTTATCTGTTGTTTCCACGATTCTGAGAGTGTTCCGATTCTAAAGGGAAACAAAAGTTGTCATGTTTATGTGGTTGCCAGAAACTACTCCCTTCTTGTTTACAAGGAGTTTCTAGTGGCCTCTGAGTTAGCTGGCACAAAGTAATTAAGTTTAATATACTCGATAGGGACATACTGACCTCAGTCCTATGTCGAATCTATAGGGTATATTATTCCAATGCGCAGAGCCTATTAGGGAAATAGGAACTACACTACATGGCGCCCAATGTTTGGTAAGGCACTAATTTAACGCTAGATACTGAGTAACTCAGTCGTGCTTTTCTCAGAGACCCCTACTCACATACTCCATAAGACGTCTGGAGTGGGTAGGGTTAAGTATCCGCCAAAGCTAAATAGGACAAAAATCCTATATATTAGCTGTTTGGTTTGTTCAACGTTGAAGGATACAGTGTTCCAAAATATTGTGCACCTTATCTTTTGTTTCCTTGAAACTTGTTCTACATTTTTCAAAAAACAATGTCCCTGAACGGGGATACTGCCACCGAGAACGGTGTAGCTGCGGCTGATCCAGTCGTAATAGCTTTTAACTTTACAGGTTTAAATGAAACCGATGAGGTTGTTATAAACATCCCTCCAAACTTAAGGAGAGCCATCACTCTAAAACTTATAAAACACGGCCTATCTCCAAGAGGTGGTAGAGCAGTTTTCGTGATAGAGGCACACAAATACTTTCAGACAGAGGTATTCTATTCATGGATAGTATTCCCAGAATCAAATCCAGTAACAAAAGTGTTTCACTTCTTTAAAGAAGATGAACCACCAGAGGAATATATTCCTTTCGAGGATATTGAAATTCCACTCACATACCAGGAGCATCATCTCTGGTTTAAAGGCGCCCTAAAACATCACAAAAACATTACCAGGCTCGGTCCACTAGGTAGACCAGGAGCAACATGGCCGATTCTAGCCGGCTACATACCTCATCGTGACATCGATAAGATGTCAGACGAGGAATTACTTACTCAACTACAAGAGTTAATAAAAATTTACAGACAATTAGTCCAATATGAGATGCGGACTTTCACAGTCCAACCACCAATGACTATTCCAAATCAAACCCCTCAACAGGGGAATACACTAAAAATTACTCCACAGACTTTACACGCAGTCATGGGTAAAATGCCCACAAAACGTGAACAAATTCCATTCTGGATAGCTCAAAAAATTACTCAAATCGAAGCAGTATTTCCAAATACTAGCCCTTATGAGAAACACAGAATCCTAACAATCTGTTTACCAATGGGGATCACACCGCAACTGGAAGACTGCACCACTTGGGGCGCAGTCTTTGCTGCCATCTATACTAAAACACATGGTGTTCCGTCAATTGCAGTAATACCAGATGTCCTGAAACAAATTCAAAACGACTACGGGGCAGAACCTGCTCTGAATTTAGGTATGAAATTACTGAAAAACTTCGAACAGGTCTCAACAATAATATTATCTAATATTAAAGGGGAGGCAGCATCAGTGGCGATCCGCCAACGCTTAAGGGAATTTGATGTAACAGAACATCAACATGAACTACCCAGAATAATAGAACAATCTTATGCAGAATTAGGCAGAGATAGTTTTGGTGGAAAACCTTTGAAGCCAAAACTATCTGAAAGTCCTGAGAAGGACTCTATTAAACAAAATCCTACATCTTCTAAAAAGAAGTGGGAAACTAATAAACAAAATTCAAACGAGATCCGTTCTCAATCCCGAGGTAGGTCTCCTCAAAAGGAGCCCTCTGAAAGGAGGTATAACCTCAGGAATAGGGATAATTTAAGAAAACCTGACAGGTATCAAGATACTGATACACGTTCCTCTCGTACCTTTCAGATATCGTCACAGACATCAGAAAGAAGAGGACGGTCAGAACACAGAGAAGAACGCGTGAAATCCAAAGACGATAAACACGTTCAGAAAAATAAATCAAAACCTCAATTCACAAAAAAGAAGGTAGCAGGTCTGAAGATCAGACATGCCGAGAATACTGAGAACACAGCTCAAGAATGGAGAATGGGCTCAGACAATGCTAGACAGTGCAGCAGAAGTAACAATAGCTCGCCAGAACCTGAAGGAACTTCTGGAGATAGTGGACTTGAATGAGTACATCACAGTAGAGACTGTAGACACCAGGGTTAGTACTCCACAAAAGTTATATGAAATAACACTCCGAATGGAGGGAGACATACCAAGAAAAGTGAAAACACTCTTTTGGGAGAAACTTTCAAGGGGTTATGTTATACTTCTAGCAGAAAAAGACTGGCCACCACACTTTGTCAGGGAGTGCCCACATGGCGAGGACATCATTATGCCAGCCTTCTCCAACCATATTCCAATTCACCTAAAATATACTTATGCCAGGAAATGGGCAGTTGCCCAGGCCCCAGCATTATACAAAAATCATGTAGGATGGGATGAGGACTCACCTCACCACAAAATACAGCTAAAAAATCAACCTACTGCACAAAGGCAGTACCCAATAAAGCAAGAAGCTAAAAAACAGGTCAGGAGATCTTAGATCAACTTGAATACCAAGGGGTGATTGAAACATGCACCTCCTCAATGAACAATCCTTTGTTTCCTGTATCCAAACCAGACAATACATATCGTCTAGTTTTGTATTACAGACACTTGAACACTTGTTCCAAAACATTTGCAGTGCAAAATGCACATAGTACAGCATTAATGAATAACATTGTGCGCAAAAAATATAAAACCACATTGGACATTTCAAATGGTTTCTTTTGTCAAAACATAGCACCTGAAAGCAGGTACTTAACAGCTTTCTCAATAATGGGGACCCAGCGTCAATTTTGTAGACTCCCACAAGGGTTCAAAAACAGCCCGGGTTATTCTCAGCAAGGGTAACAGAGTTACTACAAATTTATGATAATGAGGCATTGTCATATGTCGATGACATCTATCTGACAGACGATGACCTAGATAGGCACTTGAATAGGGTGAGTACCATAATATTGGGCTTCGCCTCTGAGGGCTATAAATTCAACTTTAAAAATCCAGAATTGCCCATCTCAATGTCCTTTTCCTAGGATATGAACTTTCAAGTGAAGGCAAGAGCCTGGCAGCTAACTTTTTAGAAAAGTGCGCGCTGCTCCAACCTCCAAAAACGCTGAAAAATTTACAATCCATCTTGGGTTTCCTACATTTTGGAAGAACTTACATTCTAAATTACGCAGAAAGGGTTAAACCTCTCTACGAATTAATCAAACCTGATTTTTCAACAAAACATTGGACACAAGAACACACAGAAATCCTGCGTTCACTCCAAGCTAACATGTTAGCAACAAATCACTTACAAACACGCGTAAATACACGCAATTTAGTGATCCGAATAATTTCGGGTCAATGCGGATTCACCTATTTAACATTTAATGAGGGTGAAAAAGTACCAATAGCATTCAAATCACATTTGTATACACAAGCAGAAATACGCTTCACTTCAACAGAAAAAATACTGACAGCAGTTCAAACCGCTGTAGCAAAAGAAAGAGCTCTAGCTCAAGGGAAACGCATTATTGTCGTAACTCCTGTACCAGCCTTAAAGGCGGTTACAAAAGCGAGCATTCCAAGATGGATACAATGGGTTAATTCTCTTGCTGCAACAGATGTTGAATATGTTTTTGATCCTGATTTAAAAACACAAGCGTTCCTGCAATATGAACATGAATGTCCTCTGCCCACAGAAATTCTGCCTCTCGATCAGTACGAATTTATAATTTATACTGACGGATCAGCACAACCCTCTACAGGGAGTAAGCAAGCTTACAGTGCAGCGTGCGCAATCGTTAAAGGTCGCATGCAAGATGGTAACTTCAGACCAATGGTCACTAAAACTCAATCTCTAGGAGATTGTACAGCTCAGCGAGCTGAACTGCAAGCATTCAAACTGGCACTTGAAAATACAGATCGCGAATTCCCCACACTTATAGTGTGCGATTCTTTTTACTGTGTTCAGTCGTATAATGAATATATACAGAATTGGCTTCAAAACGGGTTCAAAGATGCAAAAGGTGGCACAATAAAGCATAAAACGCTTTGGGAACAAGTAGTTCAGTTGAGAGATGAACTACCAAAAGCTCACGTGATACACACGCTGAGTCATCAACGTGATGGCGTTCACGTTGCAGGGAATTCATTGGCTGATGAAGCCGCAAAGGGGGCTGTTCAGACGGTTTCCGTAGCTGCAATCACTCGTTCGAAAACGAGAATAGACAGTGAGATATTGTTGGCTGTCAATGCTTCAAGCAAAGGCAGTGGTGCAACGTTACCAAAGAAATTTCCACTCAAGTACTCTTATGTAATTGATGCGAACAACGTTCCTTTTGCTCGAATCCCTGGAGTGGGGGATAGGGTATTTCCAAACATGGAACGTAGAGCAGCTTTGATTTATGAAGCACATCTGGGGGAGGGTCTGTCACATCAAGGGATCTCTAAAACAATATTAACATTAAAAGAGATGTACTGGTGGCCTGGAATGAATACACAGATTCACATCTTCATCGATGACTGCATAGACTGCAATAGACAGCGTGGTGCAGAACGCCATCAGACACCAGACTACGAAGTAGCCTGCCCAGTACAGACACCATTGTTAGACAGCATTAGACTATCTACGCGCAGGCGTCCTTTTGGACAAATGCAATCCCACAAATACTAAGTCATGGTTCCTATGGATGTGGCCTCAGCGCTCGGCTGACGCTCGAACTGTTATAAAAGATTTGCGAGTCTTTATCGGCACATACGCAATTGGCACACTACATTCTGACCAGGGCCCTGCGTTTAGCTCTCGGGCTTACAAAGAAGCCATGGCTAATTTGGGTGTAGCATTGCGGTACTCCTCTCCGTTTCATCCTGAGGGAAATTCTGTTGTGGAAAGGAAAATCCGGGACATAAAGCAGTCTATAACAGCTAGAGTATTAGGTTCGGGTGATGGGTGGGTCAAACATCTTTATGGGGTCCAACGCTCATTAAATAATTTGCCAAGAAGTTCTCTAGGGGGTCACTCCATATGAGGTCCTATTTGGGACAAGAATGTGGGTTCCTGATCTCGAATGTAAAGGCACAGTGGTGGAAAATAAACCCTTTGATATCAAAGATCGTTTGGCTGTTTTACAGGATCTAAATGAACTAAGATCGAAACAAAGCAACGTGTTCCTGAAGCCAACCACCACTGGGGAAACACAGGCAGTCCCAGCAAGGCCTGTCTGGATCCCAAAAGTTGGGGATCTAGTCAGAGAGAAGATTGCGGACAAGAAGGAATTTGGACCTTCTTACAGACAACCAGTAACTGTCCTAGCCGTCCACGGAACAAGAACAGTACTTCTGCCGCCCCTTGCTGGTAAAAAGGAGAAAAGATTTGTGTCAATCGACCTCATCAAACCACAGTATGTGGCCAATACTAAATAGTAGGCCTCGTGGACTCCGACCTAGTAGCAGACGCACTCCTCTCGCTACTATCCAAGAGGTTCAGACTGAAAGACTCATAACCATCGAGAATTCAGCAGTAACAGATGAAGGACTAAGCAACGATGCTATGGAACTCATCCCTCTTGAAACTCAAGTAACAGTTCGTCCAGATACACCTGTCTACACCAACGTAACACGTGATCAACTGGTTCCAGCAATTTCAACAAATCCTGATGCAATTCCAACAATTGACCGAACTGCTTCTGGCTATTTCATTAACTTTGATACGTTTTCTGAGGATCCAAGTGAGCCTGAAACGACGCCAGCCTCAAAAACTTTAAAAAAACAAGTACAAGACCTTTTTCATTTTCTGAAAGAGACTTATCTGGTTTCACCATGGATTGAAATATGGATTATTTCTGGAATATTTTTCTTTCTGTTTTGGCTAGCTTTGGTTATGACTCTTAGCATGCTTATAAATGGCAGATACATTCGTATGGACACTGAAAGTAAAAATGTGAACTTACTTTTAAAACCACACAAATCTTCCCATCGTGAAGCAAGAGACTTGTCAGCAGTGAACATCACAGCCGTTCCTATACAGGATGGTATAGTTTGGGACAAAACCGATTTCGACATATTCGGCCCGACAGAACTTTTGAAGATTCCACATTTATTTAAAATGTCATTAAGTGACTTTATTACCTCCAGTACCTATTCTGATGATTGGGACTTTGAGACTGTTAATGACATGATGTCTGATCTAGAAAGGTCTGCTGCGTTCTCTAACAATGAATACTTAGAGGGTTCATCAGACTACGAACAGCTTTATTGTTACAACCACTATGGTTATCATTTCTTGCATAAATCTGCAACACCTAGAAATGTTTTTATGTTTAACCAATGGGAACATTGTCCTACACCACCAAGGGGTAGTTCAAAAACGTTTGCAAATAAGTTTCCATATTTTTCAGGGTACAATACATCTGGTCCAGAAACATTTTACTATAAGAATGTAAACAAAACAGGACAGAAAATTATGTTAACTAATACAAAACAGATTTATTCTGCAGCCTTTATTACCCAACTGTCTAGACAAGGATTTGAGTTTTGGAAAGACACAATCGACACAAAATCTGTCTGGGGTTCTAAAGATTGGCAAGTGCAGGGGATAGAAGCTTTGTTTAGAGTCTGTATCATCCCACAGCAAATAATGTTTTTGAATGACACTGTTCAACAAACGTCTTGCCTTGGTTTAGCCAAGATCAAAGACATGAACACACCTTCTGTACCAACACCTGCAAGTAATAGCACTACACAGGGAGCGGTCACAGTAGACACAATACTACAAAACAACAGATCAGATCCTGATTGGAAAAAATGGTTGCTCTGGCCCACAGACACAAACATCTGTCAAGAAAGATTCCTGAATAGAATACAGGGCTTTACTATCCATAGGCCAGACCCACGTTATGTTCAACGACAACATCCGGGGGTACTAACAACATACAGTGTAGGAAAATTGTGCCTCGACTGGTTACAAAAATCTACACTCGAGGATGTGAAACAACACTTATCTTTACTTAAAGAAGACGCAGACCGTAGGGATTTCTTGCAAGGACCTAGAAAACCGCGTCAAAAACGTTTCATATATGCCGGCATTTATGCTGCTTATAATGAAATATGGAAGGTTTCACAGGCAGAGGCCGCAGAACGAATACGTGAGCTTGATCGTATTAACTTAGAGAAAACTCTCACTGTGGTCGACAATGGGTTAACAACTTTGTCATCCAGAATTTATTCATTGGACAACATTGTATCCTCTGCTATTGACATACTGGAACAAGATTTAGCCATGTTACAACAAGGCCAATCTCAGTTACGTTCTATTATGTTATTAGGCTGGACGCTGCAATCCTTGCGTGCAGGCTATGTGCCATGGCGTTTTATCAACACGTCGTCTCTGTTTGCAGAATACAATCTAACGGATAAACAGATCGAACTGGCACAAAGGGGAGCAAAGTATACAGTGCTGAGCATTGAAAAACTGGAAAAATTACCATTTAGGGTAGCAGAAAAAACAGCTACAGAATGGCTTATTCATGGCAAAATAACTCTGCCTGTCTCTACTTTTCATTTTCAGTATTGCCTCAAACAAATGCAAGCAGGCAAATATGAAAGGTTGGGTAAAGAATAGATTAAGACATCCTAGGATTTACCTTACGAATACAGATGTTGGAGTGGGGATCATGAAGTGTTTCTAAGCGGTACACACTGTGAAAATGCACTGAGCGGTTCACTCATATGTCAGGACATTTCTTTACACGGGGCTTGTAATGGTTCTGTGGTAAACTTGTCCTGCCACCTGCAGGGTACACCAGCTGCTGTGATTAATCCAACGTTTGAACAACTTTCTAACGGGAGTTACCTCATGTTGAATGATCAGAGTTGCTGTGGCATGTTGCCAGGAATCCCATATCTGGTAACGGTTGGCTCCAGGGTTACTTGTTATATGCAAGTATTGTTCCCCCAAATAGACACAGTCAGGGAGTCGCCTCTATGGCCTTCATTGAATGTTTCTTTTATACGTTTTGATACTTTAAGCAGAATGAAAGCCATGCTTTTACAACAAACCGTGTCTTTGACCTCGGCCAAAGAAATCTATGATTTACAAATCGCAAGGACTTCGGCTGAGATACAGGCTCTAATTCGAACAAACTGCCCTATACATTTCGTAGAAATGATGGGACATATCTTAAACATGTCTGATACGAGCGGGATTGTACATGTATTTAAGACCATCTGTTCAGGACTGTTAACACCTTTTCAGGCAGTCCTCGGAATCATTCCAAACTTCGTACATTTGGTGTTTGGTGGAGTGCCATTAATTCTAGCACTTGTTGCTGGAATCCTGTTTTTATTCCTACTACTACGCTATGGCAAGCCTATCCACCGGCATCACTCCCAGCAATTTGGAGAAAGCTCTCCTAGAACGGAAGTGCCGTGAGCGCATAGTGCAACTTTTGGGCATACCTCGTCTACGGGAACTTAATACAACATGGTTTCTGTCATTTAGACCAATCTGGCAAGATTGCATCTTACCTGTTCTACGCTGCCTGCTTTGCGGTGAAGAATGCGTGCTAGACACCTGTCTAACACTCCCATCAGTCATGCCAACGGATTTCGATACTCTGCTGGACCCGATAATGGCCCATGCTCTGTGTTGTCCCCAGAGGCTACCAATCCTGATGACGGCATTCCTTGAGATCTCACAGACGCTTCCTGCTGCTGCTGAGGTACGAGATGGATCAACAGGCACACAGGTGACAACGGACGCGAACATTGCAGCAGCATCCTATGCTGAAGGCGATGCTTCACATCTCTGTGCAGTTAACCTTATAAATGAGGTATTCCAACTGTCACCGACATCGGTAGACAATCTTTTGTCTACAGGAATAGATGATTTCATGTTTACACCAGACCCATACACTGACTTTGATTAGGCTCACAGTGTACCGGGGAAGCAATGAATTTGGCCTCCATATTTTCAAAACAGAACAAAACTTGGAACTTTTCCTAAAAATTGAATTTTTTTTCCCTCACTCTATTTTTGAAAATACATGGCAATTCAATCTGCTTACAGTAGAACTATTCATATAGAACTGACTTCTTTGAATACTTCCAGGGACACATTGTCACCTTATTTACCACAATTTCATTTAGTACCATGATATGAAATGGCTTTGATTTTTTTGAATACTTGTCAACCATTTCGTCATATGTATATATTTCTGTTTATTCATTCATGTTGCATTTTATTTATGATATATGCCTAGAATGAAAAAAATGCTTTAAAATGTACAGTACCTATTGCATTACATGTGTAGCAACAGTTTTTTTTTAAACTTCTTTTAAAATGCTTTTAGAAATGTTTTTAGCAACATGTGGTACTCAGTTTAATGTTTAGCATTTAATGTTTAGCATTTAGTACTATCATTCATTCGAAAGTGGAGTGGGTGCTGTATTCCGCTTTAGGTGTCCGTATATAGGTTTTCCTGAAACATGTCCTTATATAGGCACAATTCGCATTGCCCTTATATAGGCATAAGATCCCAGTCCTTATTTAGGCATTAGCCATGCTATCCAAATACAGGCATGGTCACCTACATCCGTCCACCCTAACGTCACAACGAGTTCTTAGAAACCAGACCCTTAAGCTCTTGGGAGTTCCCCTAGCACAGGATTATTGATTTCTCCAAGAACTCATTTATTATGCATGAACCGCTATTCCTTAAGAGTTCATTCCTGACGTCTTCCTCTGCCCAACTTTACGTCAATGCTAACATTCCAAGGCACCTACCGGGTATAAATATACCTTCCCTTGCCCAAGCAAGTAGGAGGAGACCTCGACTTTAGGGAGCCTGTGTCCCGGCCTGACGCACTGACAAGAGACGCTGTCATCCCTGCTCGCAGAGAATCCAGCTTCCAGTGTTCTGACTCCCTTCGCGGGGTGTTAGAGTTCGAGACCCGGAAAGAGATTCCCACCTCTCTCATTCTCAAGGTATGGAGCTGACTAGAACCTAGAGAGACTCTTGGCATACCAGACTCTTGGCATACTATAGCATACCATACTATAGAATACATCACCTACTTCTTACCTTGCACTACACTTAGGTTAGGTACACTGGGGTAGAACTAGTTAGAGAAGCATCTTATGAGTACTCGCATTTTTAGCTTATGTTATTTATGTATATGAATATATGTGTCATAGCTAAAAGATAATGCTAGCGCAGTATTATTTCTTTCTACTGCTTACGCTGTACATTATATATCTCGCATACTGTCTTGTGATCATAACAGCTCATATCTCTTACACGAGAAACAAGACTGTTCAATAAATCGTTTTATTGAAACGCCCGTCTATTCTTTCTGTGTAACTCTGAAGAAACTAAGCATGCACGATTAGCTGAGTGAAACTGTTATCTGTTGTTTCCACGATTCTGAGAGTGTTCCGAGTCTAAAGGGAAACAAAAGTTGTCATGTTTATGCGGTTGGCAGAAACTACTCCCTTCTTGTTTACAAGGAGTTTCTAGTGGCCTCTGCGTTAGCTGGCACAAAGTAATTAAGTTTAATATACTCGATAGGGACATACTGACTTCAGTCCTATGTCGAATCTATAGGGTATATTATTCCAATGCGCAGAGCCTATTAGGGAAATAGGAACTACACTACAGCATGGCACCACTGAGAGCAGTGCTTTAAATGGACAGGTACTCTCCCGTACTGAGTACCGGTACTTCCCAGGAGTAAACGGGTACTCTAAATAGCGAGTTCCTGTACGTCTTTATTTCCAGTTAAAGAACTGTCTGACAGGACACCCCTCCACCCCGTTCCGGGAGGGGGGGGGGGGCAGCCAACGAATGCAATAAGTGCCCTTTTCCAGACTTGTGTTAGGAGCCGTTGCACCATTTCTTCGCCACTCTCCCGATCGTAGTCGTACCCCTTGTGACTGCGCAGAGACGAGCGGCGGGGGCGAGTGTGCTGTGTGTGTTTTAGAGGATGGGATTGTGTGTGTTAGGGCTAGCAGGAAGAAGAATTACATGACAACTAAGAGTCTGGCACTTTGTCATGTTCCTAAAGTGAGAAACTGGCAGGTGCTGTTTTTTTCTGAGGCGCTGACACACTAAAACAAACAGGTCGCCTTCCTTGGGATGGATATCGTGGGCTGTAAATCTAACTGGTGCCGCATTTCCTCATATCGAGGACTGTGGGCAAGACGTTGTCCTGTGCTGCTCTCATGTGTGGGTAGACGAATGGCCTCATTCTGTCGCTGGGGGATTTTCACAGTTTGGCATGCAGGGCACGTGCTTTCTAGAAACTCAACCGCCCCTTTCTGGTGCGAGAAAGCACATCTTTGCTGCACTTTATTTAATGTTTGCAATTTTACATTGCGGGAAGGTATTGGAGATCTTTACAAGAGAACCGGTTATACCACACAAGGACACATTCATTTTTGCTGAGGCACAGGGAGATTAAGTGATTTGCCCAGAATCACAGGATGTTGAACCGACTCCGAGACTTGGTTCCCTCGCTCAAAAGCCGGCATGTCTAGCCCGATCCTCTCTCTCGCAACAAAGCGAGAAAGAAAGTGATTTGCGAAGGGATGTTTCCCCTTCCTGCGGAATCAGCTGTAGGAGGTCAAAGTTAAGAAGCTTCACAGCAGGACTGCATATGTGTGTGGGGGAATGTCTGCTGAGTTGAACGTCTAAGGCGTGTCTTTATAGTGTGGTAGATTTGAGCGTTCATGGCTTGTGTGAGTGTTGGTGTCTGCACGTGTGTACGTTTGAACTGTGTTGCATTTGCTATTTACTCATGCAAGTATGTGGACTCGTTTTCAATTCTGCTTTCCCCGGCTATGAAGAATATGTGACCGCCGGTGCATCACAGTGCCGTTTTGTATAACGCGGGTATTTTATGCAGCGCCTCGCTTCGCAGCTATGCACAAACCTCCTGAAGTTTCCGACCTTTAGCTGCCAATGCCAACCACTTAATGAGAATTAGTGGCGAGGCGGCGCGGTTTACTCTGCAGCCTTTAGCTGCAACCACGGGAAGATTCGCGCCACCGCATGCCCTAATTGAGCCATTTGGGAGACACAGGTGAGTTATTCTTTCTTATAAAGCGGCTACGACTACTTCCCATTAAAGGAGCCACCGGAGGAGGCATTGTTTCTGTTCTTGATAGCTAATGGCACCATAATTACCGGGTCTGGCCATCTTCTTATGCTTATGTCCCATGACAGTGTTTAAAATACATATAGCACACAGTAGCACTTTCCTCATAACTAGAGTTAATTTTCCCGATTAAGCAGTGGTCCTGCTCTGTAGGGCTCCATAATTGCTTCCCTAAATAAACTACATTTAGGGTTCGAGTTAACAGGAAGTTAAGATGCGGCCCCCTCTCCTCAGCCGCCAACTGTCACACTCCACCTCCCAGCCATCTCCACCCCCATACATGCACATGCGCGTGCTGCCTTACGTACCGAGGAAGATCTGCTGAGGCTGGGAGGGGCTGGGGGATGCAGGGGAAAGCTACAGAGAGAGAGGAGGCAGCAGCGGCAGGCAGATGGGGAGCCGAGGAGGGAGAGATGTATGTGAGAGAGGGGCTAGAGGCAGCGATGGGTGAGGGCCCCCGGGCACACCCGAGAGAGCCGTGAGAAACAGGAATAGAAAGTCTGTGCGAGCGGGAGAGTCCGGTAGACTGAAGGAGACTGGAGGGGGACGGGGGGGTTAGATAAGAGAAAAACAAAGAGAGAGAGTGAGACAGATGTGAAAGAGAGAGAGGCGGAAGAAAGAAAGAGGAGAGGGAGGGGGAGAAACACAGAGAAAGAGCTGGAGAGATAGTCGCGCAGAGAGAAAGAAGTTAAGTAGAAAGAGCCCGAGCGAGACGGACCCATGGGCAAGAGGGAAGGCAGGTGGATCTAATGTTACAAGAAGAGAGAAGGGTAATGGAGAGAAAGCTTGAAAATGTGGTAGAGAGATGAAACAGGAATGACACCACTCAACGTGACAGATGTTCGTATCCCCAGTGAGTTCCGGTTGCCTCCAATGTCGTGACAATGGATGTGCACAGGGCTACGCTCTGAATAGGATGAAGAGTTTCCCACCAAGGAATGTGCTGGCTAGGGGAGGGGTGCGAAGATGGGAGGCGCGGGCGATTCCCAGGCAGAGGTGATCGGTTCTTAGACGTGTGGTTGATGGGCATATTCCGTGTATCGCAACCAAGCCGCGGGTCTCTCTCTCCATTCACTAAGTTTCAGAATGATCTTTTAATCTGGATTTAAACAATATTTTATAGACTTTTAATTTTGGTTTAAAGCCGTAATCTAATTTCTGAGCTGCTGGTGCTATTACACAAAATAGCTTTGTTGCTGAGTTCTATTTTTACGGAATGCCCTTACTAGAATGTGGGACTTTGTACCTAATTTGTAGCTCGGATGCAATAAAATGGCTTTTTGTGTCCGCTTCTTAGAGCCCAGATCTGAAAGCCCGATATCCGGGGCGGTGACTTCATAAAACAAGCATGTGCAATGTAATCGGTCCGATTGCATTGCAAATGCTTAAGTTTAAAACTGAGCACGGCACCGCTCTCGGTGTCCTTGAAGCGGACGCTGCGCTCAGTGCTAAAGTTAAGAAATATATAAATAAACCGAGCGCGGTGTCCGTGAAGCGGCGCCGCGCTCAGTTTCAAAGTTAAAAACAAGCGTTCGCCAGGCAGCCGCTGTTTACTTTTGCAACGCGCTTTCACTTTAAAGTGAAAGCGCGATGCAAAAATAAACACGCGGCGCCATGTCTACTTTTTTGTCCGGCCCATCCGGACTGGATCGCATGGCTTGTTTACATAACACGCCTCCTTGCGATAAGAAACTGCTTCACGACAGCCGTGAAGCAGGGGATCCAGTCCGGATGGGCTGGACAAAAAAGTCAAAAGGAGGCACCCCAGAAAGCTTATTTCCAATGGCAGGCCACCGTTTCGCATAAACGGTGACGCCAGCCAATGGAAATAAGGGGCGGGGCTTCAAGCCCTTTTCTAAAACTCCTCATTAGCAATACATCTCGCCGAGCGAGCTCCGCATGTGCGCAGCAACGCTAGGCGAGACCTAAAAACTGTGCTGATGCCAAAGGGTCTGGACAAGTAACAAGAACAATAATCTTTCAAACTACTCTCTCTGGAAACATCTCAACAGAAATATAAACTGCTCACACTCGTAAGGCGAAAGATGTGGTCAGGGGAAACACTGTACATAAAGTTGAATTTTTCAAACTCACTACCTTTAAAACAAAGTTGCAACAGAAACATGACAGACCTTTCGCTTATGCTGCTGCAAACAGGCTTCTGCCAAAATGATAACTTGTGCCCAAAAATGGAAGACGAGCCCATGGAAGTAAATACAAGTAATGAATTTGTGCATTAACGTAGCGGGCTCTGTATATTCCTGAGACATATAAGGACGTTATTTGAGCAAAGATTCATGAAGTAACATGGTCCTGTTAGCTGTCAGCCTCTGGTTGGCACTATTTGCACAAACCAGAGGAAACTTTTCAAAATTACGTCTACATCGTAGGTCTTTGTCTGCTAATCCGACCATAATATGTTTTTTTTTATTTACCCCACAAAGAGAAACAGAATAAAGAAAAGTCTGGTGACTGCAAGCTTCTGTGAGTTTCATAGTGCTAGGAAAATAATGGACACTGCGTAAGGGATAGAGGGGCACATAACCTCACTGTAGATTTACAGTTTCTTGGGACTTAAACACCTTTGGAGATCCTGTTAAGTCTCATGAAAAGCACCTAAAGCAAATGTAAAAAGTTTGGTAAAGGCCCTTATCCTCTTCGAAACACTTGCACTTGCTAAAAGATCTATAAATAGAATAGCGATGTGACAACACTCAGCAAAAGTGTTCACAGGTATCACCCGGACACAATAAAAGATGCAAACCATTTTCTGTGAGCCTGTGGGGTTTAACTGACTGGCCCCATGAGTTTTAGGATTAACACAAATAAAATGGCCTGGAATATCACCCCGCACTAGACCCACGTGTGCTGGACAGGGGCGGCTCCTCTGTTATAGCGGAGGAGCGTCGCCCTACTGAAATGCCCCAGAGACGAAAAATAAAATAGTAATGAAGCTAATTCATTACCATTTTATTTTTCGTCACCCTGTCCCGAACGGAGTGTCAGGACGGGGGCGGGGCTGCTTCTGAATAGTAGCAGCAGGGAGGAAGGTGGGCTGCCTTTTGCACTTATTTAAAGTGCGCATGTCTCTTCGGCCAGCCATCTTGCAATGGCCAGCCACACATGCGCACTTTAAATCTCTCAACCCAACTGTCTTAAGACATCCAGTGCCCTCGGGAGCGCTGACAGAGGCCGCTCCCTCAAATCAGGGCACTGCTCTCATGAGCATGAGAGCAGCACCAGGATTGACTTGGGAGCCTGCCTCGAAGAGAGAAGACGACAGAGGACTTTGCCTCGTTTCAGGAAGGTAAGTGTTTTATTTTATTTAATGTATTTTTTTCTCCCCATCCTCCTCACCACCCTCGGGACATGCCAGCCACCACTGGTGCTGCAAATCGAAATGCTGGTCCTCAGCTCAACTTCCACCTCACTATCTGTGAAAGGGACTTGCACACATATGTGTGACAAGAGAAGATTGTGTATGAGCCGCGGCACAGGCCCGGGATGCCCAGCATGCAACAGCAAAGCAGGGCAACAACAGCCTCTGGGTGCAGTGCAGCTTGTACAATAAAAAGTGCCCAGTTTGTGAAGTGGGGCTGTGTCATTCAGTCTCAGGAAAGAGACTGACCCTGACCCAACCTTGCCAGCTCTTCCAAGCCACTGCCCTGCCAAACTCTCTAGAACCAGGAAAGCAGCACTAAAACATTTGAGTCCTGTCACCTCTGTCTGAGATCAGAAGTTGCTCGGAGACCCAGCGGCAGAGCACAGAAAAGGCAATAAGCCTCGTGGTGTGGCCGAGCAGCTGAGAATGGAGAAGAGATAACCCTCCCTCACTCACAGATGGTCACTGCAGTTAGGGCATGAGCCACAAAGGCAATATGTCACTGCCCACACTCCTTGCTTATTATCACCCAGCTCTCTTGTGGCAGCGAAGAGCAGAACAGTGCTCGAGGATACGGAGGTGGAAGAGTTAAGGCCCTAGTGACTGCTGCACATCCAGACCTCTCAATGGGCAGTTTGCAGTAGTTCAAGAGAACAACCAGCACCCCTCATGCCCCTGTAATTTGTTTTCTCTTTGGGCAAGGCCTGTAAAAACAAGCACTCAGATGGAGTGCTTGAACACCAAAAAAAACTATCTCCAAAAATGTAAGCTGTGGAAGGACACAAGTACTTGGTCAATGCTCCATGGGAGGGCCAAACACAAGAAGAGGAAATGACGCAGACATGCCTTGACAAATGGGGATGAAGGAAATGAGAGCTACGCAGATGAGAACAAATGGTAAGCTGTGGCGGGCTGTAAGCCCACTGTGTGTAAACAAAATGTCTTGAAGAGACAACGCACTTTTTAGTGGAGACCCAAAAAATGTTGTTTATTACTTAGGTTGCTTAAAAAAGATCTGCGCAAGTATGTATAGTTTTTTTACTGCCTCGCGGTTTTCTTGACTTAGGGTGCATTTATATGATATACTTTGTTTTTTTCCCATAAATGCTAAAACCTTGGTTTTTAGGTTTCTAATCTTTAAAAAGTGTTTTTTAACATAGTGATTTAGCTCCCTCAAATTATCTGGAGGTTTATTGGTGTTAACTCAAACAGAACCACATCACCAGAATACATTAAAATATGTAGTAAGTTGGACCCTATTTTTAGTGGAAACATTTTCAATTTCGTAAATTTTGATGGTAAATCAAATAAATACAGTCCGAATAAAAGAGGCAGAAGCAGATTTTCTTTGGACCAAAAAGATCAGACCAAACACCGGGCATCTCATAATGAGGGCCTAAGTGGTGGTGGGGAGGAGGGGTGCAGCTCTTCTCAGGAGGCTGGGAGATAGGGCGGGGATGATGAGGTGGGGGCGGGCACGCCTGAACTCTCCATGAGCCAAGGTAGCGACGACATAATCACTAATTCCCTTAATCACCAGGAGGATGGGGGACGCATCTAATGCAGTATGGCTACGTAAACAACACATTTCCTCTACATACTCAAACCAGGGCGTGACGATGTGACGACGATTTTCTTGGTTAGTTTTTTATGTTTAATTGTAGATTTACAAAAACAACAAATTGCATCTGATTTTGCCACGATTTGGTACTGAGCCGTATAGTCAGGTACAGACATGGATGTGTAAAGTTGAGATAGGATAAATAATTTTCTCTGATTTGTATGGAAACTAAAAAGTGGTCCTTCTGATAGTTGGTACACCGAATATGCAATCTGTGATCAGTCACTGGCTACATGGACTTAATGCACACCACGGTTTGCGACTGCTCCCGAAATGTCTGCTGGTCCTTTCCTGCACCTGTGCTGATTGCTTGTTCACTGTCTCATCCAAGCTCGATTACTCACCTGTCCTCCCTTTCCCTCTCCCCTTCCTTTTCGGTTTTCATTTATGTCCACTGTAACCTGTTTGTTTGACAAAATGCAAATAAAGATATTTAAATTTAAAAAAATGAGGGCCTAAGTGGTATTCCCCACCTAGGAAAGAGTTCGGGTCTCCCAGGTAAGTTCAGAGCATGTAAGGATTTCTGGGCCCACCAGATCTATAGAGGGAGGGGACTGCATGTAGTAATGGGAAGGCTGGGTGTTGTCAGTCAGGCCACAGTTGCATGTATTTGTGCTGAATGGGAGATGGGGAGGGTTGAACCTGAAGCTACAGGTGCAGAGCACAGCTGAAAACCGACCTGGCCTGGATGACGCTACTTGTTGTTAGTTTCTTGTAATGGGCTGGCTCTAATGTAGAGTGTTCTCATAGGGGATAACTAAGGCAGTGCTTAATTTGAGCCGGTGGGGGCTACCATAACTCATTTTTGGGGACTGGCACTAATTTTTTCTGATAAGACATTTCCCAAGCGCAAGAGAGGAAAATACGCACAAAGGGAAAAGAAGGAGGAAGAGAAAGAGGGAAAACCCGTCACAAAGGGAGAAAGGAAGAACCTACAAAAGTGAGATATTGGGGCAGGGACTGTCTAGTGGACGATTAAAGAGGCATGAGTTGGACTGAAGATTACGAAACATTGGCATTCAGAGTGCTAACAAATGTAGCACCAGTCGCAGGTTTCTGAGTACAGCTTTGGGCATCTGCACTCATTCTATTACAAATCAAGCACTGAACTAAGGTCATGTGACCCTGAAACTAACCTGCAACTGTGTGCTTGTACACTTAGTTAAATTGTGGCGTCTCATCCCAAGTGCATAAGATCCTTATCCTTGCCCCTCGGTGAAAAGGTAGACGACGTTACTGCTATCCGGCTTGCCGCAAGCTTGGTGAATGGTGGTGGATGCTGTCATCATTATCCGGATTCCCGAAATATTTGAGTGGTGACAACCATTAGATATCCGCCCGGAGACTTGTCACATAAAAGTGAGTTAGGCCTTTTCTTTTGGCCGTTCTGGACATTTCATATTTCTTGCGTGGTGGGAGCTCAGTTGTACCACAGAGGTCTGCTCTGGTCAAGATCAAGCGCCAGAATGATGACGTATGAGAACGTTCGTGCGTAAGCGCGAGGAGCAGTTCAACTGTTGCTGCACGGCATCACGCATTGTGTTCCTGTTGCCTGACGTCCGCCCGCATCGCGCATTGTGTTCCTGTTGCTGACGTCTGCACGCAGTGTTCTTTTAATGTGCATGCACATTCCATTGTTCTGCCGCTCAGCTGTTCTCCGTAAGTGTACTGGGATCGAGCATGCGCTTGGGATCGCTCACTCTCTGTGCCGAGGCTCAACTGTTCTCCGATGGATTCTCGTATTTTGTGCTTATCAGGGCGTTGTGTACACACATGCGCTGTGGTGTGACAATCGTGTCTTCCCATCTGCATCACTACTATACGCATGTGGACTGATGATTTGGTGATTCGTTTTTCTCTGGTCAGATGTTTATCATTTTCACCGATTCAGGAGGTGTTTATCCACGCCCATCTACAAGAGGAGTCTTCGTTTCAGTTGCTACAATCTGACATTTGTGCAGCCCTCAAGTACAGACATTTTTTTTTCAGGTGTTTGAGCTCCCCAGTGGTCCGTGGATGAAACTGGCTGTTGATTTTGTGGGAACTTTCAACATTTTGCCCAATAAATGTAAGTTTGCTTTGGTGGTCACTGACTACTACAGTAAGTGGTGGGAAGTCCATTTTATGGTTGATCCTAACACCCAAGCAGTCATCAGATTATTTCAAAGTTTATTTGCTAGGGAAGGTTTCCCTAAAGAAATCGCGTCTGATAATGGGGTCCAATTCACTTCCAAGGAGATGTCTGATTTTTTAGTTCAATCTGGGATACTGCATCGCCGTATGGCATTATATCACCCACAAGCCAATGGTTTTATTGAACGCATGAATCGTGTTCTGGTTGAGTGTGTGCAGTGGGCAGTATCAAACAGGATGGGTGTTAAGGAAAAGGTGCAGAGCATGTTGTGGGCACATCGCACTACCCCCAATCAAACCTTGGATAGAAGTCCGTTTAAGTTGCTCCGTGGGAGAGCTGCTACTTTTGACATGTGTCCGGCCTGGATGAGGAAATGGGGCTTGCATCTGAAGGCTGGATCGAATAAGGATGCTGTGAGTACATTTACCAGGTCCTTTGGTCGAGGGTACGGAAGTGGCCAGGATGTTTCTGTGTCGAGGTTCCATGTCCAAGTGGGTGATTGGGTGAGGATTAAACTACCTCACAGAGTGGCCAAAGGTTTGTCGAAATTCAGTCCTCCCATTTAGGTGGATGCCACGTCACGCTTTGAGGTGAGAGTAATTGGGAGAAGCTGGTGGAACCTATCCAGGATTTACAAGATTCCTAGACATGTGGTTTTGCAGTTGAGACTTGAGAGTGGTTCTGGTACAGCCGTATCAGAGATGCATCATGTTGATCCTAAATCTGTGAGTGATGGGATTAAGGATTCTCATCAGCCACGCAAGAGTGGTAGGAAAAGTGTTACACCGAATCGTTTGGATTTGTAAATGGTTGTATTTGTATTTTTTATATTTTGTTTTCCTATTATGTTTCTCTTTCTGTTTTTTTTCTCTCTCTCTCTCTCTCGTTTCATTTTCTTATCATTTGTTTTCCTATGGAAAGAAAGGTAATGTTGTAGTAGTTAATTAACATGTAACCATGCTACCTCTTATTGTGATGTCAGTCTCTTTGTTACAGAATGTTACGGTTTGAACACTAGGGACTGTTGCTGCATTCCCTGGAAGCTGTGGAGATGCATGGTCAATAAACTTGGTGCTCTTACACTTACCTGTCTCAGTGTAATCACTACAACCCTCTTGGTCAAGTGCATGTTGTTGAAGAGGTTTAATTGGTGGTTGTGATTCCTATACCAATAACTTACCTTTTATATACACGAAGCTTGCTATGCTTTCCAGTTTGCAGTACTGTCACAACAACATGTTTCTACCAATCAAATTCAACTAATTCATTCTATGAGCCTCACCAAAATGAAATGTTGAGAGAACTTGTAGATTTACCCAAATCTGAGCTTTCTTTCTCTGCAACATGACAGTTGGTTGTGAGCACACATCTGTGTTCAGGATCAGCCAAATCTATCCAAAGTGCTGCTGTTTATTTCCTGTGCTCCACGCAGGGACATATGTGCAGCCCTTAGGCTCTGCCTCGTGTGCAGTAGGCTTGCTGAAATAACTGACACCTCACACTAGCATGTACCTTCCAGGACTGGCCCTGCGTGGCTTGTCCTCATTTATTATATCACCTTGGCGGCGCGCAGCCGAGGTGGTATGTGCATACATCACCCTGATGACAGTGAGCCCGGGTGGCTCACTACATCCCATCCAACCTCAGATGCCTAGGGACTCTCCACTTAGGCACACAGGAAATCACAAAGTCTCTGACTGGGCGCTAGGTTCGGCCTCAGTTCATACCTATGGCTCTGCTCCCGCTGGGAGGCTACCTCTGTTCTGGGCCCAGCCTCACAGGTGGTGATAGAGGATTCTCCTGGACTCCGCGGAGTGGGTGTTTTGCGCCCTTCCAACCCTGTACCTCTATTGTCTCCACCAGGCAACATCATACTCTGAGCCTCCCACTCTTCTTCTTCTGCTTCTCCTCTGTCTGAGCCCTGGGTGTGCCGGAACCAGGAGCTGTTCTTCGTTGTGGTTCCTTGGCCTTTCTGAGGTGTGATCATGGCTCCCTTCACAGCTGTCACTGTCCACAAGCATCTTTCAAAGGGAATGCAGAATTCCCAGCTTGGGTGGCGATCCCTCACATGGACCCGGTCTCCTCACTCCAGGCATCTCTCCTCTGCTCGTCGGCCCGACTGGCCCTTTCATTCGTCTTCCCTCTTCTTTGCAGGACATTCCCCTCTTGGAGGGGCTCTGGTTGCCACCAGGGGCCCGTGAGGATGCTGAGGAGCATTAGGGTGCACCTTGTCGTGCAGTGGGGGGTATTACAATATATTCTCAGAAATCGGTGCAGTGCCCACTCATGGTCATGATTCTGATCAACGGCTGCCTGGAGCGCCTTGTTCAGCGTCCACATGAACCGCTCTACTGTGCCGTTTGTCTGGGGCCACTGAGGGGTTATTTTCTGATGCCTGACTCCTAGGATTGCCAGATAGTCTCCAAATTCTGTCCCTTGAAAAGGGGCCCATTGTCCATCTTGATGATCTCCAGTATCCCA
This sequence comes from Calotriton arnoldi, assembly GCA_963921515.1. Classification (NCBI taxonomy): domain Eukaryota; kingdom Metazoa; phylum Chordata; class Amphibia; order Caudata; family Salamandridae; genus Calotriton; species Calotriton arnoldi. The sequence continues at coordinate 367,492 of CAWUFW010012975.1, read as the reverse complement.
TATGCTGTGAATGCCTTCTCCAGCAGCGGTTTAATATGGGAGAATTTTGTGGTTGCCACCAGTTCTACTACAGAGTATTTGGACTGGCCAGACTCCTGTCCGGGAAGCTTCGGAAATCCAGGCTTACTCCCTCCCATGTGGTTGTCGGGTCATCTTCAGTTACCACTGGTGTGGGCACAGCAGGCTTCCTAGGATTTGACATTTCGGGCACAACCGCACCGCTTCTTCCACCATTCAATCCATGCCAGGGAACCACACTTTACCACTCATTCATGCCTTCATCTTCTCCACACTCAGTTGCACCTCATGTGGCTGGGCAATTGTCGGGTTCTCCAAAGTCCTGGGAATCATGATATGATGGTTTCTTATGATGATGCCCCCCGCCAGGGAGCTTAGCTCATCCCTCAGGTTCCATAGTTGTGAGAGTCTCGACTTCTCCCCGGGACGCCAATGGTTTGCGTCTAGTGGCGTCCGGCATGGTTCGCAGGTGGGGGGGTGGGCACGGGGGTCAAGGGTGGGGGGGCGGGTGCAGGGGTCAGGAGGTCGCGATTGCGGGAGGGAGTGAGAAAAAAATGAAAAAACACTTACCTTGCCGCCGCCGGGTCCCGCGTCTCTGCTCCTGCTCTCCTGCCTCTGACTTCAGGAACAGGAAGCAGTCAGCCAGGCTCCCTCCCCTAAGCCAATCACAATGCTGCAATGCAGCGTTGTGATTGGTCTGAGCGCCGTGACACGGTGCTCAGCCAGGGGTTGGAGGGGTGGGCATGTTCTCCATGCAGGCTGAAATGCAGCTGCATGGAGAAGTGGGAAAGTGCGCATGACCGGTTTGGGCTGCCCGAGAGGGCCAACCAAACAGTCATTGCGCACTTAGGAGTGGGCAAACCACTCCTCCACTGCCCTGCTCACAGAGCAGCCCCGCCCACAAAGCAGCACAAACATAAAATGATAATAACAAAGTTATTATCATTTTATGTTTTTGCTTCTCGCACTGCTTGAAAGCAGTGGGGCGATGCTCCTCCGCCATAGCTGAGGAGCCGCCACTGTTTGCGTCCCTCAGGAACCACCTCCACACATTCCCACTAATGGCCACTTTGACCCATTGGAGGTCGTCATCTTCCATGGTCACTCACCTGATGTCATCAAACGTCATTGCTTTTGGGCATGTAACCTCGGTCACCATATGGGCAAACTCCTCTGCACCCTCCCTGCCTGTGCTTGACTTTTCCTCACGTTCTGGGGGGTGCCTTCAGAAAAAAACAGCCAGGTCGTTCGCCCCAGACATTTACATCACGTTGAAATGGTACGGCAACTGTTGTACCGCCCAGGGCTGAATTCCACCACTAACTCAGTCTCCTTGTCAGGATTGAAATGGGCCATCGTGGAATTTGCCAAAAGTGCGTCCTTTCTCTGGTCAAGCACCTCTTGCTTGTTAGGGCTCCACTCCCATCGGACTCCAGTTTTAGTGAACTCCCTGAGTGGCTCAGAAAGGCTGGCCAGATTCGGGAGGACCTTCCACAATATGTGGCCATTCCTAGGAAACTGCAGACTTTCGTGACGTTCCTCTATGTTGGTGCTTCTTTAATTGCCGCCGACTTTCTGGGATCAACTTTAAGGCCCTCTTGGGAAAATACGGATCCAAAGAATTCCTCCTTGGGCTCAAAAAAGGAGCACATGCCTTTGTGCAATGTTAGACCACAGTCACTGAGTCTCTGAAGGGTGGCCTTGAGGCGCTTGTGGTGGTCCACAAAGGTGGAGGAGAAGATCAAAATATCATCACTGATATTTATTACCCCTTCAAGTCCTGAAAGGGTCTTCATGATCGCATTATATAATACTACGGCCGCCGACGATATTCCGAAGTTTAGACGCTTGTAGCGTTGCAACCCCAGATGAGTCAAAAACGTGGAAATTTACCGGCTATCGGGATAAAGCACTAGCTGGTGATAGCCGGCATTCAGGTCCAACTAAGAGAACCACTTCACCCCATTGAGGTTGGCAATGATGTCATCCATCGTTGTCATGATATGATGTTCCCTTTTGATCACTTTGTTTGGTAGCCTCGTGTCGATACAGTGCTGGATGGCACCGGGCTGCTTGGGCTTTTCTGTGACCACTATGGTGACACCTATGGGGTGGGCCATGAGACTTTTTCGATCCCATCCATCTTCTCAAATTTTTCTAGTTCCGCCTCCACCTGTTGTTGTAGGTGGAACTGCATCCGCCGATGTCTCAGGACGGTAGGCTGTATCATGTTGTCTATGTGTGGCTTGGCCGGGGCCCCTCTTTCCTGCAGCCGAGTCCTTTGTACAGCTTAGGGAACTGTTCAGTATGTCATCCACCTTAAGGGTGTGGACTTCCTTGGGGAAAAAAACAAGGCGCAGGTCCTCAGACATGTGGCATCCAAGCAGTGCACCTTTCCCTTCTTCAGTCACATAAAACAGCAACCTGACTTCACAGTCCTCATGCTGAACTACTGGTTCCATGGCCCCTACCAGGGCTAGCGGCTCCTTGCCTCCGTACTTGTAGATCCTGGTGCATGATGGGCTGAGAGGAGGCCGTGGATGTAGCAGTAGCTACTGTCGGTGGGTCATCATGTTGACCGATGCCACTCTGTCAAACAGAGCAGGCACAGTCATGCCTGTGATAAGTACCTTGCAACTGGGCTGCGGCCTGCGGCCTTTTCCACTTGGCACAGTGTACGATATGAGGAATACGTCCTCTTCTTCTGGAACATCCAGCTCGGCCTCCTAGTCTGGCTACCAGTCTCCACTCTTACTGGCTGTCAGGGCCTTCTCAGAGACTGACAAGTGCTAGTTCACTCTTGTTGGCGGCCTCCTCTCCCAGCGCTCTTGCTCACTGCTCGACATACTCTCGCAATTTGGTTCGGTTTGTTGCATGCCGAGCACGTGTGGCCCATCGCCAGGCACCTCTCTGCCAGGTGATACTCCAGTCCACAGTTCCTGTATGATGCCTCTGTATTTAGACTCGCTGTGCGTCTTCTGGACAAGGGCCTGCTGCGGACTGCGTCAACCACCTCCGTCTTAATGGCCAGCATTCTCTGGGCACTCCCGCCCCCTGAGCCACTGTTGAGTGCCATTTCCATCCCATCTGCCGTGGCACTGGAGAGGTCGTAGGTGTGGGCCATGATCAGCATATCTTCCAGCCTTATCCCTGGTTGTCTCACAATTAGTCTCCTTAGGTTCGCTGACCTGCACCCTTGTATTAATTATGCTTGGACCTCTTTCTGTTGGTCATCTTCCAAGCAGGTGCTAGCGAGAGTCCTCAGGCATGCATAAAAGGTTTCCATCGACAACCCTACCCTTTGCCTTGCCTGGCGAAGTTTGAAACGTTTGAAATCAGAGTTTACTTGGGGGTCAAAGTGTGCATTCAGAGCTAAAATGGCTGCATCATAATCGTTGACACCCCAGTGTCCGAGAGGTGCTAGAACAGTTTCTAGATTTAATCTCCCCCAAAGTGTAGCAGTAGGGACCGTTTGACTTCATTGTCTTTCTCCCTCGATGCCCTGAAGTAGTTCTCCAACCTTCCTACCCAGACCTTCCATCTGGGGGCAGCAGTGGCCGGGTCTGCCAGCTCACTAAATGGTGCAAGGGCACCAATCGCAGAGTATGATAGCACAGCTGCAGGCCCTGGGCCTGGACCTGCCTGCGCGTTGTCCACCATCTTCAGCCAACCCACTGCGGTTCCCCACTCCTACAGCTCTTGCCTAGGGCCGGTGACGACAGTGTACTAGTTGGGGCCATTGCACCCTTGCACTCGCTTCTGCCTTGCCCTGGGGATTTCCATTCTCCCTCTATAGCTCTCTGTTTTCTTTCTTTTTTTTTGTCCAGTCTTTATTTTTACGTAGACATGTGTCCACAACCAGTTGCATGTCCCAGGTAACTCATAATGTCTTTCCCTTTCAGGTGCTCAGGAGTGACCAGGTTAAAGAAACAAGTAAGTGGCCAACCCCCCTTTATCTGTGCCAGAACCGCCTGTTCGAGCCCGCTCTTTTTTCTCCGCCAGTTGGGAAAGCACAGGCACCCTGTACCTCTCTGAGCCGCTGACCAGGCTGCAGGCCTTTGATTCTTCACTCTGGTTCCTCGTGGTTGCTGAGAGTGCAGCAGCAGCTGAACGCACTAGGTGGCACTGCACAGTCTCACGCCCACACCTCCTCTCTGCTATCAGCAGTTGCTTGCCAGCATACCCCACATGCAGGGAATGACAAATCTCTTCCTGCCGCGCTGGTCTCTGCTCTCGTCGCCAGTGTGCTGCTCGCAGGGACAGACACGCAGCCCGTAGGCCCTGGCTCACGTGCAGCAGGCTTGCCGCAATAACTGACACCTCTCACTAACATATACCTTCTATGACTCGCCCCATGCGGCTCGTCCTCATTTATTATATCACCACTGCCGCACACGGCCGAGTTGGTGCGTGCATACGTCACCCTGATGATGGTGAGCCCGGGTGGCTCACTACATTACCAACCACCACCATCAGACAGCATCATTTGGGCTCTCAAGTGTCCCAGGTCCATTTGTGAATGCCTCATTCAGTCCGCTTTTTAAGTCGAGCCTGGGCAGCGCATGCGCTGCTCTGCGAGGCATGCTGTATTGAGTTAGGGATTTGAAGCTCCGCCCATATTTTTCATTAGCTTATGTCATTGTCCCTTGTAAATGCTGGCTTCTGAGTCCTTAATCGCTTTGTTAGTCCCTCCTTAGTACCGCCTTGTCTTTGTTTGAAACCTCCCATGAGGAGTGGCCTTTTTACTTCTCTTGCTGAATGGTATGTTTTTATTTCGTCTATAAGCACTATTTTCTTTAATGGGTTTTGCCCAACTGCAGGCACGATGTGCTTGCTTTACATTCAGCGCCCCAGGCACGCTTTCACTTTCCAAGCTGCCGGAACAATGGCGGCCGCTTCTTTGCAATGCCATAAGTCTTGCATTTACGAGAGATTGAGCTTTTGGCATTGTAAATGCCAATAGCTTAAACTCTCGCAAATGTGAGACCTATGGCATTGCAAATGGTTTTTTTTGTTGTCAAAGCCCCCATGCCACACTTTCACGTGCATGAAGGTCGCGCCCCTTTCTTCAGAAGAGCCGTGTCTAAGGAAAGATGCGCAGCCGCTATTAAAGTGAACCCGTGGCATGGGGGCTTTTACAAAAAAAAAGTATTAGTTTGACAAACAGATGCTTTTTTTTTTTGTAAAAGCACCCATGCCGCGGTTTTACTTTAATAGCGGCCGCGCACCTTTTGTTAGACATGACTTTTTTTTAAAAAGGGCCGCGGCCTTCATGTACATGAAAGTGCGGCATGGGGGCTTTGACAACAAAAAAAATATTTGCAATGCAATAGGTCTCGCATGTGCGAGAGTTCAAGCTGTTGGCATTTACAATGCCAATAGCTCAAACTCTCGTAAATGCGAGACCTATTGCATTGCAAATGCTTGTTTTTCTTCCTATTCTGGGACTTGTAGTGCAGAGTTTATAATGAGATGGAAATGGCCACAAATCCAAAAAGTGCAATGTAATGAACTTAGGATAAATGGGACCACGAGGTTGGTCTACAATGCAACGGGAAAAAACTGCCCACAAACACCATCATAGACCTAGGAAACGTGAGAGGGTCTGGGTGGAATCGCGTCACCCAATGACTGCTTGAGAGGTGAGTTTGGCGTATCATTAGAAGTAGGCAATCAAAGGAGAGAGGGCCACCGAGGTGGCGAGGCCACTTCGCTCCATGTCATCAAGGACACAATGCGAATCCTGGATTTTCAGCTCCAACAAAGTGCATTCCTGGTTTTGTAGTACTGTGTGCTTTCATTAAAGTAATAACTGCCACTCGGCTGAGAGCTGTTCTCAGGGTCTCCACCCGCGCCCCAAAGCCAATAGGGTGGGGGCTTGGTTTGTGGACCTTGCACTCCTCTTGACAAAGTGTCTACTAACAAGGCGGTGGAAATTCAGTCGCGGCACGCATGGCTCGCGGGTGGCTTGGAGAGTGGGATGGTCCGAGTGTCGCGCAGGAGGGGAGGGGGATCAGAAAAAAAAAAACTTACCTCCAGGCCGAGTCCTGCACCTTCTCTGCTCCTGCTTCTGACAGAAACAGGAAGCAGGCAGTCAGGCTCCCTCCCCTAAGCCAATCACAATGCTGCAATGCAGCGTTGTGATTGGTCTGAGCGCCGTGACCCGGCGCTCAGCCAGGGGCTGGAGGGGTGGGCATGTTCTCCATGCAGGCTGTAATGCAGCCTGCATGGAGAACAAAGAAGTGCGCATGACTGTTTTGGGCGGCCCGAAGAGGGCCGACCAAACAGTCATTGTGCACTTTAGGAGTGGGCAAACCACTCCTCCCCTGCTCGGAGAGAAGAGCAGCCCCGCCTTCCCGCCCGCGGCAAAGCGGCTGGACACGAAACATAAAATGACCAGCCGCGGTCCGTGCAGGTAACAGCGGTGGGGCCGGGTGGGGGGAATTTCGAGGGACGAAGCAGAGGGAAAATGAATAAATAATTAATTTTCCCTCTGCATCGTCCCTCGAAATCCCCACCGCTGTTACCTGCACGGACCGCGGCTGAAAATGACAATAACTCTAAGTTATTGTCATTTTATATTTCTCACTGAAAATTAGTAACGCCTCCAACGTCATCCCTGTGGAGGGAGAAGATGGAGAGGTGGGGTTTAGCAGAGAGCGCTGGAATGGGACATGCTGCTGGAATCTTTTATGGCCTTAGAATTGCCTGAAACCTGAATACTGTTACTTGCTACTGGTAGGCCCGCTGTGATACCCTAGATGTGCAACAGTTTTGGCCCGTCATTTGTCCTCAATGGGCAGCCACGCCTGCGTGCCACCCATGACTGCACGAATGTTGAGACTGACTGTGGAGCCCTATTGCCCAAAACTGTTCCTGTTAATATATATTACATAGCGCAGCTACTCACCCTTACGGGTCTCAAGGCGCTGGGGGCCGGAGTGGAAATTAAGTGAGTTATTGCCCAGAGTCACATGGTGCTGAGCTGAGCTGCCGCCGGAGCCGGGGATCGAACCGTGAACCCTGTGCTCCGAAGTCAGCTGCCCTGGCCGCTGCACCACACCGCACCTACTTGCTTCCTAATATGCTGCAACAAGACATGCTTAGATGGTAGGGTGGAGTGGAAATGTTATATTTGTAAATTTGTTATCGCCACATACTTTTGGGGAATGCTGTGTTTGAAAATGTCCTTAGCTCACGCCTATAATGTGTGAATAGAGGAGAATGGCACGTAAGAATTGAATAATACTATGTACGATTTTGCATGACATGATTGAGGCACAGTAAATAATTCTAAATGGTATGTCTTTTGAAACCCAACAAACTTTGTGATAAAAAAAATCATTAAACCAATAAGACCAACACGCGTGATAACAGCGATTTGCAGGTGAGATATCCTAAATTGGAAGCAGTGCTCATGATACTATGGAAAGTGGAGGTCGGTCACCCTGCAGTGACAATAAACGCACTGTCACTCTTCGCACTGTGCATTGCTCCCACAAAACAGTGGTTGCATCCTCGAACGTTAGGGTAATTTAGCTAATACAATTGCCCCGCTGCACGCTCTGCAGTCTTGTGGGATACATAGGATACCCACTGCTGTCAGAGGCCCTTGGGCACGCCTTCCCCAGTATTGGAATTACAACCCTTCCACCAGCCGCCTCCCAGGCCCGGCCACACACAGCTGACGTCTGGCCCTCCTTATTTTTATTCCAACGCCAACTGGCGAGCCGGTGCCACTCACCGACCAATGAGAAGGCTTAAACCCGCCCTCCTTTGTGCCTTGGACCAATGGGAGTGCGCGGAAGGTTGAGTCGTGGCTGCCGGGATACGGTGTGGCGGGTATTAGTGGAGCACTGGGAGCAGAATGGAGAGGAAGGAGCCTGGGTGAGGTGTCTGCTGTGCCCCGCTCTGCCGGAGGTGAGGGGCCGGGGGAGGGTGGGAGAGGACGAGCAGTCGCTGAGGCATAGGTGCATATAAGGGCAGGCACAGAGCAAGTCCGGTAATAGGCAATATGACGAGCAAGCATTGCACTAGGGACTGGCGAATGATCTGCTGGTGCGCTATTGGGGCAAGGGAGGGCGGGCTGCGACCGGTCACCAAGGATGGGCTGACTGGACACCAAAATCAGCCGTGGCATAAAGGTTCAAACCAGCCCCACCAAATAGGAGGCGGCAGCTAGAATGAGGTTGTGGGTCATGGCAGCCCATCCTGCTCTGGGCGCACCTCCCCAGTCTGCAGTCCAAAAATGCCAGAGTGGCCACTCCAGTCCCGGACACCCCCACGGGCTGGTTGGGGATTGAAGATGTGGGTAGAGGCCAACAAGCAGCCATGCGCAGGGAATAACGCCCTCAATAGATTCACCACGTTGGAGAACAGACATAGAGGGGTGTGACAAGCAGGCATGGAGCAGCCATACACGGGAGCGCAGTCCAGTGCTGGGGATCCAGGCACCAAACAGCCAGGCAGATAGATAGCCAGCCATCAAGGAAGCAGGCACTGAGGCACAAGCTTGCAGCAGGCACATACAGGCACTGGTCAGCCGGGCACGTGGCAGTGTGGAGAGAAGGCGCAGAGTAAGCGACGAAAGCGGACAAAAATAGCCATCTGGGAGGGAGTGGTGCGTGTGTGTCCTGCAGGCAGCCAGGAAGACTCACGGCGTGGTCAACTCTTTCGATCATTCTCCCGATGTTAGATAAAAGGAGGAGCCTTTTCCAGTATGTAATGTAACACTGGTATAGAACGTGTTCTTTGTGTGTTGCATTGAATAAACGATGCTTTATTGTGGTATGGATTGAGCGTGTCCCAGCCTGGCTCTGGGCAGGGATTGAGTGAGAAACGTGTCTCGAGCCGATGCTGGCATGCAATGAAAGAAGCCGCAGAGTGCCACCCCGACGGCTGCCAGCGAGGACTCCCCGTAGTGTTGAATCGGTGGCACTGCGCGTCAGCTATAGTAAATATGTACATATAGTAAGCGCGCTGCGGGTTGGTGCCTGGGCCCCACGTTCATTGATTCCTGGTGTGTTTTATTCTCCTCTCTTAAATGCACGAGTTATGCATATTCAACACGCTCTTCCTTGTGCTGTGTGTGACAGTCTGCCTGTCGTGCATCACGGGGTGTGAACCTCCATAGACAGCCCCGTGCCCTTCATTGCAATGTGCGTCCACTGGCTTTACAGAAGGCACAGATGGGGGGGGGGGGGTACCGGGCTTGTCTGCAAAGGGTGACCTTTGCCCTGGCTCTGTGCAGAAGCAGGCCCTGTCTGACTGATAATCATGTAATTCGTACAAATCTACGTTTATTCGTTGATTGCTTGCACTGCTATCCGCTGTAAGCAGTTTAATGCTTTTTTTTTTTATATGGGGGTTTACTCGATATATACTTTTCCGACAATTTTGGTCAGCTGGAAATTGTTTGCTTCTAAACCCGGAGTTGTAATCTATATATATATATTTTTTTTTTCTCTCCAGTGGACCTCAACTGTATGGCCTTGGCCCGAATCACTTAGCTCTCCTACTCTTTTTCCCGATTATCTAAATCGGGAGGATAAATAAGTGACCATCTCATTCAATGCCTATGCTTTTTTGTGTTCCAGCAGCTGATCTTAATCGAAGTGGTCTTGAAAATAATAATGTAGTATATGATTTTAGAGTAATTAATTACCAGTTATAATTAATGGTCTCAGAGTAATTACCAGTGTTTCAGATTAATTCCAACACCTGCCTTTTGTGCTATCTGCAGGTTTTATGTGCGATAAAAAAGTTCAATTCTTTCCAAATACGTACAGTTGATGCACTCTTACACTGGATTTGTTCCCTCTTTAGGTTGCGCGAGAGAATTGTCTGGCTGACCTGGTCGTTTTGCCTCTGCTACAGAAGGCCAGCATGGAGCCCCGTCGAGAGTGAGTGCGCCGGCGCCTAGAGCCCTGCGCTGCGGCACTATGACTGGCACCAGCTCGCACCGGCCTCACCACCAGCACCGTGCGGTGGTCAAGGGGGCCAAGCCAGGCCGCTCTCGCAGTACCCACGATCGGCCGAGCGGGGGCACTGGGCCAGCTCTCGTGCCACTGAGCAGCAGCAGCCAGCAAGCATCCGGTGCCGGGTCAGAGGAAGAAGACAAGGATGGAGGGGTTCTCTTTTATGTTAACCGGAGTGGCTTTCCGCTGGACCCTCAGACTTGGGAGCGAATGTGGGAGCACGTGGCCCGGGTGCACCCCCAGGGGCAGGAGTTAGTGCAGAGCATAAGGGGGGCCTCACCGCTGTCGAAGGTAAGCATTACACCCAGGGCACAAGTCCTAAAAAAAGAAGTGGGGGGACTGACCAAGTCAGGCAGCATCTGTGACATCATGATGCGTGCTATCAAAGCACATGACGTCACGACGCATGGCATTCCACGTGGCATCACAGGAAGTGACCTCACTGGAAGTGATGCTCTGAAATGTTATGTTATAACATATGCCAACTGAAAATGCAATAAAATATATATATATTTTTTAAATTGTCTCCTGCAAAGCATATCATGTAACATGCAGATCACAGATTTTTACTTTATGTAGATGGGTAAGTGGATTACAACACAGAGATCCCTTTGTTACTTGCAATAATTGTAATCCTTCTAGTAGACCACGGTGAGCTATGAAGTGTATTTGGCTCCTACACCTTGTAACCCTGACTGTCTCATGTAACACATCTTGTACATTAATTTACACACTTGAATGATTTATTTGGAATGGATAATGTGTGTTATGTAAAGTGCTCTAACACTCTGCATTGGGATGAGTAGCGCTATAAAAGAAATAAAGTGCTATTTAAATTGTTGTTTGTGTAAATACTGAGACAGACCAACCTGTCTGACATTCTTACAGTGCATGCACTTATATACAAAGTAAAGCATGCATCTCTTAAGTACCTGTGAAGAGAAAAGAACCTGTGTGCTTTTGTTTTCTTCCCGGTGTATTTGCATTTGTGAGGCTCCAGGATGCCTCCAGTCCCACACTCGATCAAAAGGAGGCCGGATGGCCCCTTAACTTCTGTCTTTATCGTTGCCCAGCTGGAGGTGAAAAAATCCCCCTGGCTGCCTGCACGTTGCTGCTGTGAATCAAAAGCAGACAACGTGCAGGAGCTGATGAACGTGTCCCGCCCGGTGTCTCAAAATTACACTGGGACAAGTTCAACATATTTCTGTGGGGCCCAACTTCTTAGCAGGGGGGACGGCGTCCACCCTGTGAAAAGAGTGGGTGGACGCAGTGTACCCCCGACTCGAGCCCTGATTATACCTCACCCACGCGGGGTATCCACCCCTGCCGCTGTCACATTTCTTAAGACAGTGGAGGTGGGGCTGAGCAGTAAGTCCCGTCCTTGGGCCTGTGTGGCATCAGTCTTGAAGGGAAGGTGCAATTAAAGTGAGGGGTAATGGCACTGTGAGAGAGCGGTGTTAAATGAGGGACCACCAGACATGGAAGGGCCACAGGGATGCTCTGTCCTGCCGCATGCCTGCTCTGTTAAAATCAATGTTTGCTCAATACACTTCCAGATCATTAGCTTGTCAGGTCATCATTTCACCATATAGTTCAATCCTGAGTTTCGCATTTATGTAGTGTTTAGCCAGACAAAAGCTTTTTTTTTTTTTTTTATCTCCACTTTTTTAACATTTTTTTTGGTAGAGCAGTTGCGGGTAAGCCTTGAAACGTAATTTGGTGAAACCACGAAGTTCAAGGAAGCAGTATCTCCAAAACCATGGGTCTCACAATTTACGGGAATGAGAGGCCTCTTTATCATTTGTTTCTGTGGTATATTTGATAATGCAGCAATTCTCCACGGTAGAGTTCGACGCTGGTGTTATGTTAATGAGTTTGTAAAGCGCAACAGCTGCCCCAGCAAAGAGGCGTCCCGGCGCTGACTGCAATGAGGTGGACAAGATCAGGGAGGGGCCCCAGGGAAAGCCTACAGAGTGGGAAAGGGAGGTTTTTATGGCTTTCCTGAATTCTAGGTAATTAAGGCCACGAATGTGGGCAGGCAGCGTGTTCCAAAGGATGGCCGCTCTATTCTGGAAAGAGCGACCTCCGGCACGAACCCTCCTAACCCGGGGAACCACCACAAGGTGTTGTCCCATGGAACGGAGCTGGCGGGGGGGAACATAGGGTAATAGCAGGTTGGCCAAAATACCAGGAGAGGCAGATTTCAGAACTTTGAAGGCTATACAGAGAGCCTTGAACTCAATCCGCCTGGCCACAGGCAGCCAGTGGAGACGGCAAATGGCGTTTGTCACAGAGCAGGCTCTGCGCAGACCGAGGAGAGATCTTGCGGCCGCATTCTGTAGCCTATGTATTTCTGTCTTGTTTGCTCCCAAATACAGTGAGCTGGCGTAATCAAGTCTAGACATAATCAAGGCCTGAATGATTATCTGCCTGGTAGGGGCATCAAAGAAGCCCAGGATGGGTTTGAGCCCTCACAACAGCCCAAAACAGGTTCCAGCCACCTTTTTAGTTTCGGTCTGGAAGTTGAGGGATGCATCCATCCAAACCCCTAAGTTCTTCACTACCTGCTTGGGGGAGAGGGCAATGCCTAGGCTCTTGGGCCACCAGAGCTCATTCCATTGACCATGGTCTTTCCCCACCAACAACACCTCCGACTTGTTGGAGACAGTTGGCAGTCATCCACTCGGCGACTGCCGCAAGATCACTTTGAAACTTAAGAGCTTCCTGCTTAGTCGCTTGAGAGAGCCACCACCAGCTGTGTGTCGTCGGCGTAGGAGACCATGGTCATCCCTCTGCTCTTGGCTACCACAGCCAGCCAGAGGTTGTACGTATAGATTGAAGAGCAGCGGGCTCAGGGAGGAGCCCTGTGGCACCCCTTGCTTGATGGGAAAGATGCCAGAGGTGAAGGGGGGGGGGGCTTATCACCTGAAACACCCTATCAGCAAGGAACGAGGTGAGCCACTTCAGGGCTGAGCCTACAATTCCAGCCTCCTCCAGGCGTCGCAACAAAATGGCGTGGGACACTGTATCAAACGCGGCACTGAGATCCAGGAGGATCAGTGCCGAAGTCTGCCCTGCATCCAATGCTGTCCAAAGATGTTCTGTCACAGCCAGGAGCGCCGACTCTGTGTTGTGGCCAGGGCGAAAGCCATTTTGGGAAGGATCTAATCTGTTGTTGGAGTTCAGGTAGTCTGTGAGGAGGGAGTTGATGTAAGCCTCCGTGATCTTTGCGGCCCACGGTAGCAGGGAGATCGGCCGAAAATTTTCTGGCTTTTTTGGGTCTAAGGAGGGTTTTTTAAGCAGCGGTATCACCCTGGCCTGTTTCCAAGCTGAAGGCACTACTGCTGTATTGAGAGACGCATTGATCACCTGTCCTAGGGGAAGTAAAATAGTGGATAGAATTTTCCGAAATTGGTCAGGTTTCAGTGGATCGGCCCGAGAGCCTGACTTTATTTTGGAGCATAGAGCAAGTAATTGATCCGGAGAAATTGGTGGAAAAGCCTCTAATGTGACATTGTTGTGGTTGCAAGATACCTCAAGAGGGCCGACTTGGTCCATAGGGAAGCACCTATAAATGTCTTCCACCTTCCTGACAAAGAAGGTGGCAAGCTCTTCACACTACTGATCAGAGGTGATCAGTGGACCTGCGGCGCCTTTCTGAGTTTTAAGGCAGGAGACTATCAAAGATACTCTTCGGCGGGTTGGTACTCTCGCTGATTTGCTGAGCATAGAATGCTGCGCGCTCGACTTGGATGGCCCTGTGATACCTTCTTACGGCTACCTGGTAGCAGTCCTTAGAGGCCGGGTCAAAATCCCTTCTCCAGATTCTCTCTGGAATCAGGCTATCCAACGGCTGATTTATCCAATCGGTAAAGGCCGAGTTAGCCTCATTAGGGTCAGTCGGCAGAACTGGGATGGTGGCGGAGAAGTGGGCAAGGAATTGGTCCCAGTTCAGTTTATACCAAGGGCGTTGTTGCACGCAGAGGCCTGTGAAGTGCATTTCTTTTGCATAGGCCAACCGCACTTTCCTCTAGGTAGTGTTCTGCCAAGATGCAGTATTTCTCCTTAGGTGTTTGTCTTTGTGTTGTCCTTGTATGTTGAAATGCAACCTTTCAGAAGGCCAGAGATTCCCTCAGCAGACAGTCCCTTCTTATGTCCGGCCAGCTCTCCATATCCGGGGGCGATCAGAGGCGCGTGCACATTCCCTTTAAAGCGCTGCTTGTTTCTCTGGATTCCAGTGGCTGGTATGAGTGCACAGCCCACCGAATGTAAACAACCTCTTGTTTCAGCTTCCACCTATAGGAGGTAGTGAAGTGGAGCAATCTAGGCATGCTTTTTTTTTTTTATTTTTTTTTTATATATAAACAATAGTCTTGTGTTTTTTTTTTTTTTTTTTTTTTGGTGGTTTTTTTACATTTACTAAGGAGGATACACGTTTTGCAGTAAAATGTTCTGTGATGAAAGATACAGCATCATTCAAATGAGGCTCATATTAACAAATGATGGAAACTGAACCGTAATAACTAATCATCTTCCATCTACCCTCCCCACCCACCTCGGTTGCTCACTGTTCAAACACAAGCTCTCACAGGTATGATGATAATACAGATTCCTTCCTCATTTCTCTTTTATGTAGATATGTCATCTCCTCCATCCTCACAGCCCCCACCATAAACTCCATCCATCTATGAACACAGACCTTAGGCTCTTATTCTAGGAGGACCAGGTAGGTTGGGCACATTTTCCAGGTTCAATCGAACTGGCCCAAGTAAGTCAACCGGGTGGATGAACTCCATGCAGGGGTGCTTCATAGCTCCGCGCTGTGCCCCAGAACCAAGGTGTGCCTTTTACGTGTGATGGAGGTTTAGCAACTCGAACATACGCAACGTGAAAAGCACACAATACATTTGAATGTCTAGTAAGTTCTTATTCATTTTTTTTAAAAGGTAGTCACATGGTGTGCTCTTGGTCGTGTGGGGAGGTGTGTAAGACACAGATGGCAGTGCTGCTTGGGCTGAGCAATGACACTATTAGTGCAAGCTTCTCAAACAACGGGGGCAGCGTCTCTCATGGCTGGAAACAGCTGAGCCTCTGGGTCCTCGCCGTTGAGTCCAGGCTGGCCCTATTTCTTCATTGCAGTCCACTTCTTTCTCCCCTTGCACAGCTCAAGCAGGAATCTTTTCAATCCGAAATCTGGCACGGAGAATGTTCCTTTGTCGAGGGAGAGGTTTCTCTTGGGCGCAGCTGTTTCCTACCCATATCAGCGTTGATAGAATAAAAGACAACCCTTAAACGGTTTATTTGGTGAAATGGGCAAGTTAGTTAATAAATATAAGAATTTTGACCGGATCACTATCTTAATAATGGTTATCCTCAATGCTAGCGACAATGCAATCCAGCATTCTACCTGTGACCCTTAGTTTTCCAGAGCCAGGCCGGAATTGTTTAATAGTCCTGCATCTCTGTGGAAATACCCAGGTAATGCACAGTTCTGCTCCTTCTGCTAATCAAACTCTACCTGTTTCGTGGAATGCATGAGTGGGAAGATCTCAGATTCATCCTAGTTACTTTGAATACCGGTTGGTTCTAACAAATCACTTTCTCTGATAATGGCGACAAGATTAGCATGCGGGTTCTAAATGAAGATGAGAAATTGTTTGCATATAATGACACTAGGCGGCTTCTAGTTGAAAAGACCATTCCTTTCGGAGTCTGATATTCCCTGAGCCAGCAGGCCAGAGGCTCCGTCACCATAGCAAAGAGTGGGGGAGACACCTCTTCTGGCTACCTCTGCCTATAATAAAGGGATCTGATAAGCGGTTATTAATGCATACCCTATCTCTTGCGTCAAAGTATAGGGGCCTAATGAATGCAGATGGGTAGTTGCCAATGCCAGTTCTGTGCAGGGTTGTAAAGAGGAAGGACCATTGCAGTGAATTAAAGGCTTTCTCAGTCACTAAAAATGCCATCTCTGCCTCCGGTCAGGGCTAATCTGGTGTATCGGAGCAAATGGTGTTCACGGATTATGTGCCATGGACTTGCTGAAGATAAATCCCACTTGAGAGGGCCAGTTTGACTATCAGAGGGTTGAATCTGGCAGCTATAACCGTAGGTAATATCTTGTCCACATTTAGGAGGCATAGCAGATGGTATGAGTGGCAAAGTCTCCCATCCTTATTAGGTTGCAGCAACATTATAACAGCCTCTTCCCTAGTGGTGGGAGGGAGTTCGCCTGTCCTCAGCGCTCCCACATAAGCCTTAAACAGTGTGAGAATAGAGGGCCCTTCCATTATTTGAGAAATCCAGCAGTTAGCCCATCTGAAAAGCTGTTTTTAAAAAAGTAATTTTTTTTTATTTCATATTGATTCCACGCACCCACCCCCCCATCTCCTCTTGTCTCCTCCCTCTATTGTCTGTTTTGCAAGTTGTCCCTTAGTATAACCTCATGTCCGTTTTCCAAATTGTGTCTATTTACCTTTTTAATTTGACCCTTCACAGATAGTTTTGCCTCTTGGTCATTTGTCTATTAGACGGTTATCTCATTAGGATGGTAGCTTTGCTTTTACATTAGCCTTTAACCACGTTCGCTTTAATATAACATGTTTGTCTTCCAAATTGTGGCCATTTGCCTTTTTTTTATTTTTTTTATTTGTTATAAATCTCTCACATATTGGTTTTCCTTTTTGCCAGTTTATGTATGAGTCACCTCATCCGCCTGGTTGTTGCTTGTTAGTGCTGTTCCGCAGAAGTTTAAGGCGGAGAACTGTAATTGAGTGAAGGTATTTTACATCTGTACTGTTTATGGTGTAGTAGTTTGTTCTCTCAATGGAATGACCATAACCCATGATGTCTGAATTCAGTGCTCACCTGATGGAGAACTGTTTAGAAATGTCTGACAGCCAATATTTAGTACTTTACAAATCTCTTCATAACTTATTTAAATCTGAGTATTACCACAAACAGTGGTGAAATTGTAGAAGAACTCTATTACGAGAGGCTTATATGTACGGAGAATGGTGTTTCTGTAGTCAAATTAGCTGTTAACGTATTCTCTTGTGTTTGACATCATTAGATTGCTGCCCTTTTTGTTTTTTTTCTGGCCAATTCCAAATGCAACCAGTTGTGCTGTGAAGAAAAACTATGGGTGAGAAAGATGATATAAGATGTGAAAGGGATGTAGAGTTAATGCTGCGCATGATTGCAAATGTTACCCCAGTCTTGGGGCCTTCTTTACAACCTGTGTTGTCCTGGTGCTGGAACTAACTGAGTTTCAGATTGAAGTACAGCTTGTGTTGACTAGCAAACAGTAACTGTTACTAAGGAAGTGATCTTTCAACCCGGTTTTGCCTTTTCAAACTAATCCTTCCATTGCTCTCTCTGCATGTGTGAGAGTGTATTTGATGGGGTGGGGGTATTTACCATTTTTCGGTCTTTGGTTTTGACAGCCCCAACGTATCACTCTGACATACTACTAGCAATATATATAGAATGGGCTTTGGGTCTTCACCTTCCAGCAGTTGGCTTTTTACGGCTAGTGTCTCTGAGCCACTGGCTTGAGACATTGTCAATCACATCTTGGCTCAGCCCAGTGGAGAATTCATACCACTTAATTCTACTGACTTTTTGATCGTATTCTTCCACCTTCACTTGAGTGCTTTCATTGAACTGCTTGAGGTACTACTTTACAACTTACAACAACATCCCCATCTGTCCACTGCTGCTGACTCCATCCAGTGTGTTCCACTGTGCTAATATCACCCCACACCAATCGGCTTTGCCAATGCTTGTTAATTATGCATGGACTAAGATGGGGGGAAGTCTTTATTCTGGAGCAAGCCTGTGGACGAATTCAGGAGGAGTTAAGTATATCCTAAAGTGTGTCTGCAAGCCCTTGCCCCTCCCTTAGGGTATTTGGAAGACTTGTGTTCTCCCGATTAAATGTGTGGAGATTTTGATGGTTCTAACTTCTATTCAAGCATTTATTTAATTTAAAACGTTTTCAGTTGAGTCTAGGTGGCATCATCCATTTCCCCCCCCCCCCCGCCTTTCTGTCCACCCTTGAGCCTGCAGAAAATGGCATAATATGCTCCCCTGTATCTATAAATATATCCTTTTGGATGGGCATGGATGTTTAGAAGTCAAATGTGGCATCAGAGACCCACTGTTTACCGCTATCTTCTATGATATGGCTACCGAGTCCCCATTTTCCACCCACACCAGTGTGGACCTCGATCACTATTAGAACAGGATGATCTTCACTTGATTTGCTAGGCTGACAGGTGTTTTATGGGACATATTTGCTCAGTACCATGTTTCTGGGATAAATAAAATATGAAGGTCTTTTAATCTAAAAAAGATTTGTTTTAATGCATCTATTAACCACCACTGAGCAGGCATTCATTAGCCCTGTGGGAATACTGCTGGGTGTGTGAAGTGAGGAGGAGGCTCCTATGTGAAGCAGCAGGTCATTCCACACTTTAGGAGCGATATAGGAGAAGGCTCAATGGCCGGATCTGGTTTTCCATATGCTTGTGACGTGTGCAAGTAGGAGTCCCAACGAGCGGAGGGGTCTGGAAGGTTTGTGAAAGCAGATGCGATTGAGGTATGCTGGGCTACTTCGGCTTCGAGGCCAGGAATTGGCAAACACTTGTGATACAGAAACCGTGTCACATGACCTAAAGTGGCGTGGCTGCTCCAAAAGCTTGTTGCCTACAGCTTCCAGGGATACAGTAACTTGAGAACCTGTGAGTGAGCGTCTGCGCTTACATGACCGCACAAGTGGACACTGTCAGTGATTAAACCGCTGCATGTACCATCTAGCAAGGCTTAAACATGTTTGGGGCAGCACATTTTGACCTTTGTGACACATGAGCGGGGTCTAATGTTTCACACTGTGCCTTTGTTTTTTAATCCTAGCCCAGGGTTGCCCGAATAAAGATATGCAGCGAACCCTGTAGTTAGTTTTAATCACTTCACCCCTTGTTGCACTGCATCCCCCACCACCACTTCAGCTCTTTCATTGGGTATTTAGTATATACCTCCATTAGCATCAAAACATCCCTGAGCTCTTCCCTCTCAGTGAAGGGGTTGTAGCCTAGGCATCCTGATACAAGGAGGTTCCCCAGTGATGAAGCATGCCACCTCTGGTGGGTGAGGGCAACCGTCCTTTAAAATGGATGCCTTCTAGGTAGGTGTGTTTTCCTCAGCCAAGCTTATACTATATAGACCCATGGGTTCATTTTGTTTGGTTATACGAATTAGGGGAGCAAATCCTTGCTGGTCTTTAAACCTCCTCTAGCTCTCCCTCCTTGGGAATCAAGCACATTTTACGCCTGCTAGGGGCTTAATGTAGAAGAAACTAAGATTATCTGCAGAGGCTGGAAGAAGTTGACTGCCAGGCTTGGCTGAAGCAGCGTCGGGAAAGTGTACTGTGATCTTCTGTTACCTTATGGCAAGCTCCATGTATGGTCCGAATGTCCCTCTAAGCCGCCTGCCTTCTCGGCTGTGAATGCTGCACAGCTGCTCTGAGCAATTGCCCTCTTCTGTGTGTGTGTGTGTGTATATAAAATGTAACAATTATTTAGGTATGTGTGCGCCTCCGTGTGTGTGTGGTTGACGTAAAGTTTTATTTCTGCTTATAGCTGCAACCCTGGAAAGACGTACAGTGCTCGCAACGTGAAGCCTTTCAGCTAAAACGGAATTTGGAAGCCTTTTCATCGTGAACTGCACGCAATAGTTTTGAAAACCTACTGATGCCATAGAAATGTAATTGCCTGGTTTGTGCCGATAGAACTGTTTACAACGATGCCTTGTACTGTACAGCGGCACTCGGTGGGGGGGGTGTATTGTGTTAACGCCTGCCTCTGAATGTCACAAGTACAAAAGGTTCGTACCACGTATGGTGCCTGGGGTAGGGTGAGCAGATTTTAAGAAGCAAAAACCAGGACAGACATAAAAGTAAGACTAATGCCATCAACCTTACTTCTATGTCTGGCCTGTCCCGGGTTTTGGGAGAAAAAAAATGCATGCTGTACATTCACATACATTAGCTATGGCAAGACTTCTAGCCTCTACCCGGACTACCCCTGCCCTCCTCTCCGCTGCAGCAGGCATGCAGCCGAGGTCAACCTGCCTGAAACAGATATATTATTTAAGGAAAGCATACATTTCACTTCTGCTTTGCAGGATGACTTGACCTTTGTCCCAAAAACCGGGACATGTATTTAAAATGAATGAAAGCGCCGGGACACCGGGAGAGTCCTCTGAAAACCGGGACTGCCCGGGGAAATCCGGGATGTCTGGCCACCCTAGCCTGGGTGATTTTTAAACTTGTGGCGCATCAGATTGTGAGCTGTGCAAGATTTGCGGTTGCCCTCAGGGTGTAATTTGCCACATTACTGAGCTGGACTGTTTTACGCCACCCTAAGTGCTGCCTAGTCTGTGACGAGGACTCCGGGCTTCCACGTATTAGCCTACCCTATTCTCATTTAGTGCCTCGTCAGGGACATTAAGCGCTAAATATATACCATACCGTACTCGAGAAGGACAGGGCCCTTGAAGCACCAGCAGTTCCGTTTCGAGTAAATCACAAACGCACGGGACTGCCTGTCAGTCCCATGAGAGCGCTGACCAGATCTTTGTTTATTTTCCCTGCAGCCGCTTGGCTGCCCCAAGTGTGAACACTCAGGGCACAATTCCTCGAGTGATTGCCTCAAGTCTGAACACTCCGGGCACAATTCCTCGAGTGACTGCCCCAAGTGTGAACACTCCGGGCACAATTCCTCGAGTGACTGCCCCAAGTGTGAACACTCCGGGCACAATTCCTCGAGTGACTGCCCCAAGGGTGAACACTCCGGGCACAATTCCTCGAGTGAGCAGGACCAGCGATATTCACGGGCACTCACGTAGTAGTGAATTGGTGAAACGTTCAGTCCTGTCGTACGGTACCCAGCAAGTGTAAATAAAATAGTGTGTCCGTTCATTTGTATAATAGTGGGCTCCGTTTGATTAGCTGTGTAAATCTGTGTGTTGCTAGCACAGGGCGTTTGGCCAAATCTATCACGCGCCCTCCGATTCTGAAGAGGAAACCTTTTCTCCTCCCTCTTGGACAGTGAGGAAGGAAGTCTGCAGCGTTTGCTTGGGAATAGATGCGCTGAACTGCTGACTTTTAGCCCTTCCCTCTGTTCAGCAGTTCAGTATATAGGTGTGAGTGGACAGGAAAAAGGTTTCTTAGCCAGGTACTAATTTGTCAAAACCCCCCCCCCCTTTATGTTTTCTTCTAAGCAAAGAATTGTCTTGCGAGCAGTTTTCCTGGGTGTGCAATTTACAGCCCCTTGCCTCTGGTGTGGGTGGGTCATGCGTTAACTGCATGCCTGTTATTTGTATGATTGATGCTAGCAAGCGCCAAGCATGGGGCACAGATGCGCTGTGTATCCGGTCTGGACAGGCGTTACGAAAAGTTGGAAGTTTTTCGTCATTTCTTGGCCTTCCTCCCCCGTAGGCTTTAGTCACTTCCTGTCGCGCGGAGGTCGAGCCCCGTCAGTCATGCAGGGGAGATCCTGTTATTGAAGACGGGCTCTTATCTGCGACTCCATCACCGACATCAGTTGGTGTTCAGCACCAGAGAATTAGTGTTTGCCCTCCGAGCGTTTACTGGTGATTCAGAGTGTGTTCATTGGGCCTATGTTCCAGTCACCCTTCTTTGGCCTACTTACTTAAATGTGCTGTAATTTTAAATCCTGTTCCAGTCATTAAAATGACATTGTACACATGTCAGATTAATGTGAATTTTAAAACCGACCAGCCAAGGCTCTGACTGATTTAAATCGATTGCGAAGTGAAAGTGACCTATTTTTCCAAAATGCACCAGATTAAACAAAAAAAAGTTGGTAATCATCTGATTGTTTACACTTGGACAAGCCTCGATGTGTGATGTATGCCTAGGACTCTGGAAGAGATGGGCGAGCACAGGTTCAGGAGTTGGATATTTCTTCTTAAGGAGGGGCCTACCCCCTTCCGTGGGCGTGGCACTTGGTTTCTCATAGCCATACTGCTGATTTGAGTATGCGCACTCACCAAAGTATGGAGTTGTTGTAGCACCCAAGTTAATCATTGAAGTGCATAACGCTCGCAGCTGAGGGGAATGTCCTATCTGTGGGCACCGCTAGCCTTGAGTATCAATAATGAGGCTACTGCAGCTTTGGACCGTCTATATGTTCACTCACTTGTATTTGATATCCATTAGCTTCAAATAAATGGTCTTTAAACTTCTTTCTGCTTACGGCACAAGGCTTTTGGTTTGTGTGGGGGCCTGAATCGTAATTCAGAGCATGCAGTGGCTAGTGGCAGCAGAGGTCTGAAAATGAGGTAGTTGCATGATCTTCACCGCACCTGATGGCATTATGCCTTTCCACAGTCCTCTTTGCCTGGCAAGGTGTCGTTCAAAAAACAGAACAGCATATATAGACTATGCAAACGATCTGTTGTCAGTCACACTGCATAACTTCAGTATTATGCTTTCTATTGTCTCAGTGGCTTTTCGGCCTAGGTGAAATTGTAATTACGGTGGTGAAGTTTGCATAATTCCCGCATTTTGCCATATGCAAGCTTTCTCCAAATTTCTTATTATGCAATTTTGCTTACTATTTGCTTGCAGCAAGCTCGTTCACGCAGAAAGTGTTTCACTAACATTTTGTGATCGAACCAGTATCTTGCAAAATGTATTATGCAAATTGTGCCCGCGCATGAAGTGTCACACTAGACACCTACAAGTCTTAATCTAGATTGGGGCATTAAGCTAATGAAATTCTTCCTTCGTGCAGTTATTCTTTTGCGATTCCACAAGCTCGGCTGTGTTGCGTGTGCTGATGTCAGTCGTCTCACCTCTGTTGCTATATTAAGTGTTTGCTCCTTTTTAATGAGTTAGGCTGTTGGGGAAAATAACTTGTTTTAAATTAGCTGTCGTGGAATTAACAAGAATTTGCAATGTAAATATGACCGCGCCAATGCTATAAAAAGTCCTATTTTAGCAAACGATGCGCTTATTAATAACTTCTAGTTATCTTATAGTGAAATAACTGTAGATTGTTTCTATCTTTATAGTCATCTGAATATAATTGTATTAAATGTGCTCCTGTTCCTCAAACAAAAAGTACAATGATCTAAAACGCATAAAATGGCTCCTCCTTTGAACTAGGGCTCTAATTTATCAAAACCAAATGTTAAAATGCATCTTCTGGTAGGTAACAAATCGCACCCTAGTCATGACCCCAGGCCCCATACTTTAAGTCTGTATGCCATACTTGCATAGAACAGATGGCCCCTATTACCGGGGGCTTCGGGTAACCTTTCCCAAGCTTTAATCCCCATTATTAGCTGGCTTGGTGCAGTTCAGCTCCAGGCAGGTGGTGGTGTGTTGTGGCCACCTCTGCCAGTCAGACAGGTGATGGGCATTAGCTGGACGGCCAGTGTGTCACAAACCATATCACTCGCTTGCCTAGAAGTGGATAGAGCAGATGGGCCAGGTGTCCTCTTTTTGTGCAGCTCTTTGAGTCTCTGGAAATTTCGACTGCCGCTAGTTACATGGTAATGCACATGTTCAAAAACCACCCAAACAAACTCTTTCCCTGAAACTTCATGCCCCAGACTGGGCCAGCTTCTTCCCTATGAGAAGCACTGGGGATTCATTCGTTGAGTGTACATTGACCGACCTTGGCCCGCAGCTGTCACCAGAGCGCTGCTTCATTGGAGGGTCGCTGGCCCTCTTCCGCAGTCATTCCCTGTAGTGTTACTGTTTTTATTTATATATTTATTTAGAACCTCGGCAACTTCTCTCAATTGTAATGATACTCTAAAACTCTTCATTAAGTCTGCTGGTCATGCCTTTATTTGTAGATTCTACCATCTGCCTTAACATTGGTAATTCTCTTGTCTGACTGATGCATGGTGTGTGTCACTTGCCCCCACAAGTACCTTTCTGCCTCTCTAGCCTGCATGGCCATAACTTAAAATGCATCCCTGTTCAATATCCTAAATTAAATCACTCTGTGCACATACAGTTCAGGCTCCCAGTAGGAACACCTGTAAGAACACCCTCCTCTCCTATCAGTGAATGAGGTCAATCTCGCAGGCAAATATGCGAGTCCTCTTAAACACCCCATTCTGAACAGGTGATAACCCACAAACATTCGTCAATGGTGTCTGCCCAGCCTACGCCTCCTTCCCTGACCCTTCCATCCAGTTCTGCTGTTTTAAACCACCTCCTTCCCCACCCAGACTTCTTTGCAGCTTAGAGGCCGCCTCTGCTGCCTATATGACTATGTCTATATGACTTTGCAAACTGTGGACCTGAAGTATATTCAAATCTTGCACAAAGGTACATTCGAAAGTGGCACATCACCTACAAAAGTCCTGCATTCTTAAGTGCTGTAGGGGATCTCCTCTTTCTAATAGATGGCAGGAATAACAATAGTGGATTAAGGAAATGTAATGTCTATTTTAAATCCAAAATCCATCTAATGGAGTAATTTTGAATTATTTAAGTAATCCATATAAAAAAGTGTTGCCTAAGTTGAGGTAAATAAATGTTTGGGTACTCTAGGTAACATCAGATATAGATGGGTAAGTATGCACAGTTACAAACTGTTTCAAAGGAGATAATATGATTTGGAGTATCAGCTCAAGGTGGGAGGGTGGGGGGGGGTGTTATCTGCACTCAAAGACACTGATGGTGAAAATGGTCCACAAGCGTAATCTGTAGTTCATTGCGTCCGCTGCGGAGATGTGTACAACCTAGAAGCAGAAACTCCAGATTTGAATTGTTGCATGCCCTCTTAGCCTCTCATCCTTGCAAATGTTAAGAATGACTACCATTACCTCCTCGGTCTGTTCTGCAGAGGTCAGTTTAGTGCAGGGCCAGTTATTAGGCAGAGGGGGTATCGGCAAACATTGGAGAAAATATTGGTGTGGCAAGACACCCAGGCTGGGAAAGGCTTAAGATGGGTAAAAAATAGCACCCATTATTAATGCAGTGAGACCATTGAGGTTGTGAAGGTTGTAGATGTTGTTTCTCTATCGTTACAAATCCATCAGTCCTCAACAGTCTCCATCACATGTTTGCATTTTCTGATGCAGGAGATGGACAAACTTGGTGACCATTTTGAGCTGGATCTGGCTGAAGTAGTGACGTGCCTCATACCCTCTGATCCCTTTCAACAACTGATTAGGTGCAGGATTCTCTCATTGAGGCATACAGCAGGAAAGGCAGAAGTAAGAGTCCATTGTGAACCTGGCGGTAATGGCTATTAGAACTGGGAATAAGTTTAGGTCTCCAAAGGAAACTCGATGACCACAGCCAAATGGTTTCGAAGTATTCAGAAGAAAATGGGTGCATTTTGTGATCCGTGTCTAGACACCCACGTGCCACAATGGTACCATGTGTGGTCATAGGGAGAATACGTTTGGAAGCCGTTCCCAGTGAACCCATATATACTGACTGAGATTTTCATAGAGAGCGGTGCTCATAGAAACCCCCGCCTCCCCTCCAAGCCGTAACTTCAGAAAGTTTACGGTGAGGTTCTAGCTATACCGGAGAGAAAAGTTATTTGTGGTCCTAAGAACAACCGGGAAGCTGAATAAGCTGCAGCTCTAGTGAAGGCGGGAAAGCATAGTTCATTCCACTGGCAAGTAATGGGATAAAAGTGGTTGACTTGTGGGGGTGGAGATTACACAGGGGTTGGCGCAAGGACCCTGCATGTTGTAAGTCACTCATTGGCTTAAGTTAAGTGTAAGATTATATGGATAGACACTGCCTCACATATGCTTGATGAATTAGAAAGTCTAAAAAGAGCTGAAGTGTACAGTAGCACTAATATCCCAAACATTCTGTCAGCCACTAGGGGTACATCCCTGCACCTAGACATATCCTGACGTGGTAGGACCTTCTTGTTTATGCTCCTTACACTTGTTTTAGAGAAGCAGTTCCTGTTGACTATTACCCAACTAGAATTGTATTTTGCGGGAGTCACAGTTCCTGTAGAAGAGAGATATGAGAGAGAGAGAGAGAACTGTAGTCGTTCTCAAATTATAGTGTCTGGGGACAGTGTGTCCTGGTCTTGGTGCCCTCTCACACCCCGAAGGATGTCATGCTTCATCATTGGGCAGTGCTCCTCGTCGACCCGGCGCTGCAATGCCCTACGGGTCCCCCGAAGGATCACTTTGTCGGAGATCTTTTTGAGATAAAGCCGTAAGGGTGGGTGTGAGTGGCAGTGGTGTCCTAATGTGAGGTTAAAAGATGGCTGGAGGGGTAGCCGGTGAATTTAATAGAAAGTAACCCCTCTATCTTCAGTAAAAAACCAAAATGTAGTGTAGCGGCCTATCAATATACGGCGGGAGGTCGGGTAGGTTATCAGACCTCCATTCCCTACGAGAACTTTCTCGAGGATCCTCTCGGCCGCATCTCATGGGAAATAGACTGCTTTTAGTGACAGTGTCCAGCTCACTGCTATATTATGCTAGTTGTAAAACCAGTCTTTGCATGAACAGTACCTTTCGGGTGTGGCGAGCAGACTAGTTATTCCGTCTGAACAAGAATGTGTTCTTGATGGCACTGGATTTGGTGGATGGAATGTGGTTATATCGGAGGAACGGCAATGTAAATGGAATCTTGCGTCATTTGAGCATCAGTGTGTCTTTACTTGCCTGCACTACGAAGAAGTGAGGTGTAGAGCTGAATGACCACCTCTGAGCACTGGCATATGAAGTGTACCCACAGAGGTGCATGTTCCATCAAGTGGGTCTGTGACAAGACTAACATTTGTGGTTGTACGTTTTATGAAGTTAGCAAGTCTACTGGGTGAAAATGGGAGTCACTGAATAGCAGGTAACTGATCATGAAAACCAGTAATAAGTGAATATGATAACTAAATGTTGTTTATGAAACAATGTCATTTGTATAATTTTACTGTTGGTACATACCTATACAGCAAAGAGACTTGAATTGTTTGATTAATAGTCTGCAGGATATCTGTGTCTGGACACCCTTGTTAAACCATGTATCCAGGCAGCCATCCGGTGTCCAGGACCTGCATTTGCTCAGTGGGGACTTGAGGACAATCTTTTGAAGAAAGTGTTGTCTCTGGTCTCTGGCTGTTGGTGTCTAAAAAGCATATAGATGTGGTTTGGCTGGTCTGTTGTGTGGAAAGTGACAGTAACACCAAAAGAACATGGCAAGCTTTTTTTTTTTTTTTTTTTTTGGGGGAAACCATCTACATTTGTCATGGTATGATATGGAGGAAAATTGAATAACGTATGACTTAAAAAAAAAAATAATAATAATAAAAAAAAAAAAATGATAGACTAACACCCTAAAAGGCAGTTTATTTGCCAATTCTTTCTATTGGAATTGGACATATTCTGCTTCTTGATATCTCACCATAACAATCCGGTTAGGAGATAATACCAAAGTCCATTGCAGCAGATCTCTCCACCATTTCTCCCTCCAACCTATGCCTGCTTGGGTCCTAAACTTGAAACAAACTATC
This sequence comes from Calotriton arnoldi, assembly GCA_963921515.1. Taxonomy (NCBI): domain Eukaryota; kingdom Metazoa; phylum Chordata; class Amphibia; order Caudata; family Salamandridae; genus Calotriton; species Calotriton arnoldi. The sequence continues at coordinate 339,957 of CAWUFW010012975.1, read as the reverse complement.
TTAGAATGGCCAATTTAATGCAGTATTCAGCTAAGTGGATTATGATCATGAGAAATACCACGAAGGGACCTGTAGAGCTGTTCAAACTTGCCAGCTTACTGAAAACCATTAACTGTACGTCTCTTACAATTCTTCATCCATCACACTGCTAAGCATTATGCCCCATAACACACAAGATGTATCTCTGGGGTCCTCACAAATGAAATGGAAACCTTTTCCACATTGGATACTCTACTTTGGTGTAGTATGCTGTTCTTGTAGGCAATCGCTTTAGCTCCCCACTTAGGGTTAGCAAGTGTTTAAATACATTTTTTAATACAATACTTTATTTAAATTTCTAAAGGTGGGTGTGCGTTGAAGACCTCCTGGTAGAGTGGAAAGAGTGACATGTGAATTTAAAATTTAAGTCGTTTTCTGAGGTCCATCAGACTAAGGGGCCGATTCCGATCTCGGCCGGTAGGGCTCCGAATCGGATTCGGCTTAACCGGATCTGATTTGGAGCCCTATTTCCCGACCGATCCGTACGCGCGTCCGAGCGAGTACGATGCGAAATCACCGACTCGTTCGGGCGTCCCAACCGCTCCGACCGACTCGTTCCCGGGTCGAACCGGACTCGCACCGCGCAATGGAGACATTCCCCGGCCGGGTAAGTACGATGCGTGCCGCGAGCAGTCCGACCGACACGCGCCGTCCGGCTCGAAAGAGCAGTTGGAGCCGCACTTGGGGGGGGGGGTCCGTGTCGGACCCCCCTGTACACGCGCGAGTCGCACACAGGGGGGGACCCATGGGTCCCACCTACCTGTGCGAGTCGCTTCGCCGCGTACCCGCTGTAGGGGGCGCCCTTGTTCGCCTCGCACCCATTGAGGCAATGGGAGCCCGCGTACGCGTTGTACGACCGGCTCCCATTGACTTCAATGGGAGTCCGACCGACTCGAGTACGATTGCATACGTACGCATCGTACTCGTTCAGTCGGGCTGCACGGGTCCGATTCGGTCGGAAATCTCTCCGGTTCCGGCTCGGTCGGAGAGATTTCCGGTCCGAATCGGAATCGGCCCCTAAGTGTCTTTAGCCTTTGTGGTTGTGTATGACTGGATGGAAGTGTGCAGGAGTCTAGAGGATTTCGAGTTTGTATTTCAGTGGATAGCTGGATGGTACCTGGGGGGGGCGGAGGGGGGGTGTGTGTGTGTTAGTGTGTTATATATCTATATATATATCTATATCACACCAAACTCCTGAATAGCTCACGTTCTCTGCAGCATCAGGTACGGACCACCATAGTTCTTGTTTAAAAGTGCTTATTTTGTGCAAACAGCATGACGCGTTTCGGCCGCGTCTCCACGGCCTTGATATATATATTCTCTTATATGTGGCTCAAGGTGATTGGACTACCTTTTTAGATTACTTCTAACCGATGTTCCAGGCTGTCCAGCACCGTTTAAAGTGGTCTGTACATGTTAGCGCATAGTCTTATAAAGCCAGTTACCAGAGTGTGGTGGTCACTGTAAAGTTTAGGATACAGCTTGGGTGCTTAAATGTTCCAGTTTAAAGTAGCTGCTTCTTAACTGGTCAGTGATTCGTTTAAGACCGTGTAGAGCGATTTCTCTTTTTTTTTTTTTTTTTTTTTTTGCAGTGTTTTAATTTTGCACTCTTTTCCATGTAAAGAAGGAAGTGCTTTAGGTCTTGAGACCATGTTTTTTGCTCCGACCATTCCTTATTTGGTGTTGCGTTATTTGCTTCTGTAAGAACAGAGAAGTGCTGCACACTGTAACGTGTCTTGTCATCTGGTCTGTTCACGCCTGTGGTTTTCTTGGCCACAAATTAAACGTGTGACATAATGAGCATTGCATGTCTTTGTATGTTTAGGTACAGACACTGGTGTCAACAGATACTAGGAACTGAGCCAAGACGTTCCCACTAGTGTTGGTGGGGTGTGTGCTTGCGCTACATGTAACCACGATGCACTGGGGTAATGGATCTTATGCAGGCAGCATGTGTCCACTACTCCTTCCTCTCCAAGGATCTGTAATAAACGCCTGTGCTGAATCTGTCTAGTCTGTGCTCATCCACGCTCCTTAGTAGCTCCTTGAATACCATTGTCTAGTGGCGGTTGCCACATACAAAAAGTGGTGAGGGGCGTGAAGGGGGCATGGGGGGGAGAACGGGAGGGAGAGCTGGGGGGTAATAATAATTAAAATAAAGACTTGCCTGAAGCTGCCGGCCGCCTCCCACATCACGCCTCGGTGGTCTTCTTCCTACTTCCTTGTCCCAGCAGGCACTGGGGCAGCATCAGACTCCCTGTGCAATTCCTGCGCTGCTCTCGTGCTGAGAGCAGCGCGGGATTGGCCTGAGCAGGCTCCTTTGATGCTCAGGACAGGGAGTCTGTGCTGTATCTCCAGCCCGGCTGGTCAATACATCCGGGTTGGAGAAACGTAAGTGCACATGTGTGTTTGGCCGGCCGTCTCAGGCTGGCCAAACACACATGCACACTTACAATGCAGGAACCAGTCCTCCCATGGCCCCGGCCCTGCCCCGCCCTAAAGCGCTGGCTCGGAGCCAACAGCTGAAAAGTAAAACTATATTAGAGCACAGTAATGGAGGCAAAACTAGTGCATTGTGTAGTAGAGTAGGATCTGCTTCTTATAGTTACCCCCACTTTTTGCTGATGTTTCACTGTTTTCGACTTAGTCTGACTGGGATCCTGCTATTCAGGACCCCAGTCTAGCTGCTTTCTCCTCTGAATTGATTGCATGTACTTTAGGTACCCTCCAGATTGGATTCTGGGGTACCCTCATAAGTCCCTAGTATATGGTATACTATGTACCCAGGGCCTAGGTACCCCAGAGGCCTCCCAGGGGCTGCAGCATGTATTATGCCACCCCTGCGAGACCATTTAAAATGACACAACAGGTCTGCTACAGCAGCCTGTGTAAGGTGGTGCATGCACCCCTTACTTAGATATAGGTTCACTATATCTATCCTAAATCACTGCACATATAAACCTATCAGTCACCCCTATGGCAGGCCTTATCAATCCTGAAGGCAGGGTGCTGGGTTTTATGTGAGAGGGTGCCCATGCATGAGCAGAGCCCCTCTGCAGCCTTCGGAACCTCTTTTCCGGGGTTGTCTGTGATGCAGCCAACCATATATACTTAAGTGCATTATAACCTAGCGGTAAATGCTAACTTTAAAACGGCTGCATGGAAACATGTCGTGTTTGGTGTCGAACACCTTGGAATACTACCTCCACACCAGTAACTGGTGTGGGTGGTATGATTCCACCCTCCTAGAGGGAGAAATATGACCACACCGGTACACCCGGTACCAGCTTTCTTGACCCTGGCATCACAAAATGGATGCTGCCAGCCACAGACACGAGTCTGCCCTCCTGCTGCTGGACGAAACTCCGGCAGGGGAAGGTTTGACAATAGGTTTCCTGTCACAGGGAGGTGTGACCACCTCCCAGACAGGCTTTAGTGTATTGGGGCTGGGTGGGTGCACTCAGAGTGCTTTGATGTCTGCACTTGGGGGCACCTTTGGTGTCCCTGTGCATAATCCAGCTCAAACCGGTTGCAGGAGCCACTTGCTCCTGCTCTGGCGCGAAACTGGACGAAGGACATGGGTGTAGCCACCCCTCTGTCCTGACCCTCCCATAGGTGGGTCCCCAGAGTTGTCCCACCCCTTCCTTGGGTATAAAGTAGGAACCCCTGACTACAGGATTTTACCTGGACTAAACTCTGCTACAGAAACCAAGTACTTCGACGATCTACACTACGCTGGATGACTGAAGAATCTCCCTTGGAGTAAAGGAGTTACTCCCCGGCAAGGCAGGCACCTAAATGCATCTGACCGGTTTGCATCTCCCGAGCTTCTGAGGACTCTGAAGATTTCTGCAACACAGGAGGTGGGTTCCCGAGGTCTTTGAGGTTGATCTGCGCTCTCAGCAATTCTGAGGCCCGTATCCCTCGTGGGGACCGTGCAACCCGACCCCCTGTGCACCGCGTACATTTGCAGCAGCATATGCTTTTTGGCGACCCCTGAGGCTGTGCTTTGGGCTACTTGTAGTCCTGACCCCGAGCAGTAATTCCACCGAAGATTTCCGGCCTACACTCCACGAGTGTTCCATGGGCTGGTATTTAGTGATTCAGCTCGAGGTCCCTTCGCGATCCCTGGTCCGTTGGCCTGTGGGTCCTGTGAAGGTAACTTTGACTTTCCGTGGGCTTTCCTGGTTGCTCCAGACGTGCCCTGACTCTCCATAGCTTGGAGAGTCCCCAAGATCTTGCTGGTCCTCACAGAAGCATCTTTCCTCTGACCGCGTGGGTTGCAGTTGCCAAGGCTTGTTGGTCTTCAATCCGGACACTGACCCCCCCAGCACTCGACATCCTTCGTGCGACAGCTCACCTCCGGACTTTGGTCGTCGTCGACGTCTCCTGTGTCCCGTGGCTGCAGAGTCAAGCTTCACCTCTTCGCACCTGAAACACCCGACATCGGTGGGCATTCGTCTATCGTGCCCCTGGTCACAGTGAAGTGACCCAGACTCTGTCCCCTCTGCTTTCAGGTTCTTCTCATCTCCGATCCAGGCTTGGATCACACCGGACGCTTTTCATCTTCCAGCAGCACTTTTCCGCAACACGCCATTGAAAACGACGAAGGTTTCCGACATCACTTGACCCCTATGCACCCGGCTCCTCTGGGATAGGTAACATGGGTAACTCGGTACTCTCAATGGTGCTGGCCTTAGAACCTTCTATGTTTAGCTGGGTTTGCTTAAAGTCCTCTCCGAAGTGTCCTTAATCTTTAAATTTCCAACCGCGACTTTCTCATAGAGTTGTACGGAGCTCGCACCTGTGTTCACACACTGCACCAGTCCTCCGCGGGTCCCCTGTGTCAATACTTTGGGTGGTTCCTTGGGGTCCCAACGATTCTACGTGCTCTAGGCACTGTCTAGTCAAGTCGTGGTTGTTGTACCACTTTCTTAGTATATGGTTTGGTCTCCCCCTGGAGCCCACTGTGTATTGTGCTATTTACTGTCGTTCTAGTGATTTAATATTGTGTGCTTTGTTCTCTAATCTTATAAAGAGGTTAGTAGAGTGTTTAGTAATAAATACATATATTTTATATATTCCTTGTGTGGTTCTCCTTTCATTTGGTCATTCAGGAGGTTATGATCTGGTAAAACAAGCTGCTTTACATTCCTTCGAGACTTAGCCTGAAGGCTGCTCTCCATAGCTACCACTAGGATAGCTTTCAATAAAGGTTGTCCTCAATAAGGGTCATTTGGACTGGTGCAAGGTGCCCACTTTAATTAGTGGACAGCATATACCAGGCCAACTTCTCACACATTGGTCTAACGAGTGGAGTTTGTGGCTTGGACTTCAGCAAACCTTTATTTTACGGCTCTGAGTCAATCGCTTTCATTGCTCTACATCCTACAATGAAAGTGTTAGAACTGGGGGTCTCTAGTTGGCAATGGTTTGCACCTTTGTCCAAATAGGGACCCTTGCTTCTAGTCAGGATAAGGGGGAAACACTCCTAAAATAACCCCTGCTCACCCCCTGGTAGCTTGGCACGAGCAGACAGGCTTATCTCAGAGGCAGTGTGTAAAGCATTTGTGAACACATACAGTAATACAGTGAAAACACTACAGATGGACACCACACAGGTTGTAGTATAAAAAATAAGTAATCTTTATATAGACTTATCACAAGACCCAATAGCAAAAATCCACATTACAGTACTCAAAAATAGACTTAAAATGATAGAGACAGTTCACGTTATCTTCAAAAATAGGATAGTCAATCAAATAAAGCTTGTAGCAACAAATAACTCCACTTGGAGTTATCACGACGTCGTGACCGGTGGAAATCCCAAAGTACGGCGCCGACCGCGAGGTGCGCGGCGTCGGGCCCGGAGTCGAGCAGACCCACAAAGAACAGTACCTGGAATTCGATGACAACAAAGACGGTGCACGGCGTCGGGGAGGTGATGCTTCGTTGGCGCCGGCGGCGTCGGTTCCTTACGACCCCAGGGGAGGTGATGTCTCGGTTCCTTACTGCAGCGCAGGGGAGGTGAGGCGTCGGTTCCTTACTGTGTCGGGGAGGTGACGTCACGGATGGCGGCGAGGCGTCGGTTCCTTACGATGGTGCGGCGTCGATGGATTCGGGGGTCACCCACGTCGAGGATCGGCTCCGCGATGATGAAGCCCTGGCGTCGGTGAAGTCGGGGCTGCGGTGCGAGTCGGGACGGTGCGTCGTGAGCGTCACGAGCGGTGTCCTCGGCTCCGGTGCAGGCAGCGGCCTCGATGACGGCTTCGGAGTCGATGTCGCACGGCGTCGGCAGGCGTCGGGCCTACGGTGCAAGTCGGGGCGGTGCGTCGTGCTCTTCACGAGCGGTGCCCACGGCTTCGGTGCAGGTTACGGCGTCGCTCGCCGGCGTCGGTGTTGCAATTTCCCTCTGTTAGCAGCTAAAACAGCAGTTCCAGATGCAGGCAAACAGAAGGGGTGAAGTCTTTGTGTCCCTGTGACTTCAGGCAGGAGGCAAGCTCAGTTCAAGCCCTTGGAGATTCCCTTCTTCAAGATGACAAAGCACAGCAAAGTCTTTTCTCCTGTCCTTGGCAGAAAGTAACCACTGCAGGCCAACCCCAATCAGCAAAACAGCACAGGGGCAGTACTCCTCCTTCAGCTTCTCCGGTTCTTCTCCTTGGCAACAGGTTTCTTGATTTCCCAGAAGTGATCTAATTTCCTAGGGGTCTGGGTCCCCTTTTATACACAGTTTTCCTTTGTTCTCTGAAGGCAGAGAGGCCTCTGCCTAGTCCAAAACCAGTTCTGGTCAGTCCTGGAGCACTTTGTTTTTCTGACTCCTTCTTTCCTTTGTGAGTGAGGGGCAGAGCCATCCGACGCCCGGCAGGAGGTGGAGCCAGCATTGTGGAAGGCAGGCACAGCCCTATTCAGACCCAGGTGCAACTCCTCCCTCCACTCTGGATGCAGACCTTCCTATTCAGCCCTGTGCTGACTCACCCTGTCTCCTGTAGCCACCCCCAGCCCCGGTCACTCAATCTCCAGACAAGGAATACACAACCTAGCAGAGGCAGGCTTGGAAGTTTAGGCAAGAAAATACCCACTTTCTAAAAGTGGTATTTTCAAACACAGAATGTTAAAACCAACTTCACTAAAAGATGTATTTTATCATTCTGAGTTCAGGCATACTAAATTCGTTTTTCTACCATGTTCCCTGGGTCAGTTCTGACTATAAAGTGTAATAGTCAGTCTGCCCATTCTGGCCTATGGGGAGCAGGTAGCCTTGCAATAGTGAAAAACGAAAATGGCTGTAATTCACTATCAGGACATGCCACACACACCAGGGCATGTCCTACCTTATACTTACAATGCACCCTGCCCTTGGGCCTACCTTAGGGGTGTCTGATATGAAGATAAGGGAAGGTTTAGGGACTGGCAAGTGGCTGCACTTGCCAAGTCGACATGGCAGTCACAGACTGCACACAGGCTCTGCAATGGCAGGCCTGAGACACATTTTACAAGCTGCTTCTGTGGGTGGCACAACCAGTGCTGCAAGCCCACCAGCAGCATTGGATTTACAAGCCCTGGGCACACGCAGTGCACTGTACTAGGGACTGACAAGTAAACCAATCATCCAATCATGGAGTCACTAATCCATAACACAATTTACAGTAGGGAGCACTTGCACTGTGGCACTGAACAGCAGTGGCACAGTGCCCAAAAGCATCTAAAACCAGCAAAACATAAGAGGCAACAGCAAAAAAATGGAAGGGAGACCCACGCCAATGGTGCCAAGTCTAACACGTGTCCCCTCCAGCTGAAATGTGGGGAGAACTACCCTTCCTCCTGGGAGTTCTCATCACTAAGGCGGAAAAATCTGGACAGACCATCAGCATTGGCGTGTTCTGTACCAGGGCGGTGTTCCACCGTAAAGTCCATCCCCTGTAGGGAAATGGACCACCTCAACAGTTTTGGATTCTCACCCCTCATCTGCATTAACCATCTGAGGGGCCTGTGGTCTGTCTGAACCCGGAAGTGAGTCCCAAACAAGTATGGTCTCAACTTCTTCAGTGCCCAGACCACAGCAAATGCCTCACGTTCAATCGCACTCCACCTCTGTTCCCGTGGGAGTAACCTCCTACTAATAAAGGCTACAGGTTGGTCTAGGCCCTCCTCATTCATCTGTGAAAGCACAGCCCCAACACCATGCTCTGAAGCATCTGTCTGCACAATGAATTCCCTTGAGAAGTTGGGCGCCTGAAGCACGGGCGCCGTGCACATGGCAGATTTCAGGGCATCAAAAGCCTTTTGGCAGGCATCAGTCCAGTTCACTTTCCTGGGCTGCTTCCTGGAAGTCAGCTCAGTCAAGGGTGCAACAATGTTGCCATACCCCTTGACAAACCTCCTGTAATACCCGGTGAGTCCTAAGAAGGCCCTCACCTCTGTTTGGATTTTGGGGGTTCCCAAGCCAGGATGGTATCTATCTTGGGCTGTAGGGGCGCCACCTGGCCGCTCCCTACCTGGTGTCCCAAGTACACCACAGAACCCTGCCCGATCTGGCACTTACTCGCCTTGATCGTGAGGCCTGCCCTCCGCAGCGCCTTCAACACTTCCCAGAGGTGGTGCAGATGTTCCTCCCAAGTGGCGCTGAACACTGCAATGTCATCCAGGTAGGCGGCACTGAAATCCTCCAGCCCAGCCAACACCTGGTTGACCAACCTCTGAAAGGTGGCAGGGGCATTCTTCATCCCAAAGGGCATCACCCGGAATTGGTAGTGCCCATCTGGTGTGGAGAATGCTGACCTCTCTTTGGCCCCATCAGTTAAGGCGATCTGCCAGTACCCAGACGTTAGATCAAACGTGCTGAGGTACCGGGCAGCCCCTAACCGATCAATGAGCTCATCAGCTCTGGGGATGGGGTGCGCGTCAGTCCTGGTGACTGAATTGAGTCCTCGGTAGTCCACACAGAACCGGAGTTCGGGTGTGGCACCAGGCGTGGCAGCCTTTGGGACCAAGACCACTGGGCTGGCCCAAGGGCTGTTAGAGGACTCAATCACCCCTAAGGCAAACATCTTGGAGACCTCCTCCTTGATGCAAGCTCTCACCCTGTCAGTCACTCTGTAAGTTTTATGCTTCACAGGAGGACTGTCCCCAGTATCCACATCATGGATGCACCATTCAGTGATACTGGGAGTCAGGGAGAACAGATCAGAAAACTGTCCCAACAGTTGGCGACAGTCATTCTGCTGTTCCGGGGTCAGGGTGGGAGAGAGGTTCACACCATCCACTGACCCATCTTGCTCTTTTGCATACAGGAGGTCAGGAAGAGGTTCAGTCTCCTCTTCCATCCCAGCATCTGTTGCTAAGAGCATGCCCACTTCAGACCTCTCAAAGTGGGGCTTCAGGCGGTTCACATGCAGGACCCGCAAGGGGTTCCTGGGAGACTGCAAGTCCACCAAGTAGGTGACATCACTCTTGCGCTCCACCACCTCAAATGGTCCGGTCCACTTATCCTGGAGCGCACAGGGCTCCACTGGGGCCATGACCCACACCTTTTGTCCAGGCTGAAACTCGATCAGAGTGGCATTCTGATCATGCCAACGTTTCATCTCTTCCTGGCTGGCTTCCAGATTCGCCTCAGCGAGTTGTCTGAAACGCCGAGTCTGGTTTCTGAAGGCCAGCATGTAACTAAATACATCCTGGGGAGTTTTCCTGGGAGCTTCCTCCCAGCCTTCCTTGACCAGACTCAGAGGTCCTCTTACAGGATGGCCGTACAGCAGTTCAAAGGGACTGAACCCTAAGGACTTCTGGGGCACCTCTCTGTAAGCAAAGAGCAGGCATGGCAAGAGGACGTCCCACTTACGCCTCATGGGTTCTTCCAGACCCATAATCATGCCCTTAAGGGTCCGGTTGAATCTCTCAACCAGCCCATTACCTTGGGGGTGGTAAGGAGTGGTGAACTTATAGGTTACACCACACTCCTGCCACAGGGACTTCATATACTTGGAAATGAAGTTGGTACCACGGTCAGACACCACCTCCTTGGGGAACCCCACACGGGAGAAAATCCCCATCAGTGCACGTCCCGCCACGGGGGCCGTCACTGTCCGAAGAGGGATGGCTTCCGGGTACCGGGTGGCATGGTCCACCAAGACCAGGATGAACCTGTTGCCCATGGCTGTCTTGGGATCCAGAGGCCCCACAATGTCAATACCCACCCTCTCAAAGGGGGTACTGACAACAGGGAAAGGTTGGAGAGGAGCCTTGTGCTTCCTCCCACTCTTACCACTTGCCTGGCAAGTCTGACAGGTCCTGCAATGAGTATCTGAACTCTTGCGCATTTGGGGCCAATGAAAGTGGGTGACAAGCCTTTGAAAGGTCTTGTCTTGCCCCAAATGTCCTGCTAAAGGCACATCATGAGCCAGACCCAGTAGGAAGGCTCTGAAGCGCTGGGGTACCACCAGCACACGGGCTGACCCAGGCTCAGCAACCTTAGGCTCACTATACAGGAGACCATTCTCCCAGTAGATCCAGTGTGATCCAGACTGATCACCTGCTGCCTGGCTTACAGCCTGTTGCCGCAAGCCCTCAAGAGAAGGGCACTTCTTCTGCTCCTCGCAGAATTCTTCCCTGGAGGGGCCTCCTTCCTGCTGCCAATGGGTCAGCTCAGGCAGGTCCCCCAGTTCAGCCACTTGTTCCCCTGTAGGTTCCAGGGCATCCCCCTCAAGGTCTGCCTCCTCCTGGACCGTGGGAACTTCGGGGGCCGGTTTCCCGCGCCCCCTGCCTCCTCTCTTTAAGGCAGGCACCTGGGCCCTTCTTCCAGGCTCCAGGTCCTCTTGAATACCCTTACCGGCTGCCATTGACCGAGTGGTCACACACGCCCACTCTGGCAGACCCAACATCTCCAAATGAGACCTCCGCTCCACCTTCGCCCAAGGGGAGCTCTCCAAATCATTGCCTAGCAGACAGTCAACAGGCATGGCTGGCCTCACAGCTACTTGAAGGATACCTGAGACCCCCCACTCAAAGGGAACCTGGGCCACCTTGCAGTGGCTCTCTGAGTTGTCAGCGGCAACTACAGGGTAGAATACATTGGGGACCACCTGCTCCTCAGACACCAGCCGACAACTGACAGCTGTCACACTGGCCCCGGTGTCTCTCAGAGCCTCCACCCTATGGCCATTGATGGTCACCCACTGCCTGTATTTTTTAGTGTTATCAGGCAGCTGGGTCCTAGGGACCATCTCACTGTCTCCTAAAGAGACCAGGGACATCTCTGCGGGACCCCACCCACCTTGGGCACCCAACTCCTCCCCCAGGGCTACACTAGCCATCTGCCGGGGTGGTGCACCAGTGGGTGCAGTGGTCACGGTATTGGGGCACTTGGGACTTCCTACAAAGTGACCCACCTGACCACAACTAAAACATGCTTTGGGCCCCTTCTGAACAGACTTATCTGTTGGGACCCATGGTCTTTTCTCAGTGGGAGGCTGGGAACCCTTACCTTGGTTCCCTTGGGGTTTACTTTGGGGCCCTTTTTGGAACTCCTTCTGTTTACCCTTGTCCCCCCACTCTTCTGCTGGGGACCCTGCCCACCTTTGGCGGAGTCTCCCACAAGACCCTTGTGGACCCGGGTACTGACCCAGCGGTCCGCCTCCTCAGCAAGCTTCCTAGGATTAGTCAGCTTACTGTCAACTAGGTGCTGGCGTAGCTCTGGAAAACAACTACTGGACAAGTGCTCCCATGCAATTAAATCATAGAACTCCTGCAAGTCATTTACTTTGCTACCCTTCACCCATCCATCCAATGCTCTGCAAAAATAAGACACATACTCCACCCAGGTACTAGACTCCAGCTTTTTGCAGTTCCTAAACTTCTGTCTATACAGCTCTGGAGTTAACCCATACCTTGCCACTAAAGCTTCCTTCAGGTGGGCATAGGACATCTGATCCACTGTGGGCAAGGCTAGCAAGGTTTCCCTTCCCTCACCTGCAAAGCGGCCCCACAACCCCGCTCCCCAATCCTTCTCAGGGACCCGGTGTGATGTCATGGCGATCTCATAAGCTTTAAACCATTGCCCAATGTCCTCCCCTTCATGAAATCCTTAATAACCTCCTTGGGGATGTACACTCTACTTTCTACAGGCACTGGAGGTGTGCTGCCACCAGAGGGAGTGATTTCTAGGCTCCTAGCCTTTAGCTCTAGCTCCCTCACCACTCTCATGCTCTAAAAGCATCTTCTTTTCTTCCATGGCCAACCTCTTACTTTCTAACTCCAATTTCTTATGCTCAAGGCTATCATGGCTTCCCTGTTTCAGTTTGGCCATTTCCATTTCATGCATCCTGTTTTTGTCCCTGTCCTCCAGCTCCTCTGGAGACAGGCCCTTTGAGAAACACTGCTGCCCTCCCTGGAAGGCGCTCTCCTCCCAGTTAAGCCCAATGGCCCCTCAAGCTGCCCATCTAAATTCTCTGCCTCCTCCACAGGCTCCTCGGACTGCCCACTGGCATTCCGTGCTTCCAACCAGGCCCTTAGCGCCTTGTGAAACTCCTCCTTCCTGGTGAGGCCTCTCATAGAGATTTTAAATTTTTTGCAAACAGCTTTGAGTTCTGTCACAGTGTAGGTATCAACCCTATCTTCTTCAAATTCAATATCTGCAGGTGCAATGGATCCTTTTTTGCTCATGGTGAAAATTGGCAGTTCTCAACAAAAATAAAGGTTCCAAGGAAAAAAGTCCTATCAAAATGTATGTGGTCGCGTATTGGTCTGCACTCACTAGTAGTGTACACCAATCACTGTATATGAATCACAAATGCAAGTCCAAATCCTCACCGCTGACCACCAATGTTAGAACTGGGGGTCTCTAGTTGGCAATGGTTTGCACCTTTGTCCAAATAGGGACCCTTGCTTCTAGTCAGGATAAGGGGAAACACTCCTAAAATAACCCCTGCTCACCCCCTGGTAGCTTGGCACGAGCAGACAGGCTTATCTCAGAGGCAGTGTGTAAAGCATTTGTGAACACATACAGTAATACAGTGAAAACACTACAGATGGACACCACACAGGTTGTAGTATAAAAAATAAGTAATCTTTATATAGACTTATCACAAGACCCAATAGCAAAAATCCACATTACAGTACTCAAAAATAGACTTAAAATGATAGAGACAGTTCACGTTATCTTCAAAAATAGGATAGTCAATCAAATAAAGCTTGTAGCAACAAATAACTCCACTTGGAGTTATCACGACGTCGTGACCGGTGGAAATCCCAAAGTACGGCGCCGACCGCGAGGTGCGCGGCGTCGGGCCCGGAGTCGAGCAGACCCACAAAGAACAGTACCTGGAATTCGATGACAACAAAGACGGTGCACGGCGTCGGGGAGGTGATGCTTCGTTGGCGCCGGCGGCGTCGGTTCCTTACGACCCCAGGGAGGTGATGTCTCGGTTCCTTACTGCAGCGCAGGGGAGGTGAGGCGTCGGTTCCTTACTGTGTCGGGGAGGTGACGTCACGGATGGCGGCGAGGCGTCGGTTCCTTACGATGGTGCGGCGTCGATGGATTCGGGGTCACCCACGTCGAGGATCGGCTCCGCGATGATGAAGCCCTGGCGTCGGTGAAGTCGGGGCTGCGGTGCGAGTCGGGACGGTGCGTCGTGAGCGTCACGAGCGGTGTCCTCGGCTCCGGTGCAGGCAGCGGCCTCGATGACGGCTTCGGAGTCGATGTCGCACGGCGTCGGCAGGCGTCGGGCCTACGGTGCAAGTCGGGGCGGTGCGTCGTGCTCTTCACGAGCGGTGCCCACGGCTTCGGTGCAGGTTACGGCGTCGCTCGCCGGCGTCGGTGTTGCAATTTCCCTCTGTTAGCAGCTAAAACAGCAGTTCCAGATGCAGGCAAACAGAAGGGGGTGAAGTCTTTGTGTCCCTGTGACTTCAGGCAGGAGGCAAGCTCAGTTCAAGCCCTTGGAGATTCCCTTCTTCAAGATGACAAAGCACAGCAAAGTCTTTTCTCCTGTCCTTGGCAGAAAGTAACCACTGCAGGCCAACCCCAATCAGCAAAACAGCACAGGGGCAGTACTCCTCCTTCAGCTTCTCCGGTTCTTCTCCTTGGCAACAGGTTTCTTGATTTCCCAGAAGTGATCTAATTTCCTAGGGGTCTGGGTCCCCTTTTTATACACAGTTTTCCTTTGTTCTCTGAAGGCAGAGAGGCCTCTGCCTAGTCCAAAACCAGTTCTGGTCAGTCCTGGAGCACTTTGTTTTTCTGACTCCTTCTTTCCTTTGTGAGTGAGGGGCAGAGCCATCCGACGCCCGGCAGGAGGTGGAGCCAGCATTGTGGAAGGCAGGCACAGCCCTATTCAGACCCAGGTGCAACTCCTCCCTCCACTCTGGATGCAGACCTTCCTATTCAGCCCTGTGCTGACTCACCCTGTCTCCTGTAGCCACCCCCAGCCCCGGTCACTCAATCTCCAGACAAGGAATACACAACCTAGCAGAGGCAGGCTTGGAAGTTTAGGCAAGAAAATACCCACTTTCTAAAAGTGGTATTTTCAAACACAGAATGTTAAAACCAACTTCACTAAAAGATGTATTTTATCATTCTGAGTTCAGGCATACTAAATTCGTTTTTCTACCATGTTCCCTGGGTCAGTTCTGACTATAAAGTGTAATAGTCAGTCTGCCCATTCTGGCCTATGGGGAGCAGGTAGCCTTGCAATAGTGAAAAACGAAAATGGCTGTAATTCACTATCAGGACATGCCACACACACCAGGGCATGTCCTACCTTATACTTACAATGCACCCTGCCCTTGGGCCTACCTTAGGGGTGTCTGATATGAAGATAAGGGAAGGTTTAGGGACTGGCAAGTGGCTGCACTTGCCAAGTCGACATGGCAGTCACAGACTGCACACAGGCTCTGCAATGGCAGGCCTGAGACACATTTTACAAGCTGCTTCTGTGGGTGGCACAACCAGTGCTGCAAGCCCACCAGCAGCATTGGATTTACAAGCCCTGGGCACACGCAGTGCACTGTACTAGGGACTGACAAGTAAACCAATCATCCAATCATGGAGTCACTAATCCATAACACAATTTACAGTAGGGAGCACTTGCACTGTGGCACTGAACAGCAGTGGCACAGTGCCCAAAAGCATCTAAAACCAGCAAAACATAAGAGGCAACAGCAAAAAAATGGAAGGGAGACCCACGCCAATGGTGCCAAGTCTAACAGAAAGCAATAAAACACGGATCCCATTTATGCATATCAACACTTAAGAAATTAAAAGCTGTTTTCTATATTCATGTTGCACAAATCTACAGTCAAGTGAGAATCTAAAAAGTACAACGGCCAACTGCATTAGTGAAAGTACATTCGTGGAACATGCACAGTTAAGCAGAGCTAACTGGGCCATACTCCTCCTTATGGTGCAAGTGGCTACAGGAGATCCTCAATCGTCCACCCCCTCGCCCCTCCCTCTGCTGGTCAAGGTCTCTGCCCTCCCCCCCCCCCCCCTTTTCGATAAGTTTCTCTCCTTCTCACTGCCCACAAACTGAAATCCTCGCACATAAAGCTTTATAAAATGTGTACCTCTGCTCTGTAATAGCTTGATCCAGAGCAAGAGATTAGGGGGCTTTGTAATTTCAACTTTTTGAGCCTGGAAGTCTACCTGTGCATTGTGGCTGGCATGGCTCGCGGGGGGTGGGGCTGCGGGGGGGGGGGGGGGTCATAATAAAAACAACTTAGCTTTAGGCCGGGTCCCGCGTCTTCTCTGCTCCTGCTCTCCTGCGTCTGACAGGAACAGGAAGCAGGCAGCCAGGCTCCCGCCCCATAGCCAATCACAACGCTGTGTCGGCGCTCAGCCAGGGGCTGGAGGGGTGGGCATGTTCTCCATGCAGGCTGCAATGCAGTCTGCATGGAGAAGGGGATAGTGGGCAAGACTGGTTTGGGCGGCCCGATTGGGGCCGACCAAACAGTCATTGCGCACTCAGGAGTGGGCAAACCACTCCTCCCCTGCCCTGCTCCGTAAGCAGTGCAGAGCAGCCCCAGGTCAACTTCTCACATTGGTGTGCAGCGGTTGGGATTCAAGCTTGCTATTGTTTTACCAGATAATCTCATTGAGTGACTAACTGAAAACCACTAAAGGTACTTGGGTACATATAAATCAAGAGTAGAATAAAGTAAGTTCTACTGAACTTAGAGTTGGGTAAGTCAAGGGTCTAGCACACCCTTTCTCCAACTCAAGAGTCTCAGTTCCCACTAGGTTAGGTAGGTGCCTACACCACACAACACTAGTATGTCTTCTAGGCCAGAAGCCAGTGGGCCTCTGCCAACTAAGTATGACCATATCTCATTTCAGGAATTGAGAACCATGTGTACATCTAGGAAACTGAAGACAGGGAAAAACCCAAACACTCAACGCCTCATAGAGGCTTTGCGATGACCTCCGAAAGACCCCAGGGTCTGATGAGGTGGGCAAGTTGGGTGGGACAGCAGAAGAGGAAAGGCCAGGAAGTGAAAACTTCTATGACCTGGACTCTGATGCTGGCCAGGAGGATCAGAATGATTCTAACCTGGGCAATCCAATTCTTCCTGAAGGTGAGGGAGAAGGCCTCAGTGGCCCTCTCTTTACCCCACCTGGAAGGGTTAACAGTTTACCAAGAAGATCAAGATCTCCTTCTCAGGAATCTAATCATTCTGGTACTTCTGTAGGGAGCTCTGTTTCTCATAGGACCTCTGCTTCTCATAAAAGGGAGCCCTCTTATGAAAGGAAGTGCCAACTGCTTGAGTTTGAGAGAGCTAAGCTCGGAATCAAGAGAGAGCAATTGGCCTTAGATAGGGAATCCCTGGAGTTTCAGAGAGCTTCTACAAAGTTGGGGCTAGAGCCCCATGGTGGCAGCAACAGTGTCCCTAGAGGTAGAGAACATACTCATGACCATAGGAACCTGAACAAGATTGTCCCTCCCTACCAGAGTGGGGATGACATCCACAAGTGGATAACTGCACTGGAGAGGGCCTGTAAAGTACAGAGGGTCCCTCAGGAGCAGTGGGCAGCAATCTTGTGGCTCTCCTTTGCAGACAAAGGTAGAGACAAGCTCCTCACTGTTAGAGAAGAGGATGCTGATAATTACAAAGTCTTGAAGAGTGCTCTGATTGATGGGTTTGGCTTAACCACTGAGCAATACAGTATTAAGTTCAGAGATACCCAAAAGGCACAGACTCCAGACTGGGTTGACTTTGTAGATTGTGCTACTAAGGCTCTGGAAGGCTGGTTACTTGGCAGTAAAGTGTGTGATTTTAAAGGATTGTACAATTTAATTATGACGGAGCAGATCCTTAATAATTGTCAAAATCAGCTGTTGCATCAGTACCTGGTGGACTCTGATCTGACCTTTCCCCAACAATTGGGCCAGAAGGCAGACAAATGGGTCAGAACCAGGGTGAGGCAGAAGGTTCAGAACCAAGGTTCTGAAAACTCTGATAAGGGTGGGGAGAAGGGTAAAGACCAGAAGTCTTCTCAAGGGCCCCAAAAATCTGCATCTGGTGGGGAGTCGCAATCAAACCAGGGTAAAGGCAAGAAGAAGCCATGGTGTCAAATCTGTAAACAGAAGACCCATTGGACAAGTGATTGGAGTGGAGTCCTTGGACTTGGTACAACCACCACTGCCTCCAAGGCAACTGTTCCCCCTAGTTCAGCTCCAAGTGGTGGTACTCCGAATAAGGGTGTAGTAGGGTTAACCCTGGGATCTGAGGTGGACTCTGGCCGCCTAGTCAGTGTTCCCACTCAGGCTGTATTGATCTGTGATGGAGGCCTGGATATGGCCTCCTTATTTGTAAGCCCCAGTAATCTGGGCAAATACAGACAACAGCCTTTGATAAATGCAAAAGAGGCCTTTGCATTCAGGGACACAGGAGCAAGTGTCACAATGGTGACAAAAGATCTTGTGGCTCCTGAGCAAATCATACTTGGTGAGATGTACCAAGTGACCAATGCTAGCAATGTCAGGACAGACCATTCCTTGGCAGTTGTTAATTTCACCTGGGGAGGGGTAACTGGCCCTACGAAGGTTGTGGTAAGTGCAGGCCTCCCTGTTGAATGCTTGTTGGGCAATGATTTAGAAACTTCAGCTTGGGCTGAAGTGGAACTCGGGACTCATGCAGAAATGTTGGGTATCCCTGCAGATGTGTTTGCTATGACTAGGTCACAGGCAAAAATGTCTAACACTGAACAGGCCCTGGATCCTGGAAAAATGGACCAGGCGCCTTCCAAGAGAAGGAGTAGTAGGGGTAAGGCAGTGTCTTCCCCCCCCCCCCTGCCTCTGAATCCAGACCAGTCTCTTGAGGGAGCTGATCTTAGTCCTGAAGAAGGAACTGTCCCAGATGAGCTTGAACCTGATCAGGTTGAGTTCTTGGGGACAGGGGGCCCTTCCAGGGCAGATCTGAGCCAGGAGCAGCTGAGCTGCCCCTCTCTTGAACCCCTCCGACAGCAAGCTGCTGCTGAGGCTGCTGGGAGTGCTAGTGGGTCCCATAGGATCTACTGGGATGATGGACTCCTTTACTCAGAGTAGAGACCCCAAGCCTGGTGCCACCAGGAGGTTGGTTATATCTCTGAAGTTTAGGGGCTTCCTATTGACACTAGCACATGACATCCCATTAGCAGGTCACCTAGGCCAAAACAAGACTTGGGACAGAATTGTCCCTCACTTTCATTGGCCTCACATGTCTGAAGACACCAAGGAGTTTTGTCGCTCCTGTGTCACCTGTCAAGCCAGTGGTAAGGCAGGTGGTACTACAAAGGCCCCCCTGATACCACTACCTGTGGTGGGGGTTCCCTTTGAGAGGGTTGGGATTGACCTTGTTGGTCCCATGGATCCTCAAACTGCATCTGGGCACAGATTTATACTGGTGGTGGTGGACCATGCCACTAGGTATCCAGAGGCAATTCCCCTTAGAACTACCACAGCTCCTGTTGTGGCAAGGGCCCTCCTGGGAATCTTGTCCAGGGTGGGTTTTCCTAAGGAGGTAGTATCAGACAGAGGTGCAAACTTCATGTCTAGTTACTTGACTGCTATGTGGAAGGAGTGTGAAGTAAATTACAAATTTACCACCCCTTATCACCCTCAATGCAATGGGTTAGTTGAAAGGTTCAACAAAACCCTAAAGGGCATAATTAAAGGACTCCCAGAAAAGCTTAGGCGCAGATGGGACATGCTTTTGCCCTGCCTTCTCTTTGCCTACAGAGAGGTTCCTCAGAAGGGGGTTGGTTACAGCCCATTTGAACTTCTGTTTGGACATCCAGTTAGGGGTCCATTGTGTCTAGTGAAGGAGGGATGGGAGTTACCTCTCAAACCCCCTAAACAGGATATTGTGGACTATGTACTTGGTCTCCGCTCCAGGATGGCTGAGTACATTGAGAAGGCAACTAAAAACCTTGAGGCTAGCCAGGAATTGCAAAAGGCCTGGCATGACCAAAAGGCGGTGTTGACTGTTTATCAGCCAGGACAGAAAGTATGGATGTTGGAGCCTGTGGCCCCAGCAGCCCTCCAAGACAATTGCAGTGGCCCTCATACAATTGTTGAGCAAAAGGTAGAGGTTACCTACCTGGTGGACATTGGAACTCCCAGGAGCCCCCATAGGGTGCTCCATGTCAACAGGCTCAAACCATATGTTGACAGGGCAGGCATGGGCTTGCTCATGGCTACTGATGAGGGACAGGAGGAAGAGTGATCCACTTCCTGACCTGATGATGGTTCAGTTGATGGTGTAGCCTTGGCAGGCAGCCTCACTGTCCAGCAGCAAACTGATTGCAGAAAAGTTCTTAATTAGTTTAGACATATGTTTTCACTGACTCCAAGTCAGACTACCTGGTGCACTCATGAAGTGGATACTGGGGACAGTCTGCCTGTTAAAAATAAGATTTACAGGCAACCTGACCATGTCGGGGACTGCATCAGGACTGAGGTCCAGAAGATGTTGTATTTTGGAGTGATTGAACCCTCAGCCCTTGGGCTAGTCCAGTAGTCTTGGTACCCAAACCTCACACCCAGGGTGGTAAGAGTTGAGGTTTTGTGTTGACTACAGAGGTCTCAATGCAGTCACTAGGACTGATGCCCATCCAATCCCTAGGGCAGATGAGCTTGTAGATACTTTGGCCTCAGCCAAGTTTCTGAGCACATTTGACCTAACAGCTGGCTACTGGCAAATCAGACTAGCTGAAGATGCAAAAGCCAAAACAGCATTCTCAACCCCTAGTGGGCACTACCAATTTTTGGTGATGCCCTTTGGTTTGAAGAATGCACCTGCCACTTTTCAAAGGTTGGTGAATAAAGTCCTTACAGGCCTGAAAGCCTATAGTGCAGCTTATCTAGATGATATTGCTGTCTTTACCTCCACCTGGAAGGAACACCTGGTCCACCTGAGAAATGTTTTGGAGGCCCTGCAGAAAGCAGGCCTCACTATCAAGGCCACCAAGTGCCAGATAGGGCAGAGTCGGGTTGTGTACCTGGGCCACCTTGTGGGTGGAGGCCAGGTTCAACCATTGCAGAGCAAAATCCAGACCATCATGGACTGGGTTGCTCCAACCACCCAGACTCGGGTCAGAGCTTTCTTGGGCCTGACTGGGTACTATAGGAGGTTTGTCAAAGGGTATGGATCCATAGTGACCCCTTTGAATGACTTAACTTCCAAGAGAATGCCAAAGAAAGTTCAGTGGACAGTTGGCTGTCAAAAGGAATTTGATGAACTGAAGCAGGCCATGTGCACTGCTCCCATTCTGCAAAGTCCTGACTATTCCAAACAATTCATTGTCCAAACAGATGCATCTGAGTTGGGGATAGGGGCTGTGTTATCATAATTGAATGATGGTCGGGATCAGCCAGTAGCTTTCATTAGCAGAAGGCTGACCCCCCAAGAGAGAAACGTTGGTCAGCTATTGAGAGGGAAGCCTTTGCTGTGGTTTGGGCTCTGAAGAAGCTGAGGCCATACTTGTTTGGCACTCACTTCATTGTTCAGACAGACCATAAGCCCCTCTTATGGCTAAAACAGATAAAGGGTGAAAACCCCAAACTTTTGAGGTGGTCCATTTCCCTACAGGGGATGGACTATACAGTGGAACATAGACCTGGGAGTAACCATGCAAATGCAGATGGACTCTCCAGATATTTCCACTTAGAACATGAAGACTCAACTGGTCAAGGTTAGTTTAATGTCCTGACGTTTGGGGGGGATTGTGTAGGAGAGTAGGATCTGCTTCTTATAGTTACCCCCACTTTTTGCTGATGTTTCACTGTTTTCGACTTCGTCTGACTGGGATCCTGCTATTCAGGACCCCAGTCTAGCTGCTTTCTCCTCTATTGATTGCATGTACTTTAGGTACCCTCCAGATTGGATTCTGGGGTACCCTTATAAGTCCCTAGTATATGGTATACTATGTACCCAGGGCCTAGGTACCCCAGAGGCCTCCCAGGGGCTGCAGCATGTATTATGCCACCCCTGAGAGACTATTTAAAATGACACAACAGTCTGCTACAGCAGCCTGTGTAAGGTGGTGCATGCACCCCTTACTTAGATATAGGTTCACTATATCTATCCTAAATCTCTGCACATATAAACCTATCAGTCACCCCTATGGCAGGCCTTATCAATCCTGAAGGCAGGGTGCTGGGTTTTATGTGAGGGTGCCCATGCATGAGCAGAGCCCCTCTGCAGCCTTCGAAACCTCTTTTCCGGGGTTGTCTGTGATGCAGCCAACCATATATACTTAAGTGCATTATAACCTAGCGGTAAATGCTAACTTTAAAACGGCTGCATGGAAACATGTCTTGTTTGGTGTCGAACACCTTGGAATCATACCTCCACACCAGTAACTGGTGTGGGAGGTATGATTCCACCCTTCTAGAGGGAGAAATATGACCACACCGGTACACCCGGTACCAGCTTTCTTGACCCTGGCATCACAAAATGGATGCTGCCAGCCACAGACACGAGTCTGCCCTCCTGCTGCTGGACAAAACTCCGGCAGGGGAAGGTTTGACAATAGGTTTCCTGTCACAGGGAGGTGTGACCACCTCCCAGACAGGCTTTAGTGTATTGGGGCTGGGTGGGTGCACTCAGAGTGCTTTGATGTCTGCACTGGGGCACATTTGGTGTCCCTGTGCATAGTCCAGCTCAAACCGGTTGCAGGAGCCATTTGCTCCTGTTCTGGTGCGAAAATGGACAAAGGACATGGGTGTAGCCACCCCTCTGTCCTGACCCTCCCATAGGTGGGTCCCCAGAGTTGTCCCACCCCTTCCTTTGGTATAAAGTAGGAACCCCTGACTACAGGACTTTAGATTTTACCTGGACTAAACTCTGCTACAGAAACCAAGTACTTCGACGATCTACACTACGCTGGATGACTGAAGAATCTCCCTTGGAGTAAAGGAGTTACACCCCTGCAAGGCAGGCACCTAAACGCATCTGACCGGTTTGCATCTCCCGAGCTCCTGAGGACTCTGAAGATTTCTGCAACACAGGAGGTGGGTTCCTGAGGTCTTTGAGGTTGATCTGCGCTCTCAGCAATTCTGAGGCCCGTATCCCTTGTGGGGACCGTGCGCCGCGTACATTTGCAGCAGCGTATGCTTTTTGGCGACCCCTGAGGCTGTGCTTTGGGCTATTTGTAGTCCTGACCCTGAGCAGTAATTCCACCGAAGATTTCCGGCCTACACTCCACGTGTTCCATGGGCTGGTATTTAGTGATTCAGCTCGAGGTCCCTTCGCGATCCCTGGTCCGTTGGCCCCTGTGAAGGTAACTTTGACTTTCCGTGGGCTTTCCTGGTTGCTCCAGACGTGCCCTGACTCTCCATAGCTTGGAGAGTCCCCAGGACCTTGCTGGTCCTCACTGAAGCATCTTTCCTCTGACCGCGTGGGTTGCAGTTGCCAAGGCTTGTTGGTGTTCAATCCGGACACTGACCCCCCAGCACTCGACATCCTTCGTGGACAGCTCACCTCCGGACTTTGGTCGTCGTTGACGTCTCCTGGTCCCCGTGGCTGCAGAGTCAAGCTTCACCTCTTCGCACCTGAAACACCCGACATCGGTGGGCATTCGTCTATCGTGCCCCTGGTCACTGTGAAGTGACCCAGACTCTGTCCCCTCTGCTTTCAGGTTCTTCTCATCTCCGATCCAGGCTTGGATCACACCGGACACTTCATCTTCCCGGCAGCAGCACTTTTCCGCAACACACCATTGAAAACGACGAAGGTTTCCGACATCACTTGACCCCTATGCACCCGGCTCCTCTGGGATGGGTAACACGGGTACCTCGGTACTCTCAAGGGTGCTGGCCTTAGAACTTTCTATGTTTAGCTAGGTTTGCTTAAAGTCCTCTCCGAAGTGTCCTTAATCTTTAAATTTCCAACCGAGACTTTCTCATAGAGTTGTACGGAGCTCGCGCCTGTGTTCACACACTGCACCCGTCCTCCGTGGGTCCCCTGTGTCACTACTTTGGGTGGTTCCTTGGGGTCCCAACGATTCTACGTGCTCTAGGCACTGTGTCAAGTCGTGGTTGTTATACCACTTTCTTAGTATATGGTTTGGTCTCCCCCTGGAGCCCACTGTGTATTGTGCTATTTACTGTCGTTCTAGTGATTTTAATATTGTGTGCTTTGTTCTCTAATCTCACAATGAGGTTAGTAGTGTTTAGTAATAAATACATATATTTTATATATTCCTTGTGTGGTTCTCCTTTCATTTGGTCATTCAGGAGGTTATGATCTGGTAAAACAAGCTGCTTTACATTCCTTCGAGACTTAGCCTGAAGGCTGCTCTCCATAGCTACCACTAGGATAGCTTTCAATAAAGGTTGTCTTTAACCTAATCCTCAATAAAGGTCGTTTGGACTGGTGCAAGGTGCCCACTTTATTTAGTGGACAGCATATACCAGGCCAACTTCTCACACATTGGTCTAACGAGTGGAGTTTGTGGCTTGGACTTCAGCAAACCTTTATTTTACGGCTCTGAGTCAATCGCTTTCATTGCTCTACAGCCTACAATGAAAGCAATAAAACACGGATCCCATTTATGCATATCAACACTTAAGAAATTAAAAGCTGTTTTCTATATTCATGTTGCACAAATCTACAGTCCAGTGAGAATCTAAAAAGTACAACGACCAACTGCATTAGTGAAAGTACATTCGTGGAACATGCACAGTTAAGCAGAGCTAACTGGGCCATACTCCTTATGGTGCAAGTGGCTACAGGAGATCCTCAATCGTCCACCCACTCGCCCCTCCCTCTGCTGGTCAAGGTCTCTTCCCTTCCCCCCCCCCCCCCCCCTTCTCGATAAGTTTCTCTCCTTCTCACTGCCCACAAACTGAAATCCTCGCACATAAAGCTTTCTAAAATGTGTACCTCTGCTCTGTAATAGCTTGACCCAGAGCAAGAGATTAGGGGGTTTTTTAATTTCAACTTTTTGAGCCTGTAAGTCTACCTGTGCATTGTGGCCGGCATGGCTCGCGGGGGGGTGGGGAGGCGGGCTGCGGGGGGGTCATAATAAAAACAACTTGGCTTTAGGCCGGGTCCCGCGTCTTCTCTGCTCCTGCGTCTGACGGGAACAGGCAGCCAGGCTCCCTCCCCATAGCCAATCACAACGCTGTGTCGGCGCTCAGCCAGGGGCTGGAGGGGTGGGCATGTTCTCCATGCAGGCTGCAATGCAGTCTGCATGGAGAAGGGGATAGTGCGCAAGACTGGTTTGGGCGGCCCGATGGGGCCGACCAAACAGTCATTGCGTACTCAGGAGTGGGCAAACCACTCCTCCCCTGCTCCGTAAGCAGTGCAGAGCAGCCCCGCCCGCAAAAGGAAGCTAAAATGGTAATAACTAAAAGTTATTACCATTTTATGTTTATGCTTCTCGCACTGCGAGAGCAGTGGGGTGATGCTCCTCCGGCATAGCGGAGGAGCCGCCACTGTAAACCTGTGCCAAGTTTAATTCTCTAGAGTGTTCCGTTCTGAGGTTTCTCAAGAGCCTGCGATATGTCCACTGTCTGAGGCGAAGCAGTCCTTCATTTGTCTCTTCTGCAGCCGCTACTTTTGCAATAGTTTCCAAACTTAAACGGGACTTAGTAGTGGAGAGTCTATTCGTTCTCAACGATTGGCATGTCTTCTGCCCACTGCGTTTTGTGAGACGGGACAGAAAAACGTGAATAGCCGAGAGCTGCTAAACAGGATGAACTCCACATCTGATGAAACAGGAATAAGACCCGAGAGTGCTCGAGTCCTCTCTAGCAAGTACCAGGCTCAATGGGTGGAAAGCTTCTGCTAACAGATGTGTACTATCGTCTAAGTTTAGATTCCCTTGACCCTCTATGGTCAGGAGTGTGGAAGACACGAGCTCAGGCACCCCATATTCCATTACCTCGCCCCAACAGATCTACCAGACCGATTCAAGTAAAAGGGAAACAGGCCGTTGGGTCTACCTGTATAGTAAGGCTCAACTTTTCCTATTTTTGTTTTTCATTTTGATATTTAGCCTCTTAATTATTTGTTTAACTTTTTATTCGAGATTGTGGTTTTAAAAAAAATGTTTTATTGATAGCATTTCAGAAGCCATTCGAATGACTTGGAAACCAGACTTGTTTGAGTAATGTCTTAATTCAGACACGGCTGTCCTGTCTCAGTGATGGAAGCCTACAATGCTGCATGTGGCAGACCTGTTGCATGAGCAAAGCATGTGTGCACTACAGAGGCATGTGTGCTGGATTCTTGTAACTGAACGCCCCATTGTTCTGTGTGATCGCACGTGTAGGATTAGAGCAAACATGAACCGATGCGGCGCCTGCTGTGACTGTTCTGTGGGATAAAGGTTCCGTGGGTGGAGATTTCTTGTCCAGCTGGTGTCCATTCCTTCCCAGATTGCTCCATGGGCTGTACACTAGTCATACAGGGGAGCTGGAAAACAGGGTGTCCCCAAAAATTGTATATTGTAGCTTCACATTTGAAAATTACTGGGGGGACTACAGCTTGCCGCAAAGGGTGAGCAATGTTAAGTAAAATCCCATTGAGAGCACCATGTTCCCCATCTTCTTACTTTGGCCTCACTTGACTAATGTGTCAACAAAACTGTAAGTAATGGGGTTATTAGTTGAGGCGTGTGAGTGCCCCTCGTAATAAACACAATCCTTGTGAAGGTAAACCACAAAAGTCACTAAATAAACCTGTGCTTAACTCTCCTGTAGTTTGGCACAAAAGATGTTAGGCTTATTTTAGAGGCAATGTGTAAAGCATTTATGCAGCAATTAAGCAGTAATAAAGTGGAAACACAAATAAAACACCAATCCAGAATAGTAGATGAATTTTTAAACAAAATTACACCAAAATGACAATCCAATAAGTATAACCAGATTTATGAATTTTTAAAGTTCCTGGTGAAAATAGCTCCATGAAGCGTCTGATGGAGCAGGGTAAATGAAAAAATTGTAACCTCCTAACATTTGCGTTAAATAAATAACACACAAGTTCGTCTTAGTAAATAACCAACCATGTATGTTACATGTAAAAGGGTTAAAGGTAACACGCTATATATGTGCAAACTAATTTACTTACAATTGTTAAGGTGGATAACCTAAGTCTAATATTTGCGTACTAACTAAAATAATAAATGCATGATTCGTGCTTGGAAATAAACTGTGTAGTGGCAAAAAGAAGCGTTGGCAAGTAAGGGATGGCTTTATATGTCGCTTTTGCTAGGTAATACCTAATTGGGGTACGTAGAATGACGGGAGGGAAACGAAAAGGCTTATATTCTTTATTCTTAACTATGTTTTGTTTATCTTTATAATAGTGCGCTTAGGCCTGTTGAGCAGCGATATAAAATGGCCGCCATGAGCTAGAGTACGCAGGCGCGAGAGGGGTTACGAAAGAAAGAAAGGCCGTGAACAAGAGGGATCATGTGATCGTTCCAAAGCCTAGGATGGAAGCGTGGTCAAGGCTGTGATGACCTTATCATATAAATGTGTGCCAAAGAAGAACAGCAAAAAGCATGAAGTCGCAGTGAATAAGTGAATGGACAAAGAACTGTTCAACTTAAAAGTATCAGAAAAGGATACAGTTTGAAATGCAAGAGCGGATGGGTAATGTCATGAACCCGTGAGAAATGACAGAAGTATGAACTTTCCACAAAGAACTGGTTGGAACAAGGATATTCATAATGAGATGTATACTGACCCGAATGGACCAAATAGAGAGAATCTCGCCATAAAGATGTAACATTTTCACTTAGTAAGCTAGTATTAGGGTATAAGAAGACCTACTCTTAGAGGGGAGGGGGTTAGCTGCTATTGATGCTGTTGTTTTCAACGCTGCCGTTTTTACGAACTGATGCTGCGGCTGCTGCTGCTATTTTATATTTTTGATTGAGCATAAGACGCTGCTATTTGAGAACCTTTTTGCTTTCAATAGATTTTTCCATTTAAAACTATTAGACTTTTATTCTTAAGATACTAAAGGGGAAAGGAACGAGAAGGCCTGTTTTCCAGGACAGATAGATAGATCTTTTGGGAGTTCTTGCTGTGACGAACTTTATTTTTCCATCTAATAGGTATGCATTGCAATTTCAATTTATTCTTATAATGATGCTAAATGTAATAACCTGAATAATAAATCTGAAACTTATTCATGCTTCTAAAATTTATATAAACTTTATTATCTTTAAAACAATGAGTCCGTGGTTCTTTAGCTCAATGGTAAATGTAAATGTTTAAAGGTTTATTGTGATTGAGCTGGTCTTAATCACCATCAACTGATTCCTACTAGTTGGTCCATCGACCAATGAGCGGAATACCTTGGAGCTTGAAGTATTATGTCATTTTTAGGTCTCGCCTGAGCCAGCGCATGCGCAGCTCTGGCGAGAGTTTTAGTAAGCGGGTTTTGGAAGTGCAAACAGCAGTTTGCTGGCGACCAGCTTGCGTTCACGCGAGCGTGCACGCGCGATCAGGCGCCATATGGCTTCCCTCGCCATTTGCTCGCGATTACTTTCACTTTCGCGGCTGTGTCAGTTGCCATTGCTTGTTCTGTCCTGTGTCCAATTGCACTCTGTTTAAGGATTACTGCTCGGCCCCTCCTCTGTTATCCTTTAACACTGTGCACGCTGCTGCTGGAGTCATGGTAATGACTCTGCTCCTTTTGTTTTTTTGACCTGTAACACTGCATACTTTGAGAATCTAAGGTATTTATCTCTTTCTTCCGCCTCTGTCCAGCCATTGTGTCCCGCAGCTTAATTACTCTTCCTGCTTCTCAGGCTCTTGATGCCGTCAGTCTCTATGTATGTTGTGTGTGCATTTTCTTTTTTTATCCCTTTGATGCAAAGTACCTCCTTCACCCACTGTGTGTGCTGTTAATTTTTCACCCCAGTTGAAGTGTATCCCTTGCAGTATATCCCTTCACAGACCGTGTGTGCTGCTGCTTATTCACCCCTCGTTGCTGCAGTGTACTGCATACTCTGAGCTGCCAACTGCGTTAATCCCGCTCTACTGCATTCTGTTCGCTCTTTCCTCCTGAGTTCCTCAACTCTATGCGCATTACATGCTGGTGATTAAATGTGTATCCTTCTCTACTCCTTGACCTGCCCATCCTGTATGCCTTTTCACACTCTACAGTGGGTGCTAGTAATTGTCTGCTGTGTTTTTTGCTTCACACTCTATGTGCATTGTCTGCTGAATACTTGTTTATTACTGTTTGCTTCATCACACTGCACCCCTTTCAACACTTTGTGCTGCTAAATTCATGTTTATTCATATCTGCTCACCTACCTTGCACCCCATTCACATACTGTTTACATTTTGTGCTGCTGTTTCCATATTTGTTCCTTTCTGCGTCCCTTTTTCTGCGCCCCTTCTCACACTGCCATTCAACCGTTCAAAACAGTTATGCGAATGCAAGAGGCAGGGATTAAGCATGTTTTCATTTTTTTACTGCATTTTAGGATAGTGTTTGAAGTCTGACTTCCAGCTGGGTTCTAGTTTGTCTCGAACCCCACAGACTGCTATATTCCACTTTTCCCCCTCTCTTCAGTTTTGCTTCTTTATCATTGCTACTTGCTGAACTGCTAAATCATACTGCATTCAGCTGCCACTTTATACACCCATTGCTGCATACTCTTTTATATCTAGCAGACATTCTTCACAGCCTAGCTACCATCTCCCCCCAAAATAATATTTTTATCTGGTGTACACAGGCACTCCTATGAGAGTTGCTGATAATCATGCTGTAGTTAAATGTAGGCGGATCGGCAGATTAAGGTGTAGGTCGGAAGCCCGAATCACGCACCGACAACCGACGGTCGGCATGCACAATAGTGTTTTGCCCTGACCGGTCCAATTTGAGCCACACACTTTACTAATTTTGGGTCTGTCCCCAGGAGATACACTGTATATTTATGTAAGGTATACAGGGCATAGTTTGCACATATCTCACAAGCCAATCCCTGTTCGAGTAGATGAAGTTGAATTAGTCCTAATGAAATGCCGTGATCCTTGTGGACAGTAATGGGCATGAACATGTCGACGCTTGACTTATACTAATCAGAGCCAAGATAGAACATTATATCTATCATTAGCTCAAACCCACGTTTTTAACCATGACAAAAGGACCCGACAAAATAGTTTTTGGATCCTGCTAGTCATTTTTAACACACACTCTCCTCTCATTCAGCTCACACCTACACACTCACATCCATACTTCACTTCTCATGTCGGCCAAAAAGAAAAGAACTCCGGCAAAGAGCCCCCTTGAGGGGTCCACTGGGCATTGCTGCGCCAGCCCAAAGAGTAGCTGCCCGATGATGAAGCATGACACCTTTCGAGGTGTGTGAGGGCCCTTGCTCCTAATAGAAGCACTCGCCTGGATTTACCACACTAGGAGACCTAGATCCCTACACAGCAACTGCACACTCCTTGTTCTCAGTCGATTTAGGGGCGCTGTGTTGGACCTTAAACAAGCCCTAGTCCTTCCCTTTTGGTATTGGTTAAAGGTAGGTGGACACCGGTGTTGAAAAAAGTGCCATTTTACAGTCACTAGACTGGAAGCCTACACCAGTTACAGGACTGCATCTTCCTACGCAGAACGGATCTAAGTGCCACAAACTGCAACATCTTTGGAGACGCTGTTTCTCCCTTCTTGACTGGTGAAGAGCATTTTTACTACTTTTGGACTGAAGTATATTTTGTGTGGTTAGTAGAGTCACATCTTTGCTTGGCCCGCCGGCTTTGTTAGGGTCTTTCACTTTGCTGTTGCTTTTCAGGTCTGCTTTAGGGTTTCATGCCGGTGAACCCTGTGAGTATAGCCCTAGTGATCTTAGTGCTCAGTCTCTTAAGGTGAGATGGGACAAAAAGATTTGTCTGGACGGGAATGTTTAAAAAGAAGCTCCTCTAAGTTGGTACCTTACATCAAAGCACTGCACCAAGAACACAGGAAGCGCTAGACAATGGCACCACTCGCTGATTATAAATGGAGTGGCCCAGACTGAATACTGGTGGCAGAGATTGTCTCTTTGTCTTTCTTAGCGAGACGCACGAAGTGTGATGGGTATGCCAGACGTGATGCCCTCTGTTCACTAAGCCATAAGAATCCAGCTGCCTGCCACTGATGAAGCCAAACAAGATTGAAAGTGGTTGAAGTTTCCTGTGTATACATTCAGAAGGGATATGGCCTAACCATTCAAGCTGGACTGAACCTTTTGGGGTAGTGCTAAGTCTGATATCCCTATGGTTGGTCCCTGTCTATAGTGACACAGTGAGCTATTATCAGGGCCACTGGAATTATACAATTGTGCAGCGATTTTCACATAATTGTAGATTTGCCACATAATCCACCATCTGCGGCTTGATCTGCATATTTTTAACAAAAAAAAATTGTTTCTAGCTTCGACGGTTCAAAAGTTAGTCAAAACACAGCGACGTGTTGCCACGCAGTGGAAGGTCACTTGCAGAGCTATACTGGTCACCTTTTTAATAGACTAAACTTTTTTTCCATATATAATACAAATCTAGCCACAGGATACACATGACTCCTGACTTGCCTCTTAGTTCATTAACAGCATTGTCATCGGGTCGGGGCAGGAATGTTTCTCAAATCCAGTTTAAAAACTATCACTTTTAATAAATGTATAATTAAAGCATGAAGTGGTAGCACACTGTCAGTTGTAATCAGCAGATTTTACTTTGAAATGGCCACAAACGTTCCCACTGACATGCGGTTTTACTGATAAAACTAAATAGTGTACAAACATTAACGTTTGGAAATAGTTTCTGCATATATGTCATTTGCATATCACCAAGTAAAGTTTTCTGGTTTGGTTTGCTTCTATTTAACCCTTTGTTTGCATCACACTTCTTAATTACAAAAAATGTGCTTTCATAATTCCTGATATATCTTGAAATATGTGTAATATTAATTAACAGGCTATTTATTTAAATGTTATATGTTCGAGAAAAATAACTAACATCTTCAGACAGCTCGCTTGACAAAAACCTCTCACTCTAGTAAGAGAGAACAAGCATTGGCATAGCCAATCGGTCTCGCCTTTGGGACCTTATAAGTGTTTAGTTATCCAACACAATATCCTTGGTGCAACAACATCAAGTGTTGCATGGCTAAACACTTATAAGGTCCCAAAGGCGAGACCTATTGGCTATGCCAATGCTTGTTATAAAAAGGTATCCCGTCTCCTTCCAGCAAATCATTTAACTGTTTTTCTCCTAGGCAAGGACGGATGAAATCCAGGGAATATATGAGAGAGTGAATGTATATGCGGTGTTATGGGCCCCACCGTCATATGGATATAGTTGTGTTTAAGAGGGATATTTGTACCTGGACGTCCAAAGCATCTAGGAGAAGACATTTTATTGATAGCGCTGGATCAGATTTCTTGGTAGCAGAGTTATGGTTACTATAGATTAGTTTGGTGATTATTGATTATTTCATGTCTAACACTTTGTTGAGTTGCGTTATGTTATATGTAAGTCGAAGTTTTAACGCTTCCGGGAAGTAGGAAGTGGAACACGTGTGACAAGAGAAGTCATATGGAATAGTGCATTGTCTGAGTTCATATTGGTGATAACACAGGTTGTGTTATGAAAGGGACATTTTCAGTATAAAAGGTGTATGAGTGAAATAGCAACCGGTTTTCTTGTGAAACTCTGGCCTTAATTCTCAGGAGCAGTGTAGTCTCCACATGTGTTTTATCCCCAGAGAAACGGGTTTACTCCTTGCTTGAAAGAAGGGTAAGGTAGAGGGAAGTGCTACACTTATCGAACGAAACTGTATTCTTGCGAGTTGGAATAAACTGTCACTTTTGTTTAGCGAAATCAGACAATGGAAATGTGTTTTTAATGTCGTAACTAACAAAGAACTGTTGAAAAATAAATTGCCGATAAATTTTGTAAAGGAGGGGTCAGGAGCAGAACTGACGTAGACAAAAGCCGCGCTGGAATTGGACAGTGCGCTAGTCATACAGAACTGACGTAGACCAAAGCCGCGCTGGGATTGGACAGTGCGCTAGTCATACAGAACTGACGTAGACAAAAGCCGCGCTGGGATTGGACAGTGCGCTGTTATACAGAAACCGCTCTGATTGGAGCGATGGTGTGAGTCTCGCTAGGATTGGTCAGATAAACCAGTGACTTAGAAGCTTAGGATTGGAGCGTTGGTGTGAGTCGCGCTGGGATAGGTCCAAATAACGCATAGAGAACAGTGTTGAATTGCAGACTTTTGAGAATGGAAGGAAATTGTGAATCATGGCTTATTATGAATATGGTAAAGAGAAAACGTCGTGGATGTCAAAAGTAAAGAACTTTTTTAAGAAAGACAAAAAAATAGTGACTAGAGAGGGACAAGTAATTCCTCCGCCGAAGTCACCAGCTTCGCACATGATGTTGAAGTACGGATATCATACCTGCATATGGTTAGAAAATTGGACTAAATATACTAAGAATGATGGAGCATTGGCTTTTCCTGAGAATGGTTCATTTAGTGTAGCTGTACTTCGAATTTGAGAGAGAAGATGGCGATGCTTGAACCTAGACCGACACAATTTGAAGCTTTAAGTGAATGGGAAGATAAGATGTATGAAAGAGAGAGATTTAGAGGATTAAGGAATCATGATTTTGTGCCCGGAAGATTGTGGGGAGTGAATCATGAGGACAGAATAAAGCGTTGGAGATATGCTAATATGACAGGAGGTTTGTTTCCAGCTTTTACAGTTGAGGAAGAAGCAAAGAGAAAGTGTACAGAGAAAAAGAAACATGTGGTTACTGAGAAGTATGGGTATGGTGGTAGTGAGACGGAAGATGAATTGCTGGAAGATATTTTAAACAGAAACCCACCTCCAAACCAACAGAATTCTGCGGTGGTGACACCTAATGCACCGCTAATGGAAACTGGGAGGAATAAAAATCCCGAACGAGGATATGAAATAAATAGGTCACAAGATCAATTGAAAACTCCACAAAATGAGAAGATCGAAAGTGACAATACAACTGAATTAGCAAAAACCACAAGAGAATTAACTGAAAAGATAAGAGAATTAACAATGAATATGGAAGCTGTAACTGTACCAGTAACGATAGGTCCAGTAATACCAGTTTTTGAGAATCAGAAAATTGACGAGCATTCTTTAGTCATTCTTATGAATTCACACTTGGAAAGAAGGGATGGAATTAGACAATGAAGGTGCAAGAAATTTGGTTAGTACATATAGACCAAGCCCACCTACTAATTTGACGATAAATGAAAATGAGTTCAGGAGAATACCTATGGTAACTGAGTCTGCATCAGAGACACCAGAAAGAAGTAAAAATTGGATAGAATTAAATAGTACGCCTGTAGGTCCAACTCCAGATGAATTGAATGAATGGATAAACTCTAAAAACGAAAGAGACCGAATCAAAACCATTAGATGTAATTAGGTTAAAAATAGACATGGAAGAATTGATTTTGGGGACAATTGGCACAGAAAAACTGAAAAGTTATCAGGATGACGAGATTGTTCTTATGTAAGAGCATTACATGGAGAGCTAGAAATTTACATGACAAATTAGAAGAAACAGCAAATGAACTAGGAGTAGAATTTGTAAAAGTGAGAACGTTGCAGAAACCATATAGAGTAGATTTTTGCGAGAAAGATATAGAAAATTTGAACACATCAGGACGATTAACCCAAATAAAAGAATTAATTGTTTTACTGAGGAAATGGGGTGATGTGGATAGATGGAGAAGCAGATGGACTAAAAGGAATGAGAAAGTGACAGACAAAGCGTCTTTGGCTTTTGCGGTGACAGACAAGGAATCAATTGTAAGAGAGTACCCGATGAGAGAAACTCCAGGAGGTAGTTATGTGCATGTCCCATGGTCTAGACAGGATATACTGTCATTTACAAATGACTTCCCAAAGTTGAGAGAGAAGCCAGTAGAATGGTACAGACAAGTGGAGAGATTTGTAAAAGTTTCAAAGGTGTTGTGGATCGATTTGGATGGATTGTTTGACATAGTAGTACCAGCTGATTTGTGGACAGAATGTAAGTACTATTGATTGGCCAACTGTAGAATATCCAAGGGCTGCTAAAACAGGAGCGCCAGGACCAGAAGTGATGAGGAAATATGATCAAGTAATTACCTTTTTGAAGAATAAGATTCCGCCCAAAGAAACGGATTGGGTAAAAATAGACAGAACCACAAAGGAAAGGAAAGAATCAGTACATGCATACTACGAGAGGCTACTGTTAGTTTTTAAACAGTATAGTGGCTATGAGACACTAAATGAGAAGGATATGAGTCATTTTGTATATAGATTTGTTTATGGGTTGAAACCACACATAAGTGAAATGATTACAAAGCTTATGATTTGTTGGCAGAATAGTACAGTGGATGAAGTTTTGAGATATGCTAAATATTGCAGTGATGATATTGAGAGTAGACAGCGTAAATTGAAAGAGAAAGCAATGTGGGCACAAGTGAAAGTTGCAGAGAAGCAAGAAGCTCAATTGAGTAATTCAGTTAACGAGGCAGGACAGACTAGATTTAGACCAAATATAGGTAAAGGAAAAGGGCAAATGAGCATAGAAGAGGCAAAGAAAAAGTGGCCATGCCACAACTGCGGAAAGTTAGGGCATTGGAGAAACGAGTGTAAATTTCCTCCAAAACCTAATACGGAAAATCAATCATTAAATCCACAGGTGCAGAGTGAGGTAGTTACCCAACAAAGTCAGGTGCCACAACCACCACTTCCCAAGAGTGTTAATCACCAGAAATACAGTGCAGAAACAGGATTCTACGGAGGAGAGCAGGTAACACAATTGCCGCGCGCAGCTGCCATATCTCAGTACTGGTTACGACAGGATGGTGATGAGTCGGATGAAAGTTTATGACGGTGCCTAGGAGAGGCGGAAGAGTGCGTGCTTGGCGCAACTCTAGAGGTAGATCAAGTAGGTCCATTTGTGGATGGAGAAGTGAATGGTGCAAATGTAACATTCCTTGTGGACACTGGAGCTACCCATTCTACTGTCAGGTCAGTGGAAATTCCAAACCTTCCTCTCTCAGGTGAACATATCCAAGTAGTGGGTGTTTCGAATCAGCAAATCAAAGCGCCTCTTACTAAATTAGTGGAGGTAAAGATTGGTCCATTTAGTGAAATGCACCGATTTGTGGTGTGTGATTGCAGTCCTGTGAACCTATTAGGACGCGATCTACTTTGCAAGATGAACTGCACCATCTATTGTACTCCAGATGGAATTGCATTTCAGACCCCAGATGAAGTTGTATTGTATAAAATGACAATGGTAAATTTAGAACCAGAAGTGAATGATTTGTTTCCCGTATTTGATGTAGAGAAAATCCCAGTTGAACTGAAAGAAACAGTGAAACATGAAGTGTGGGACTTTACGGGAGAAGATATAGGGTTAATGAAAGAAGTAGACCCTGTTAAAATCTCTGTTAAAGAAGGAACAAGTTACCCAAATACGCCACAGTATAAATTGACACCAGAAATAATTGAAGGAATCACACCAGTAATAAATAAAATGATTGAGCAAGGGGATTCTGAGAGAAATAATGAGCAGTCCATGTAATTCGCCAATAATGGGACTGAAAAAACCGAATGGAACATATAGAATTGTACAGGATTTGAGAAAGGTAAACAACATTGTTGTGCCTTGTTGCCCTATAGTACCAAACCCTGCTGTGATTTTATATCAAATTCCACGCGAAGCAGAATGGTACACAGTTATTGATTTGTACCATGCATTTTTCTCTATTCCATTACATCCACATAGCCAGCCATTATTTGCGTTCAGGTTCGGAGAGCGTATTTTGGCATGGTGCCGAATTCCTCAGGGGTATACAGAAAGCCCCTCAATCTTTAATCAGATTTTAAAGAAATCATTGGAAGATTTGAAAATGCCAGAGAAGTTGGTAATGGTTCAGTATATTGATGACCTACTGGTGGCATCAAAAACGAAGGAAGCATGTGTTAATGATACAATTGCTTTGCTGAATCATTTAGCAAAAAGAGGACATAAGGTATCCCCATCAAAATTGCAGTTTTGTCAACAAGAGGTCCAGTATCTAGGACATAAGATTGAGAAGGGAGTGCGAAAGGTAACGACAAAGAATAAAAATAATCCAAGGAATGAGAGCTCCAATGACACAAAGAGAGGTAAGAATGTTCCTAGGAATGGTTGGATATTGTCCACAATGGATAAGTGGATTTTCATTAATTGCAAAACCATTACAGAGATTGACAAAGAAGGATGTTAAAGATCCTTTTGAAATGAATGATGAGTGTTAGAATTGGGGGTCTCTAGTTGGCACAGGTAGGTACTTGTGACAAATAGGGACCCTCGCCTCTAGTCAGGGTAAAGGGGTACACTCCTAAAATAACCCCTGCTCACCCCCTTGGTAGCTTGGCACGAGCAGACAGGCTTATCTCAGAGGCAGTGTGTAAAGCATTTGTGAACACATACAGTAATCTAGTGACACACTACAGATGGACACCACACAAGGTTTTATATCAAAAATAAGTATTCTTTATATAGTTTTAACACAAGACCATAAACGACAAAAATCCACAATACTGTACTTAAAATGGTAGTTTTAGCTTAGTTCAGTTCAGTTCTTAAGATGCGACACTTTAAGTCAATGTACCTTACGATGCGGGACGCTTCCACAACAAGCAATGTTGCAGCGATGGAAATGCGACAAAGTTCTGGTGCAAAGAAATAAAGACGTCAAGTTCTTCCTGATGCGGCACGCTTCTCCGAGGTTGCGAGAAGTCTCGATTCGATGCGTCCACTGCAGCGGCGACACCCTTGTTCAGCGATGCGACGGCAACAGCTTCGGCTGCGACACTCTTCTCCAACGTTGCGAGACGCTTCCGCTCGATGCGACAACTGCAGCGGCGACACCCTTGTTTCGTGATGCGACGGCAGCAGCTCCGACGGCGGCACGCTTCTTCCTCGATGCGAGACTCTTCTCTTGATGCGGTGCAATGCGACAGCTACAGCGGCGACACCCTCCTTCGGAGTTGCGACGGCGGCAGCAGCAGCGACGGCGACACGCTTCTTCCTCTTGAGTCGCGCTTCCAGCTCCTTGCGACACGCAGTCCCTTCAGAAGGCCCAAAACAGCAGCAGGCACTTCCAAAGGATTCTTGGGGAGCTGGTGGTTGAAGTCTGTTGTCCCTGAGACTTCAGCAGGAGGCAAGCTCTTTTCTCAAGCCCTTGGAGATACTTTACAAGTTGAATAAAAGTGCACACAAAGTCCTTTCTCCTTCCTTTGGCAGTCAGGCAACCACTGCAGGCAGATCCCTCTAGCTTAGGGATAGTCTTCTCCTCAGTTTCTTCT
This sequence comes from Calotriton arnoldi, assembly GCA_963921515.1. Classification (NCBI taxonomy): domain Eukaryota; kingdom Metazoa; phylum Chordata; class Amphibia; order Caudata; family Salamandridae; genus Calotriton; species Calotriton arnoldi. The sequence goes on along the minus strand of CAWUFW010012975.1, from coordinate 302,090 downwards.
TGGTTCCGCTCCTCAGCAAAGGTTTCTTCTTGTTTTCCCAAAGTGATCTAATATCCTAGGGGTCTGGGTCCCCTTTTTATACACAGTTTTCCTTTGTTCTCTGAAGGCAGAGAGGCCTCTGCCTAGTCAAAACCAGTTCTGGTCAGTCCTGGAGCACTTTGTTTTTCTGACTCCTTCTTTCCTTTCAGAATGTGGGGCAGGGTGCTCAGCCGCCCGGCAGGAGGTGGAGCCAGCATTGTGGAAGGCAGGCACAGCCCTATTCAGACCCAGGTGCAACTCCTCCCTCCACTCTGGATGCAGATCTTTCTATTCAGCCCTGTGCTGACTCACCCTGTCTCCTGTAGCCACCCCCAGCCCCTGTCACTCAATCTCCAGACAAGGAATACACAACCTAGCAGAGGCAGGCTTGGAAGTTTAGGCAAGAAAATACCCACTTTCTAAAAGTGGTATTTTCAAACACAGAATGTTAAAACCAACTTCACTAAAAGATGTATTTTATCATTCTGAGTTCAGGCATACTAAATTCGTTTTTCTACCATGTTCCCTGGGTCAGTTCTGACTATAAGGTGTAATAGTCAGTCTGCCCATTCTGGCCTATGGGGAGCAGGTAGCCTTGCAATAGTGAAAAACGAAAATGGCTGTAATTCACTATTAGGACATGCCACACACACCAGGGCATGTCCTACCTTGTACTTACAATGCACCCTGCCCTAGGGCCTACTTTAGGGGTGACCAACATGCAGTAAAGGGAAGGTTTTAGGGACTGGTAAGTGGGTGTACTCGCCAAGTCGACATGGCAGCCCTAGGCTGCACACAGGCTCTGCAATGGCAGGCCTGAGGCACATTTTACAAGCCGCTTCTGTGGGTGGCACAACCAGTGCTGCAAGCCCACCAGCGGCATTGGATTTACAAGCCCTGGGCACTCTCAGTGCACTGTACTAGGGACTGACAAGTAAACCAATCATCCAATCATGGAGCCACTAATACATAACACAATTTATCATAGGGAGCACTTGCACTGTGGCACTGAATGGCAGTGGCACAGTGCCCAAAGCATCAAACACCAGCAAAAACGGATCGGTAACATCGGAGGCATCATAAAAAATGGAAGGGAGACCCACGCCAAGGATGCCAGGTCTAACACGTGTCCCCTCCAGCTGAAATGTGGGGAGAACTACCCTACCTCAGGGAGTTCTCTTCACTAAGGCGGAAAAATCTGGACAGACCATCAGAATTGGCGTGTTCTGTACCAGGGCGGTGTTCCACCGTGAAATCCATCCCCTGTAGGGAAATGGACCACCTCAACAGCTTTGGATTCTCACCCCTCATCTGCATCAACCATCTGAGGGGCCTGTGGTCTGTCTGAACCCGGAAGTGAGTCCCAAACAGGTATGGTCTCAGCTTCTTCAGTGCCCAGACCACAGCAAATGCCTCACGCTCAATAGCACTCCACCTCTGTTCCCGTGGTAGTAACCTCCTACTGATGAAGGCTACGGGTTGATCTAGGCCCTCCTCATTCATCTGTGACAGAACAGCCCCCACACCATGCTCTGAAGCGTCTGTTTGTACTACGAACTCTTTGGAGAAGTTGGGTGCCAGGAGCACGGGCGCCGTGCACATGGCAGTTTTCAGGGCCTCAAAAGCTGTCTGACAGGTGTCAGTCCAAATCACTTTCCTGGGCTGCTTCTTGGAAGTCAGCTCTGTCAGAGGCGCAACAATGCTGCCATACCCCTTGACAAACCTCCTGTAGTAACCCGTGAGTCCTAAGAAGGCTCTCACCTCTGTCTGGGTTTTGGGGGTTCCCAATTCAGGATGGTTTCAATTTTGGGTTGTAGGGGCGCCACCTGGCCGCTCCCCACTTGGTGTCCCAAGTACAACACGGAACCCTGCCCGATCTGGCACTTACTCGCCTTGATCGTGAGGCCTGCCCTCCGCAGCGCCATCAACACTTCCCAGAGGTGGCGCAGATGTTCTTCCCAACTGGCGCTGAACACTGCGATGTCATCCAGGTAGGCGGCACTGAACGAGTCCAGTCCAGCCAACACCTGGTTGACCAACCTCTGGAAGGTGGCAGGGGCATTCTTCATCCCAAAGGGCATCACCCGGAACTGGTAGTGCCCATCTGGGGTAGAGAATGCTGACCTCTCTCTTGCCCCATCAGTCAAGGCGATCTGCCAGTACCCAGACGTTAAGTCAAACGTGCTGAGGTACCGTGCAGCCCCTAGCCGATCTATGAGCTCATCAGCTCTGGGGATGGGGTGCGCGTCAGTCCTGGTGACTGAATTGAGTCCTCGGTAGTCCACACAGAACCGGAGTTCTGGTGTGGCACCCGGTGCGGCAGCCTTTGGGACCAAGACCACTGGGCTGGCCCAAGGACTGTTAGAGGACTCAATCACCCCTAACGCAAGCATTTTGGAGACCTCCTCCTTGATGCAAGCTCTCACCCTGTCAGTCACCCTGTAAGATTTGTGCTTCACAGGTGTACTGTCCCCAGTGTCCACATCATGGATGCACCAATCTGTGACACCGGGAACCAGGGAGAACAGATCAGAAAACTGTCCCAGCAACTGGCGGCAGTCATTCTGTTGCTCAGGGGTCAGGGTGGAAGAGAGGTTGACACCATCCACTGACCCATCTTGCTCTGTTGCTGACAGGAGGTCAGGAAGAGGCTCGGTCTCCTCCTCCATCCCAGCATCTGTTGCTAAGAGCATGCCCACTTGGGACCTCTCCAAGTGGGGCTTCAGGCGGTTGACATGCAGGACCCTCAAGGGGTTCCTGGGAGACCGCAAGTCCACCAAGTAGGTAACCGGACTTTTGCACTCTACAACCTCAAAGGGTCCGGTCCACTTATCCTGGAGCGCGCAGGGCTCCACTGGGGCCATGACCCACACTTTCTGACCAGGCTGAAGCTCTACCAGAGTGGCATTCTGGTCGTACCACCGCTTCATCTCCTCCTGGCTGGCTTCCAGATTCGCCTCAGCGAGTTGCCTGAAACGCCTAGTTTGGTTCCTAAAGGCCAGCATGTAACTGTATACATCCTGGGGAGGTTTCCTGGGAGATTGCTCCCAGCCTTCTTTGACCAAACTTAGAGGTCCTCTTACTGGGTGTCCATAGAGGAGCTCAAAGGGACTGAACCATAGAGATTTCTGCGGCACCTCACGGTAAGCAAAGAGCAGGCATGGTAAGAGGACGTCCCACTTACGCCTCATAGGTTCCTCAAGACCCATAATCATGCCTTTGAGGGTTCGGTTGAACCTTTCAACCAATCCATTTCCTTGGGGGTGGTAAGGAGTGGTAAACTTGTAGGTTACCCCACACTCCTGCCACAGGGACTTCATATACTTGGAAATGAAGTTGGTCCCCGGTCAGACACTACCTCGCTAGGGAATCCCACTCGGGAGAAAATTCCCATCAGTGCTCGTCCCACCACGGGGGCCGTCACTGTCCTCAGAGGTATGGCTTCCGGGTACCGGGTGGCATGGTCCACCAAGACCAGGATGAACCTGTTGCCCATGGCTGTCTTGGGGTCCAGTGGCCCCACAATGTCAATACCCACCCGTTCAAAGGGGGTGCTGACTACAGGGAATGGCTGGAGAGGAGCCTTGCGCTTCCTCCCACTCTTTCCACTTGCCTGGCAAGTCTGACATGTCCTGCAGTGAGTGTCGGAACTCCTGCGCATTTGGGGCCAATAAAAGTGGGTGACAAGCCTCTCAAAGGTCTTGTCCTGCCCCAAATGTCCTGCCAATGGAACATCATGAGCCAGCCCCAGTAGGAAGGCTCTGAGGCACTGGGGTACCACCAGCACACGGGCTGACCCAGGCTCAGCAACCTTAGGCTCAGTATACAGGAGGTCATTCTCCCAATAGACCCAATGTGACCCAGACTGATCACCTGTTGCCTGGTCTGCAGCCTGTTGCCGCAGACCCACCAGAGAAGGGCATTCTTTCTGCTCCTTGCAGAATTCTTCCCTGGAGGGTCCTCCTTCCTGCTGCCAATGGGTCAGCTCAGGCAGGTCCCCCAGTTCAGCTACCTGTTCCCCTGTAGGCTCCAGGACATCCCCCTCAAGGTCTGCCTCCTCCTGGACCGTGGGAACTTCGAGGGCCGGTTTCCGCGCCCCCGGCCTCTTCTCGTGACGGCAGGTACCTGGGCCTCCCTCTCAGGCTCCAGGTCCTCTTGAGCACCTTTACTTGCTGCCATGGACCGGGTGGTCACACACGCCCAGTCAGGCAAACCCAACATCTCTAAATGAGCACATCGCTCCACCTTCGCCCAAGGTGAGCTCTCCAAGTCGTTCCCTAACAAACAGTCAACAGGCATGGCGGGCTCTCACAGCTACCTGAAGAGTACCAGAGACCCCCCCCCACTCAAAGGGAACCTGAGCCACTTTGCAGTGACTCTCTGTGTTGTCAGCGGCAACAACTGGATAGAATGCATGGGGGACAACCTGCTCTTGAGACACCAGGTGACACTTGACAGCTGTCACACTGGCTCCTGTATCTCTAAGAGCCTCCACCCTATGGCCATTGATGGTCACCCACTGCCTGTATTTCTTAGTGTTATCAGGCAGCTGGGTCTTGGGGACCATCTCACAGTCTCCTAATGAGACAAGGGACATCTGTGCGGGACCCCACCCCTCTGGGGCATCCATCTCCCTCCCCCAGGGCTACACTAGCCATCTGCCGGGGGGCTGCACCAGGGGTGCGGTCTTTCCAAACTGGCGGCACCTGGGATCACTCGCTATATGACCCAGGTCCCCACATTTGTAGCATCTCAGGGGTCCCCTTTGAACAGGTGGACCTGTCGGGGCCCCTGCGGGTTTCGGGGGAGGCTGGGAACCTTTCCCTTGGTTCCCTTGGGGACTACTTTGGGGCCTTCTTTGGAACTCCCTCTGTTTACCCTTGTCCCCCCACTCTTCTGCTGGGGACCCTGCCCACCCTTGGCTGAGTCTCCCACGTGACCCTTGTGGACCCTGGTACTGACCCAGCGGTCCGCCTCCTCAGCAAGCTTCCTAGGGATAGTCAGCTTGCTATCTATCAGGTGCTGGCGTAGCTCTGGAAAACAGTTACTTGACAAGTGCTCCCATGCAATCAAATCAAGGAGCCCCTGAAAATCATCAACTTTGCTACCCTTCACCCAACCATCCAATGCTCTGCAGAAAAAAGTGACATATTCAACCCAGGTACTGTTCTCTATCTTCGTGCAACCCCTGAACCTCTGCCTATACAATTCAGGAGTTAAACCATACCTAGACATTAAAGCATCCTTCATGTGGCGATATGAATTATGGACATCAGAAGGCAAATCTAGCAGTGTGTCCCGCCCCTCACTAAGGAACCGTCCCCACAACCCCGCTCCCCAATCCTTCTCAGGGACCCGGTGGGGAAGACATGGCTACCTCATAGGCATTGAACCACTGCCCAATGTCATCATTTTTAAAAACTCTTTGACCACATCTTTAGGAATATATACTCTAGATTCCACAGGCATTGACGGTGTGCTGCCACCAGAGGGAGTAATTTCTAAGCTCCTAGCTTTCAAATCCAACTCCCTCAAACTTCTATCATGCTCAAGCTGTATCCTCTTTTCTTCCAGGGCCAGTTTCCTAATTTCCAATTGCCCATTCATTTTGGCCAGCTCCAACTCATGCATCCTATTTCTCTCCCTGTCCTCCAGCTCTTCTGTGGACAGACCTTTGGCAGAAACACTGCTACCTGCTGGGGAAGGTGCCTTCCTTTCCCCTGGACCCAATGGCCCTTCCAGCTGCACATCTGCATTATTATCCCCTTCCTCAATCTCAGGGGTTTTCCTTGCTTCTACCCAGGCCCTCAGCGCCTTGTAGAACTCCTCCCTCCTGAGTGAGCCCGGTAATTGCAACATTAAATCTTTTGCAGAAGTGCTTCAGCTGCTTTGCATTGTAGCATTCTAGTTTCTCCTCTTCCCAATCAAAATCAGCAGATGCTATGGATGCTGGTTTCATGATGGCTGACTTTGGCTAAAAATGGAAAGTCCTGAAAAAAATCTACCAACAGTATGTGGTCGCGTTTTGGTCTGCACTCACTAGTAGTGTTCACCAATCACTGTACATGAGTCACAAATGCAAGTCCAGAATCCTCACCGCTGACCACCAATGTTAGAATTGGGGGTCTCTAGTTGGCACAGGTAGGTACTTGTGACAAATAGGGACCCTCGCCTCTAGTCAGGGTAAAGGGGTACACTCCTAAAATAACCCCTGCTCACCCCCTTGGTAGCTTGGCACGAGCAGACAGGCTTATCTCAGAGGCAGTGTGTAAAGCATTTGTGAACACATACAGTAATCTAGTGACACACTACAGATGGACACCACACAAGGTTTTATATCAAAAATAAGTATTCTTTATATAGTTTTAACACAAGACCATAAACGACAAAAATCCACAATATTGTACTTAAAATGGTGGTAGTTTTAGCTTAGTTCAGTTCAGTTCTTAAGATGCGACACTTTAAGTCAATGTACCTTACGATGCGGGACGCTTCCACAACAAGCAATGTTGCAGCGATGGAAATGCGACAAAGTTCTGGTGCAAAGAAATAAAGACGTCAAGTTCTTCCTGATGCGGCACGCTTCTCCGAGGTTGCGAGAAGTCTCGATTCGATGCGTCCACTGCAGCGGCGACACCCTTGTTCAGCGATGCGACGGCAGCAGCTTCGGCTGCGACACTCTTCTCCAACGTTGCGAGACGCTTCCGCTCGATGCGACAACTGCAGCGGCGACACCCTTGTTTCGTGATGCGACGGCAGCAGCTCCGACGGCGGCACGCTTCTCCGTGGATGCGAGGCGCTTCTCTTGATGCGGTGCAATGCGACAGCTACAGCGGCGACACCCTCCTTCGGAGTTGCGACGGCAGCGGCTGCGACGGCGACACGCTTCTTCCTCGATGCGGGACGCTTCTCTCGATGCGGTGCAATACGACAGCTACAGCGGCGACACCCTCCTTCGGAGTTGCGACGGCAGCAGCAGCGACGGCGACACGCTTCTTCCTCTTGAGTCGCGCTTCCAGCTCCTTGCGACACGCAGTCCCTTCAGAAGGCCCAAAACAGCAGCAGGCACTTCCAAAGGATTCTTGGGGAGCTGGTGGTTGAAGTCTGTTGTCCCTGAGACTTCAGCAGGAGGCAAGCTCTTTTCTCAAGCCCTTGGAGATACTTTACAAGTTGAATAAAAGTGCACACAAAGTCCTTTCTCCTTCCTTTGGCAGTCAGGCAACCACTGCAGGCAGATCCCTCTAGCTTAGGGATAGTCTTCTCCTCAGTTTCTTCTTGGTTCCGCTCCTCAGCAAAGGTTTCTTCTTGTTTTCCCAAAGTGATCTAATTTCCTAGGGGTCTGGGTCCCCTTTTATACACAGTTTTCCTTTGTTCTCTGAAGGCAGAGAGGCCTCTGCCTAGTCAAAACCAGTTCTGGTCAGTCCTGGAGCACTTTGTTTTTCTGACTCCTTCTTTCCTTTCAGAATGTGGGGCAGGGTGCTCAGCCGCCCGGCAGGAGGTGGAGCCAGCATTGTGGAAGGCAGGCACAGCCCTATTCAGACCCAGGTGCAACTCCTCCCTCCACTCTGGATGCAGATCTTTCTATTCAGCCCTGTGCTGACTCACCCTGTCTCCTGTAGCCACCCCCAGCCCCTGTCACTCAATCTCCAGACAAGGAATACACAACCTAGCAGAGGCAGGCTTGGAAGTTTAGGCAAGAAAATACCCACTTTCTAAAAGTGGTATTTTCAAACACAGAATGTTAAAACCAACTTCACTAAAAGATGTATTTTATCATTCTGAGTTCAGGCATACTAAATTCGTTTTTCTACCATGTTCCTGGGTCAGTTCTGACTATAAGGTGTAATAGTCAGTCTGCCCATTCTGGCCTATGGGGAGCAGGTAGCCTTGCAATAGTGAAAACGAAAATGGCTGTAATTCACTATTAGGACATGCCACACACACCAGGGCATGTCCTACCTTGTACTTACAATGCACCCTGCCCTAGGGCCTACTTTAGGGGTGACCAACATGCAGTAAAGGGAAGGTTTTAGGGACTGGTAAGTGGGTGTACTCGCCAAGTCGACATGGCAGCCCTAGGCTGCACACAGGCTCTGCAATGGCAGGCCTGAGGCACATTTTACAAGCCGCTTCTGTGGGTGGCACAACCAGTGCTGCAAGCCCACCAGCGGCATTGGATTTACAAGCCCTGGGCACTCTCAGTGCACTGTACTAGGGACTGACAAGTAAACCAATCATCCAATCATGGAGCCACTAATACATAACACAATTTATCATAGGGAGCACTTGCACTGAAAGGCAGTGGCACAGTGCCCAAAGCATCAAACACCAGCAAAAACTGATCGGTAACATCGGAGGCATCATAAAAAAATGGAAGGGAGACCCACGCCAAGGATGCCAGGTCTAACAATGAGGAAATGAAAGCATTCAGAGAACTAAAAAGGAAACTGTGTGAAGCTCCGGCATTGGGAATGCCTGACTATGAAAAAGATTTTGAGTTGTATTGCAGTGAAAGAGATGGGTGTGCGTTTTCAGTCCTGGTGCAGAGACACGGAAACATGAAAAGACCCATTGCATATTCTTCAGCTGTTTTAGACCCAGTAGCGAAAGCATTGCCCGGATGTTTGAAAGCAGTTGCTGCCACTTGTGTAAGTCTGGAACAGAGTGAAGGCATAGTGATGGGATATCCACTGAGAGTATATGTCCCTCATTCTGTGGAAATTCTTTTGACAAGAACCAAAACCCAATACATGACACATAGTCGGCTGACTAGGTATGAAAAAGTAATTTTGAGTGCAGACAATGTGACCATTGACAGATGCATGAATGTAAATCCTTCAACATCATTGCCAGATGAAGAGAGTGTGATTGAAATGGATGAAGTTGATCATGATTGCCTGAATGTACTAGAATATTGTACAAAGCCAAGACCCGACATACGGGATGAGCCTTTAAAGGAATCAGATTATATTCTGTTCGTGGATGGCTCATGTTTGAGAACGGATGATGGAGTTCTAAGTGCAGCATATGCAGTTTGCACAGTAGCTGCTGTAATGGAAGTAACTTGTTTGAAAGGGATACGTTCTGCCCAAGTAGCGGAGTTGGTAGCTCTGATTCAAGCATGCAAGTTGGGAAAGAATGTCCGAATCACCATAGTCACGGATAGCCAATATGGCTTTGGAGTGGTGCACGATTTTGGGCAGATCTGGTCTCAGAGAGGTTTCTTGACGTCTGCAGGAACGCCGATAAGAAATGGAGATTTTGTGAAAGTTGCTTGAGGCGATACAGCTGCCTAAACAGATTGCAGTAGTGAAGTGCAATGCACATAAAAATGGGGAAGACTACATAACTGTCGGCAATAAGTTTGCTGATGCAATTGCACAGTACTGTGCCAAAAATGTGGTCTCATTGAACAAAAACCAAGAACGAGAGCATATTTCATGTCCTTTGCTTTTTACTAACCCTGTTGAAACATGGGATGAAGTGAGACAATTACAGGAAGCAGCAGATGAGGAAAAGGATAACTGGATAAAAGCAGGATGTAGAAAACATGAGGAAAATGATGTTTGGGTTTACAGGGATGAAAGACCAGTAATGCCTGATAGCATGATTTCTGACATGGCACGGATGTACCATGGACAAGCTCATATTGGGAGAGACTCAATGATCAGACTTTTTAGACAAACATGGTATAATCCAAAATTCAGAGCCATAGCTGAGAGTCTTTGTCAAAGATGTCTTATTTGTCAACTGCTAAATCCAGGAAGAAAGACAGTAGTGAGTCTAGGAACAATAGGACGAGAGGGAGGTCCTTTCACGAGAATGCAAATGGATTTTATAGAAATGCCTCTGAGCAATAGACTACGGTATGTCTTTGTAGTCGTCTGTTTGTTTTCCCGTTGGGTGGAAGCATACCCGACTAGAAGGAATGATGGAATTTACGGTAGCAAAACTAATGCTGCGAGAATTCATTCCAAGGAATGGTTTTCCAGTAACGATTGAAACAGAGGAACACATTTTCAAAATGAATTGGTTCAACTGATTTGTGAAGCACTTAGTATTAAACAGAAACTGCACTGTGCATACAGACCAGAGGCTTCTGGAATAGTAGAGCAGGTGAATGGAACAATTAAGAACAGGCTAGGTAAAATGTGTCAAGCCACAGGACTCAAATGGCCAGATGCCTTGCCATTAGTCTTAATGACAATTCGAAGTATACCGGAAAGGAAGACAGGACTCAGTTCCCACGAGATAATTATGGGACGAGCAATGAGACAAGCACATGTACCTGTCAACAAACTACTGACTATAACTGATGATCTGGTGCTGGATTATTGCAAAGGATTGGCTGATGTAGTACGTTCTGTGTTTCATCAGGTTGGACCGGATGCGACCACTCTTGAAAGAAAACCAGCACACGATTTGAATCCAGGAGATTGGGTCCGCATTAAAGTCCACCGAAGAAGAAACTGTTAGGTTCCTCGCTGGGATCAACCACGACAAGTGATCTTGGTGACAACGACTGCAGTCAAATGTGCAGGAGTGAAACACTGGGTACATGCCAGTCACACCATCAGAGTTCCAGAACCTGAAGATCGACATGTGAGTCGACATCTGGAAGTATTGGATACCAGTTCAGCATCGGATGCAGAGGAAGAGACTAACAGAGCTCCAGAATCTGAAGATCGACCTGTGAGTCGACATCTGGAAGACCCAGCTACAAGTGCAACGACAGAAGGAGTGGAGGAAATAGCAGAAGTTGCAGAACCTGAAGATCGACATGTGAGTCGACATCTGGAAATATCAGACACCAGTTCAGCATCTGATACAGAGCATTCGGATTGTGAAGAAAATCTGAAAAGAAATTTGATAGTATAAAAGAAGAAACTGAGCAAAAAGACAGTAACAGTGAGCAACCAAGTACAAGTTGTGGTAAAATCCTTCAGAGATAATATTAATAGACGAAGAAGGGAGAGTTTCAAATAGAAAGTTAGAAGAATCGGAAGATCCCCGAGGAGCAATAGGGACAGATCGGCGAACAAAAGAACAGGGAAATTTAGAAGCAGAAAGTGACACAAATTCGGAAGAACCTCGAGGAGGGACAGAAGTAGGTGATCGAAGGAAAACAAGAGAAACCACAAACAGATGAAAGAAGTGAAATTATAAAATGTAAGATCCGAGACAATAAAGAAAGAACTGAAACAGAATCAGAAGAAAGTGGAGAAGAAAGAAACCAGAAACTAGAGTCGAGAAAGAACTTGGAGAACAGAAAGAGAGGAAAAAGAAAGTGAACCAAAAAGGCCAAGAAAAGGAGACAATTGGCCCAACGAAGTTAGAAAACTGAGATACAAAATCATAAGGCTAGATGGAAAAAGTGCAGAACAAGTAAATGAGGTAACAAATCAAAAAGAACAAGAGAAACAAGGTGGAAAACACTTGCAGAAAACAAAGAGTAAAGAAAGCCAATCTGAAGTATAAATCGCCTGAATGGCTATACATTGCTTTGACTGACATCAAAGAAGAAGAGATCACTCACGAGAACTCAGAACAAAGCTGCAACCTAAATGGGTGAAGGTGAAGTGCAACAAACTTGAAGAAAATTGAACTAATTTCTACCGGATTTTACAAGACACTGGATTTGACAAAGAAAAAGTTCTGAAAAGAATTAAAAGAAAGTACCAAACGAAGACAAAGTGAAAGTGCATGGTGGCTAAGAAGTCATTTCTGAGGTGTGGTGACACATTTTCCCTGTACATAATAAATTAGATTATAGAACAAAATGGAAGATACTAAAAATAGAGTGTAGATGTGAGTTCTTAAGCAGGTGGTGTAAGATGTGCTTCTTTTGTACAGGATTATTAATGACAGTATGGATTATTTTAGCGATCACCATTCCAATTAGTTTAGCTGTAGAAGAAACGTCTAATAACACAAAGAAAAGAGCTAACGTTCAAGAGACAGCTATATTAAAAGGTAGTGCAGAATTACATAAAGAAATCAATAACAGATTTTTCAAAGAATGTTTTCACTAAATTATTATGAGTATGTAGAAACAATGGATGTAAGAGATTGTTATGTTTGTATGCAATTGCCTGCGTCTGTTGCAGAAGGTGTGACCTATCACCTTCCTTTGACGTATGGAATAACATGTAGTGTTTTAGCAAGTTTATTTTATAAGACCGGAAGATTAGAATATTATTACACTAATATAGATAAGATTTTTGCAAAGATTCCTGTAGTTTCAGAACTAAACAAAGTGAAAGAAGCAAAAACATTTGGTGAATTTTTCATAGAAGATAAGATTCTAACATTAGATGATGTAGTTAAAAACAACCTTACCTGTGAGTTAAGAAATGAAGGAAAGGTATTTTTAGAAATGGTCGAGGATAGAAGAGTGAAATTTCAAAGAAAAATGATAGAGACAAAAACACCTCTTTGTGCGTTTGAGGAAGAAAATCACGATAAGAAAAAGACAAATGCAGCTATGACTCTGGATTGGCCCCAACAGGGAAGGTTGTGCATTAGAAGAAATAGAACAAGATATGACAATTATTTCGTGGGTTCCAGTGATTGCCATGACAATTATATAATTTTAGGTGGATGGGGATTCAAAGGGGGAAAAGATCCAATATTTCCTGGGATCTATTACATTTGTGGTAACAGAGCTTATTACAGGTTGCCGGACCATTGGTATGGATCATGTTACTTAGGCCTGGTCTTTCCAAAGATTTTTCATGTAGATAGAGCAGAAAAGGGAACACACGAAATGATGAAGACATTTACACGTAGAAAAAGGGAAAGTTTCTCAGAAATAGTAGGTGATCTTTTTGGAGCATTGATACCAGAAGTGGGAATATCTTTGAATGCATTTAAAATTCGGAAACTATCCACAGTGGTAGATCGTTTATCTACAGATACTGCTGGAGGGTTCTTGATGGTAAATACCGAAATGGTTGCCATGAGAGCTATGGTGATGCAAAATCGACTTGCCCTTGACATTCTTTTAGCAAAAGAGGGTGGAGTCTGTGGAATGCTGAAAGTCCAACATTTTTGCACTTACATTCCAGATAAAAGTGAAAATATACAAAAGTATATAAAGAATATTACAAATTTGCACAAAGAACTTGTTCCACTGGAGGTTGAAAATGCATTTGGAAAACTTGGTAAGAGTTTTTCCTCGGTAATAAGTTGGTTTACTAGAATGAGTGGATTAATAGTAGGGAAAGTCCTAATAGTAGCAACCATGATAATCATAATAGTTTTAGTACTAAAGCTAATAATTACATGTATAAAAGAGAAGAAAAAGGCAGAATAAAATAGAAAAAGAAAACAAGATAAACAGAGAGAGAGAAATGGGTGAAATAGAGCTAGAAGAAATAAAAGAGAACATGTATAAGAAAACAAAGCGACAAGTTGAAAGGGATACAGTTGTGTAAACTAACAAAAGCAAACTGGACAAAGAAATCTGCTGTCTGATAAAATTGTGTAACATGGGTTTTTGTGGTATTAAAAATCACCAAAGGGGGGAGTTGATGGAGCAGGGTAAATGAAAAAATTGTAACCTCCTAATATTTGCGTTAAATAAATAACACACAAGTTCGTCTTAGTAAATAACCAACCATGTATGTTACATGTAAAAGGGTTAAAGGTAACACGCTATATATGTGCAAACTAATTTACTTACAATTGTTAAGGTGGATAACATAAGTCTAATATTTGCGTACTAACTAAAATAATAAATGCATGATTTGTGCTTGGAAATAAACTGTGTAGTGGCAAAAAGAAGCGTTGGTAAGTAAGGGATGGCTTTATATGTCGCTTTTGCTAGGTAATACCTAATTGGGGTACGTAGAATGACAGGAGGGAAACGAAAAGGCTTATATTCTTTATTCTTAACTATGTTTTGTTTATCTTTATAATAGTGCGCTTAGGCCTGTTGAGCAGCGATATAAAATGGCCGCCATGAGCTAGAGTACGCAGGCGCGAGAGGGGTTACGAAAGAAAGGCCGTGAACAAGAGGGATCATGTGATCGTTCCAAAGCCTAGGATGGAAGCGTGGTCAAGGCTGTGATGACCTTATCATATAAATGTGTGCCAAAGAAGAACAGCAAAAAGCGTGAGAAGTCGCAGTGAATAAGTGAATGGACAAAGAACTGTTCAACTTAAAAGTATCAGAAAAGGATACAGTTTGAAATGCAAGAGCGGATGGGTAATGTCATGAACCCGTGAAAAATGACAGAAGTATGAACTTTCCACAAAGAACTGGTTGGAACAAAGATATTCATAATGAGATGTATACTGACCCGAATGGACCAAATAGAGAGAATCTCGCCATAAAGATGTAACATTTTCACTTAGTAAGCTAGTATTATGGTATAAGAAGACCTACTCTTAGAGGGGAGGGGGTTAGCTGCTATTGATGCTGTTGTTTTCAACGCTGCCGTTTTTACGAACTGATGCTGCTGCTGCTATTTTATATTTTTGATTGAGCATAAGACGCTGCTATTTGAGAACCTTTTTGCTTTCAATAGATTTTTCCATTTAAAACTATTAGACTTTTATTCTTAAGATACTAAAGGGGAAAGGAACGAGAAGGCCTGTTTTCCAGGACAGATAGATAGATCTTTTGGGAGTTCTTGCTGTGACGAACTTTATTTTTCCATCTAATAGGTATGCATTGCAATTTCAATTTATTCTTATAATGATGCTAAATGTAATAACCTGAATAATAAATCTGAAACTTATTCATGCTTCTAAAATTTATATAAACTTTATTATCTTTAAAACAATGAGTCCGTGGTTCTTTAGCTCAATGATAAATGTAAATGTTTAAAGGTTTATTGTGATTGAGCTGGTCTTGATCACCATCAACTGATTCCTACTAGTTGGTCCATCGACCAATGAGCGGAATACCTTAGAGCTTGAGAAGTATTATGTCATTTTTAGGTCTCGCGCCTAGCGTTGCAGTGCGCAACACTGCTCGCGCAGCGCGAGACCTCTAGAAAGGGCTTCTGAAAACGACCCACACGTTTGTGCGTGTGGTTTTGTTTTCGGAAGCCCACATTGGCTGGAGCGTACGTTTTTTTTTATGGTGACGGCACGCGATTGGTCAAAGGCGGGCGCATGTCCCGCCTTTGCCGCACCCATTCCCGACGGTGGCCAGAACGCGCAGCAGCGCGCGTTCGTCTGCTGCCGCTGCCGCGCTCCCTCCCCCCGCTCCTCTGTGGTGCGCGCGCACCACTGTTTTTTTCCAGAAGCTATCAGTCGGAATTTAAAGCTGGCATGAGCAGTAGAGGGTCCCATAAGAAAGAACAGAACGTAGAAGAAACTCGTCAGGATACTTCAGCACGCGCCAAAGTTTGGGCCTGATTAAGAATGCTATCAGAACGGGCGCTGCCGAGGCACGTGAGACGGGCTGCGCAGGCATGAGAGACACTCTTGTCGCCCTCTAACCCGCGGCGAAGGATTTGAACTGGGATAACTCCATCTGGGAAGCTGGAGGCATGAGCCGGGGTATTGTAGACCGGGGCGAGAGGTGTGGGCTGGCTCTATCTGCCACAGTGTGCTCTTGTCACTTGACCCATGCACGTTTAAAAGTAGCGCCTTGTAACCACTGATATGTGTGCCCCACGCTCACTTTGAATGAAGGGGGATAAGAGGGTCTTAGAAATTGTTCAGAAATGTTTTTTCACATCTCCCTTCGCCAAAGAGGTTTGTTTACATTTAAGTTAAATCAATATTTTAGTGTCGGTAGTAATGTGATCCTGTATTAATGGACTGACAAAATGAGCAACAATATGATATTGGACATAACGACACAATGAGCACCCCATAGGCTCTACTGCCTTGGTACAGGACACAAATGTCCATTAAAACAGATAGATTAATTCTTATTACTGGGACTATCTAGCCAGCCCTAGTACTTCACTGCTCGGTCTCCAGCTTTTCGTCGCTGGTGCATCCTGATATCTGTGCGGTGCATGTTGAATATATCGTTTTGGCTTAACCCTTTCTGCTGGCCGTGCATTCCCTTCCCTTGCGCTCGTTCCGCTACGAACTGTGTGTCTGCCAGGCCTTCTTGGAGTCGGTGACTGATTGTTTACTTCTTAAATTGTGCCCCAGTACCTCTGCTGAAGACAGGCCACTGCACTGCCTTAGTGTGCGGGTTTCACAGTGTTGCCAATCAGGGGCAGTGAGTGTACTTCGACACTCTTACTTAAAAAGCAGTGGTTTTTTTCGGTTAGTGATTGTTCTGGCCTGGGGAGGAGATATGCAAAGTTTTCTGGGTTTTTCTTTTTCTCTGCCTGCTTGCAGGGGTCGATGGCTATTAACATGGAGATTTGACCCTGAACAGAACCGAGGGATGCAGCATTTGAAAGGAGGCACTGCAGGGAAGGAATCTCGGTTCTGGGGAAGAGGGGCACTTCTGCTGTGATGCTGTTTTGTGTGCCTTTGCCAGTCAGTGGTGTGAGTTTTGGAGGAAGGGGACCCTGACCAACAATATGAATGAATAATGCAGCGCTGCATCATATTTAGTTAGAATGCCTGCAGACCTGCATCTCGCATAGTGTGAATGCGCAGCTTTATTGCCAGTGCTTATATGAGCTGTATGTGCAATGGGAAAGAGAAGAGAAGGGGGGGGCAGGGCACATGGAATCATGTATTCCCAGAATCACAAGTGGGAATCAAACACCTCCAATCCCCAGTACTCTGCTCTCTATCTCAAAGAGGGGAAATGAAAGGGTTTGAATTCTGAACGGCTGATCTGTACCATCCCTACAGTCGGGCTCAAGGAAATGTCCCTTCAACAGCAGAGTGTAATTCGGTAGCTGTTTTGCAAAAGAACACACGGATGGTCCCGGTACAATGTGGCTGGAATTTAAGACCATATATGAGGAGTCCGGTTGAATTGCTGACAAATAAACGGAGAGCCAGGCCATGTGCACCAGCCGAGTCCCGAAACTTTTTATCAAGTAACTCCTGCAGGCTACAACAGCAATCCTGTAACAAACCTCAACCTGCCAAGCTTTCAGACTGCGTATGTGACCTTTCCATTTTTCTTGAATGATTTAGCTTCATACTTCAATGTGTTTTGTGTGAAAGAATGAATTACGCTTTCCTATAAACTTCATAAATTATGTATCCCTTTTAATGAAAATGTCTTATGACTTATCTCACAAAACTAGAGGCAGCTCTGTGAGGTCACGAACCCAAGCACGCCACCATGTGTGAAAAGCTAGGAGGGAGATTAAAAAAAAAATCGGTTTAATTAATTTTCCGATTTTCATGCAAGTGGTGAGAGTTTTGAGTTGGAAAAAACCTACTATTAAGCCATTTGTTTTGCTAAATTAAAAATATTATGCCTTCCGAATACATTGGGAATGTAGGCACGTTTGCAATACGAACAATGTACAACACAAAGTTGCTTTACTGTAACGCTCCATTTCCCTAGCACGCACAGTCCGGTAAAGCAAACCCATTGTGGCACTTTCCAGTGTCTCTCGAGGTCATTCTCAACTGGGATGGGTGTGCCAATAACACTCACTAGGTTACAGGTCCTCTGGGAGTGCCCCCTCCTAAAAACACTCCTTCACTCCTCACAAAGGCATCACAGCGGCCTCCCACGGCGACAAGCGCGCCCCTACGGCCGCAACTTACTCCTAAATTAATAAATCAGCTCC
Organism: Calotriton arnoldi; assembly: GCA_963921515.1. NCBI lineage: Eukaryota > Metazoa > Chordata > Amphibia > Caudata > Salamandridae > Calotriton > Calotriton arnoldi. The sequence goes on along the minus strand of CAWUFW010012975.1, from coordinate 284,391 downwards.
TCCGGCCGGCCCCTCCAGGCAGCTCTCCTTCAATTACAGAAAGCAGCTCATCCGCTTACAACGGTTGCGCTCGCGCCCCTCCTCCCCGCACTCCTTTCACTTTCTAGGAATCCAGGTTTGCATGCAAAACTTTCTGCAGTATAATGCTGCTACAAAAGTCAGCCAAGAGCACTATTGTCGCTCAATGAAAACTGTGCTTTTAAAAAGGATAACACTCCCGCGTCCCCGACAACGCTTACACGCACGCACTTATCACCATTAGTAAATGCGATTCTCTAAGGTCCTTTACCAAGTACGCATTGTTTGCAAATTGTTGCATTATATTGACATTGTTTTTGGGATATCGCCATTAGTCACACTCCCGCATACACATGCACTAAACATCATTTGTCAATGCACTTGTCAATATCCTTTAACTAATCCGATTTATGTGTCTGCTTTTGGCCTTGTATTCACTCTCTTTTGGAGATTTCGCTAATTATTATGATTAATTGCCTTTGTTTTTAAAGTCCGCTCGATGATTTCCATTTCAATGTGATACGTTTTTTTCAGTATTTACCTGTGTTTTAGTTTACTTTACGTTCTGTGGCATTACTAAAATGGTCATAAGCCTTTAAATTTTAACCTTTTCTTATGTGGGGGTCAAGAGTATGACGTATTTTTGTAACCTACCCCCCTCCCCCTCCACCCCCAACCAAACACACACACGCTACACACCAATAGAGGGTTGGCGATCCAACAAATAAACTGGGAGAGCGAGGCCACGTGCACCAGCCGAGTCCCAAAACTTTTTATCAAGTAACTCCTGCAGGCTACAACAACAATCCTGTAACAAACCTGCCAAGCTTTCAGACTGCGTATGTGACCTTTCCATTTTTATTGAATGATTTAGCTTCATACTTCAATGTGTTTTGTGTCTCGCATTATTAAAGTTTGAGCTATTGGTGTTGCATTATTTAGCAATGCCAATGGCTCAAACTCTAATAATGCGAGACCTATTGCATTGTAAATGCTTGTTATAAAAGGTATCCCGTCTCCTTCCAGCAAATCATTTAACTGTTTTTCTCCTAGGCAAGGACGGATGAAATCCAGGGAATATATGAGGGAGTGAATGTATATGCGGTGTTATGGGCCCCACCGTCATATGGATATAGTTGTGTTTAAGAGGGATATTTGTACCTGGACGTCCAAAGCATCTAGGAGAAGAAATTTTATTGGTAGCGCTGGATCACGTCCTTCGCAGTTTTCTGGTTGCTCTGGACCGGGTCAATGTCCCAAGTTCAAACTGACTGCGATGGAGCGTGGGTCGGATACAGGGACCAGGTGTGTCCTGGTGAAGAGTTTACCTACTCTCAGTAAAAGTCCACCCGAGGAGCTTCAGCTGGAGCTTCATGTTGGCAGGGGCTGTAACAAAATCTTTGGTGCGAGAAGGAGGCTGCCGGTTCTCGCTGATGGGCGATGTGGGCAATTTCTGTTTGGCACGAAGAGCAGATCGCAATCGTAACTTCGAGTTGGCAGGAGGTGCAGCAATTGTTGCTGACGCGAGGAGCCGGTTCATGGTTGCGAAGAGCCCCAATATTCAGTATTTTCACTTGTAGCTCACTTTTGAGTCCCTGTAGCTCAAACAGGAGGTTAGCCAACTGACTCTTGGAGTAACTCCTGGGGATCCTGGGTTCAAGGCCAGTGTTGCTTCTTCAGAAAACAGGGCAGTCCTTCTGAATCTCTTATGTTATGTTATTTATTCTTATAAAGCGCAACAGCTACCCGAAGGTTTCCCGGCGCCGCCTGACGGGAGCAGAAGGAGGATCTATTGATTAGACAGCCAGGTTTTTAAGCCCTTTAGGAAATTCCCATAAACTGTTTCATTTCGAAGGGGGAGGGAGTTCCACATAGAGGGGCCCAGGCAAGAAAAAGACCGACACCCCACCCCCCCGCAGTCCTAGGGACCGAAAATTTGGCCTGAGTGGCAGAGCGGAGAAGGTGCAGTGGTACGTACGGATGAGCTAGGACATTCAGGTATTGGGGTGCCTTGCCCGATTTGATCTTAAACATGTAGCTCAGGGCTTTGAATTTAATCCGATTTTCCACCCTGAGCCAATGAAGGTCCCGAAGATAACCTGAAATGGGAGCCATTCTGGGAACCTGGCAGAGCAGCCTAGCAGACGCATTCTGGGCTAGAAGAGTTCTCATTAGAGATTTTCAGGGTGACATTTTTGTACTCCGTGCCAGCCTGTGTGTGAGGGATTCCTTCTCTGTCTAAACTTCCTCCTTTCCTTGGTTTGGCTCCAATCTATTGAGGGGGGGACAAAGGTAGTCCGACCTAGGTGTGAGCTCATGTGGCAGTTTGATTTGCTCTAACGCTCCGTCCATCATCCCCTTTGGTATCGCTTTGTTCGCCCTAAGTTGGCAGGGTATGCCCAGACGTGGGTCCCTTGCTCACTTTGCCACTGGATTCAAGATAGCCTGGCTGATGAGGGTTTTGAACCCGAAACCGGTCCCAGGATGCTTGTTTCCGGTCCAGGGAAGACATGGCTTGGCAGTTCGGGCTGGACTGTTCCCATGAGGCACAGGGTCAGACTGATTTGCATATGGCCATGTCTGAACTGGGGTGGTGGAGTGAGCTAAAGAATGATGATGGATTAAACCCAGATCAGTTGACTGGGGGTGAGTGTTTGATTTGCTCTAACGCTCCGTCCATCATCCCCTTTGGTATCGCATGTGGCAGTGTAGGCAGCCTTGGAAGTCTGGAAGGGGGGCGGATACAACCCTCACACCACCCTTAGTACCTCAGGAAGGGTTCAGTACACTTAGGCCTGGCTAAATATTTATTTGGCAGGTCGAAATGACCGCTTGAAAATGCACTACTGGCTGCAGTGGCAGGCCTGAGATCTGTTTTGCAGGTCTACTTTAATGGGTGGCACAATGAGTGCTGCAGGCACACTAGTAGCATTTAACTTACAGGCCCATGGCACATGTAATACCATTTACTAGAGGCTTCTTAGTAAATTCAAACTGCCAATTAGATGTATACCAGTTTTACTATGTTTAAGGCAGAGGGCACAAGCACGTTAGCAGTAGTTTGCAGGGGTTAAGTGCACAGAGTCCTAAAGCCAACAAAAACAAATTCAGCAAAAATAGGGGAGTGAAGGCAAAAAGTGTGGGGGAATACGACGTCAATGCTTTCCTGTCTACAAAAATCTATTTCAATGTACATAGAAAGGGCTCTTGGAGAGTAAGTACACCTCTTTGCTCCCTGCAGTAAGCTGTGTGGATGCACTCTCTATTGTGTGCATTCTGGCTTCACCAGAAGTAAGGAAAGGAGGTAGATGTGCATTTAACACACACCAGCCTGCTCCAATAAGTATCTGATCTTCTGGGAATATTCTGTGGCCACTTATCTGTTTTTCCCCAGAGTCGTATAAAACAAGTCCAACTGCATGTAAAAACAATCCAAATAGATACAAAACTCACACAGTGACAACAAAAGGGTGGACAATTTTTTTTTTATCCTTCCATTGTGATTCTCTGGTTCAAGTTGAAGATCACTTGCTTATTTGAAAAGGCCGGGGCTGGTTTCCTTATACCCTCTCTCGTACTCGTGCTGTACTTGCATTGTGTATTCGCAAAACTTGGTGAAAACACTGGGCTTGGTGAAAACACTTTGTCCATGCAAGAGGCAAAATTTTTGCGATTGCTATTTGTTGTTTTTTCGATTTACAGTGCCACTAGTCAGTCTTACTACATGCAGTTCAGAGTTGGCCATGTCCCAAAAGTGACAGGTTGGCCTCCATTTTTAGTCTAGGTCCAGTCTGTATGGGAGCTCAAACTTTGTTCCGTCTTGTTGGGTCACCTCAGTGGAGTACTGCTTGAGGATTTTGCATGGTTGATGGAGGTCCCTTCTCTTCCTGGTGGGCAGCATAATGCGTTTGTTCTTGGTCTGTCTGTAAGCTTTTTTTTTTTAACCTGGTGTTAAATCTGAGCTTGCATGTATGAAGTAAAGTCTGGACATGGACTTTTCTCGTTACTGCTACTTGCATCTAGAGGTACATGACCCACCAGGAGCGTTGGTGCCTTCGCAGCTCTGTCCCCATCATCCGGGACACTTTAAGACTATAGGCCCCCGTGCGACATTGCATGCTGCGCGACGAGGTAGGTAGATGTAACAGAACAATGCACGCACACTCTGTATAATCCAACATTGGCCGCCTTGTCTCCTCCTACAGACTCACTATGGAGGCTTAGTAGATTAGACAGGTGGCTGAGACGTGGTATTGTATATGTTCCTGTACCAAACCAAGAGTTTGAATAACTAATCAATTTTTTTTTCTTTTCTTTTTTTTCTTTTGAGTCTTGCATAATAAAACGGGGATTTAATTAACAGGTTTGTCTCCTAAATGATCACATTTGCCAATTCCACATATCTCTCATAATGCAAATGGCAGCCCGCCATGTGAACGGCTATTCTATGGCTTCTGCGGGTCCGGGTTCAGCACGCGGTGTGCAGCCAGGCAGATGAATAAATGATGGCAGAGGCCTGCCTGGAAGCTGGCCAATGAAAACAAACCCTGTGACCAGGTGTTCTGAGAGCATCGATCGGTCTGCAAATAGATATGCTGGTGCTGGTGTGATGAAAAAATCGATGGGTTTTCTCTGCTACCTACTTTTAATAGACTTGTGCAGATGCTCTTTGCAGGATGTATTGCCCTTGGGTGCCCTACGTTTTTGGCTTTCGATTTTATTTATTTTTAAATATTCTGTGGTGCAGTGTACAATAAAACGTGCAAGAAGTATAAATATTTACAGGGAACGCATTGCGGACAAAGATTTCATTTGATGTTTAAATACGTTTTTTCCCTTATCTAAGTAGTACTTATTTGATCAAGCCCTGGTCAATGGAAGACGGAGTCTGGCCTTTCAGAATTGAAACTTCCGGCCTACCCGTGATTGTGTCAAATCAGAAACCTGTGTGGACTGAGTCGGTTAGGTGGTCTGTTCAGATTACTTTGGATGAAGCTCCCTTTTTAGTGTTGGTTAACTTTTCGGTGGTTGTTGACCTTGTATGATTAACAGAAAAAGAACTTTAACAAGTGCTACTGATATGTGGTTTGGGCTCCACCCACAATGATAATTTTCCCCCTGCAGCATCAGATGGGAAGAGGTTGTGTGCTTCCATTGAGAGTGCTTGTATTGCACCTTTATACCTTGTTGGAAAGATTATGCTCAGTACAATAGGCCTGAGTAGGTTATTGTGACCAGTTTATTATGTCGGATGCAATCAGTCTGATCTTTTTATTATGAAAATGTACCACAAAGAGAGTAGGCCTCACGTATTTATTGTGAAAAGCATATGATAAAACCAGTGGGCCTTTAAGGGTGGTTTTCTATTACACTGCAATACAATTTTACACTGGTGTTCTGTTACATGGAATCTTGCTTATCAGTTTATACATAAGGAGGGGGGAGGTGTGTGTGTGTGTGTGTGTGTGTGTGTGTGTGTGTGTGTGTGTGTGTGTGTGTGTGTGTGTGTGTGTGTGTTCGTGTGTGTGTGTTCGTGTGTGTGTGTTCGTATGTTTGTGTGTGTGTGTGTGTGTGTGTGTGTGTTCGTGTACTTTTTAGATCTGGCCTGACCGCTTTAGCTGATTGTTGGACTCTTGTAATAAACATGAAGAAAATAAATCCTAAAACTTATATTTATCTATTGAGGGGTTTGGGTCAACCTTATTTAGCCATTGGTCTGTTTGTCATTCGCATTTTATTTTCCGCTAATGACCGCATGTAACATGGGGTGTTTGGTCCGCCAACTTCAGCCATCTGCTATTTTGCTCTGTGAGTTACAGCCTTTCACCTGACAACTGTGCGTACTCGCCAGAAGTGGATTGAACTTCAGTTGCAGGGTTATGGGTCTGTCGTTAAATTTTCAACTTTATATATTTATTAGGTCCCTTTTTAATTTCTTTCCTTCTTTTTTTTTTTTTTTTTTGTTTTTGTTGTTTTTGTTGTTTTTGTTGTCTTTTCTGTAGGGGCCCTTCAGCTCCCCAGAGAATGCTACCAGGTGACGTGGCCATTGCTTCTAAACTGTGCAGCTATATTGGAATTGTCCATGGTGTATTAAAGTATTCCAAGATGGCCACAATGCTTGGAAGCAATATTTCAGCCATCTTGGATCAGTACTACATTGATGTACAATACACAATACCATTCCATGATGGTTTCCCAGTTTAAGGTTTCCTGGGCGTTCATCTTAGAGTGGCATTGTGCACTGTGTGCCATTGTTTTTTTACTGTTCTAAACTGACAGACATGTTGCTTGTAAATGTGGGAACAATGTTGGAATTTTAAAAAACTATTACAATACCACCCGAAAATGGCCAATCCATGCTGGTTTTTTTTTTTTTTTTTTTTTAGCAAGCATATATATACCTGCCGCTTTTACACAGCAGCACTTTTTTCAACTTTTATTCTTTTAATTTATCTAGCATATGCTTGTTGAGGGTGTGTTTTACTGTGCTTGAATGCAAGAATTAGTCGGGGATGGATGGATGCATTAGTGCACTGCCAAATGGAAGAACACGTGTATTGTGTTGTAATTGTAACAATTGCATAGCGCTTCCTACCCCTACGTGGGACGCTCAAGCGTTTGCATATATGAATAGCATAGAGTGTATGGTTGGAAGTGTGTTACTTTCGCTCCTATGAGGGGAAATGTTTCCGTGTTGTATGTGAGGACCACGGACTCGGAGCTCTGGCTATCATGCTATGGGGCGCAGCGCTTAGCAGTGTGATGGATGATGAAGTGTGAGAGAGGCGCGTGATGCATGGTTTTCAGTAAGCTGGCAGTTGAGTAAACTCACTAGTGACTAGAGTCACTTTCAATTATAAGCCACGAGTATTGGCATGCTTGTTTATATATGTTGATTAAATTAATCTTCGCAATTATTGACTTCGTAATTGTCACTTCAGAAACTTCATTTGAACCTGCCTGTGATAAAGTCCACACAACAAACTGTGTGCCACGTGGGTAGAAACCGTAAGGGCCGGCCTCGGTTACACTCTGCCTGTTGAAGCTGAGATGGAGGAAGTGGTATCCTGTGTTTTTGTTTTGCACTTCTTGAACTACTCCGATTAAGAGTTCCCCCGCCCGTGCACGAGACCACAATAATCACCACAATGCATAACTGCCCGAACAGGGAAGTAGTTGAGTTCTGGAGTGGTTGCAAGCATAGCTACTTTCTTGGAATCACTACTCAACTAGAAACCGTCCAGCTCAAACTGCAGTGTCAGGAGCACTTGGACATAAAATGCAAGCAGCCCGAGGCCCGGGTTTGGCCTCTTTAGCCTGACTTGTTTTCCTGCAGTTTGACCCTCTCCGTGACCTTCGCCCGAGGCCAACTCGACAAGGCGCAAGGGGTGCTGACAGACTTCACAGTTGCTCTCTGTTGCTCCCCCCCTCGTGATGCTGGTGTCCTCGCAGCATCGGCGCGCGCACAGCCCGAGGGTATGACTCACTCCGCGCGCGGCCAGGATCCTCCCGAGCTTAATCCCATCCGTGCTGACTCCGAAGCAGAACCGATGAGGGAATGTGCAGCCGTTACACCACAGGCCACATGCCCTTCGTACAGAAAATAACACGTCCATGTGTTTTTTCTCAAACTGACCTATGTAGTTTGTAAGTCAGAGAACTTTTTTTTCCACGAAGTTCATTTGTTCCCCTTTCCGTTTGAGGAATGGCGAAAGAGGGTTGAAACAGTTATCAAGCTTTTTGGCAGTTTTACGTTTTATTTGTTTATTCACTGAATTTTCTGAATGCCTCTTGTGCCCTCTTTAAACATAACAGGCCTTGCAAAAGTGATTAAAACAAACGATAACTTATTCAACAAGGAAACATGAGGACTGAAGCCAGTTTAAGCAAGCATTTGCGGGAGTTTAAGCTATTGGCATTGTAAATGACAATGCTTTTCATTTATCTGTTTTGATAATTAACACATAAATAAAAGGCATTGTCATTTACAATGCCAGTAACTCAAACTCTTGTAAATGCGAGACCTATTGCATTTCAAAGAAGCGGCCGCCATTGTCCCGGGCTGCTTGGAAAGTGAAAGCGCGCATGGCGCGCTGAATGTTGCAGGAAAGCATGTCGTGCCTGCAGTAGGAGAAGCTCATTAAGCAAAATAGTGCTTACAGACTAAATGCGACGTACCGTGTAACAACCGAAGTAAAAGGGCCAGTCCTCATGGGAGGTTACAAATAAAGACAAGGCGATACTAAAGAGGGATTAACAAGCCTATTAACGAATCCGAAGCTAGCATTTACGAAGGACAATGACAAATATGGGCGGAGAGTGGGCTGGGCTTCAAGTCCATACTCCAATACAGCATGCCTCGCAGAGCAGCGCATGCGCTGCCCAGGCTCGACTTAACAATGAGTGGTTGGTATTGTCCCTGTGCTTGTCAGTGCTGCAACAGATGATGAGGGAGTGAGCAGAGGGGAATGATGAACCTGGTTATCTAACTCCGCTTGACTTATACCATGCCCACTTGATTCTTGAGCCTAGATGAGTCTTCCTTTCCAGCTAGCGTCAAGAAACCTCTGGGTACATGAGCGCTTTATAAGTTTATTTAACATAACATGAATTGCCACCAGAGGCCTTAGATTTACACTCCCACACACTGCCCACCTGCTCCACATGTGAGTGGAGTAAGTATACCATCACTTAGTCCAAACTCGCGTGAGCAGTGTGCAAGTCGGTAGTGATGGCAGGGATTGCAGGCAGTTCTCATCAAGAGCCCTGACAGTTGCACAGTGATCTGAGTGTGACAAGGGCTCAACCAATGAGAAAACCGTTGGGGACTGTGGGGACAGCGATGAATGTGTGGCCGCCATTACAGCTGGTGCGTGCCCTTGTACTTGCAGCTGCCTTTCTTAAGTCTTCTGAGTGTGCAGATACTTTGTGTGTGCAGATACACCAGAAGATGTTTGGGGTGTGAGGGTGGCTGCGTTGCGGAGTGAATTTTTCAGGTGTCATTCCATCACCACCTCCTCTAAATCAGGACATCTTAAGAGATATAACTTGGACGATATCGAGCTTGTCGAGTGAGTAGTGTGTTGTACTGCATTGAAGTTTAATCTCTTTACCACCTCCTGGAGTAAGCCTTAACGAATGTGGCAAGAGGCAGCAATTGAGACAAGTTTACTAAATGAGTAACTGTTGCGCAAGTGGAATTAAACAGTCACTAAAACACCAATCTGGGGAGGGTGGAGGTTGGCATCCAACCTAACAATAGACTGGGAAGGGGAGATGGGTCATATGTGTAAAACCTGAATCCAGTAGATCATATGGAATGAGCCAGGGTGTGTAACCTAATCACTGACTCTTAAAGAGGCTAATGGGACAGGCACCTCACTTTTGACTCTTATAAAAGTAGAACAGAGCGGGAAATGGCATCTTACCGGAAATGGATTATAGACCTAATACACATCTACAAGATGGTATGTGATACAGCAGATCGTTCTGAAAGAATCTGGTGGAAGCGTGGCAGTTGGGAGGCTCCTACTCGGAGCTCCAGAGAGGAGCCTCAATATTTTGCTGCGACTGTAAGGAGCCATTCGGCTGCTTGGGCCTGGCAGGAGTTTCTCTGCATGGTGACTTAGCAGAGAAGAATTTGAGAGGCCTGGTCTGAGGTAACCTTGATGGCAGCCTCCTTCCCCTCTCCCCAACCATCACACAGATGTGCGTTTCGAGTGTGAAGAGGATGGACATGGCGGTGGTAGTCTCAAGAATGACCACCTCCAAAGGTGGGATGGTCTGGGAGACCCTAAGCTTAGAGTGGTTTCAAGGACAGAGAAGAGGGGGTGTTGTATAACCAGAGTTCCTGTGTATAACTGTGCTTGCAACAATCCCCAACTGTATCCAGGCAGGTGGGCTGGAGGAGGGTGTTGCCAGAAGAGGTAGATGACTGATCCACAGTGGGTGGACAGCAACCTGGAACCATAGGATGCTTTTGGAAGAGCCTGACTTTGTGCTTAAGCTCGACTGCGTTAACTGGGTCCTTCGAGGGTGTATCCTGGGCGTGAATGACATTGCTGTGAAGCCTGCATGAAGAAATGCCCTCTAAGATTGTGATGCTTCAGAATACTGAGTGGACTCTGGAGGAGGAGTTGGAGGGCCTAGTAGGCAGTTTGTAGAGTAGATCCAAATCACAAGAAAACTGAACACTGAATGCAAGCCCTGGGAAATTGGCACCTGCATTTGGCACCACTGTTATGGCCGCTTCCAAAGCTCGTTTGATCGTGTTGTTAAACTGGACACAGAGTTCTTCTGGATCTCTGGCAGAGGACAGGCTGTGTTTCTCAGGTCCTGGGTTTCCTTCTCAGATGTAGGATGAGTCGCAGTTAGAAGAGAAGGTGCTCACAGACCAGTTGGGGGTTGATGGGGGCGCACGCTGATATTTGGAGACAGCTGGTTAGGTCTGCATTTTGGGACAGGACTGTGATGGTCATCTTTATTTGAGGATCGGAAGATCTCAATCTTTCAAGTGCTGATCAAGAAGAAACAGGTACAGGACAGCCAGGTCCTGCTTGTTCATTAAGATTAGGACACGCTGTCCAGAGTGAGGGCGCTACTGTACATGAAGAAAACAGTTGCTGCATAGAACATCAAGGAATACTGTACATCTCCTTTGCAAGAAGTTTATCAGGGCCTTCCAGGAGAGCATACATGTTGAATGTTAGTGAACCTTCTATTAGTTACCTGGGGTGCTTTTGAGCTGTTAAGGGGGCACTGAGTTCTACTCAAGATTTTTTTTTTTTCCCCCCTGGGACAGGGGTGGATTGTGGTACTTACTAATCTCCTGTTAAGCAAACACAAGGAGATGATGGACGGAGCGCTGAAACTTTTCAGACACTCTCCCCCAGTCCCAGATCTAGGTTGGAATCCATCATCGTTCTTTAGCTTACTTCGCCACCCCAGTTCAGACCAGGCTTTATGCAGATCAGTCTTGACCCTGTGAACTTTTTTATTCCCCCTGGGACAGGGGTGGATTGTGTTACTAATCTCCTGTTCACATTAATACTTTGTGTCACTGGTCCGTCCTCTTTTCTCTTTTCGTCATGTGCATCACCCCAGGGCGAGTTTTTGTTGTGTATTTTAGACGTCTTGATGGACCTTTCTTCTGTGGTGTTAATATCTAAACTCTGGTATCCTACACAGAACGTCATAGTATTCACTTGCCTAATCCCTGTATGACTTCTAACAATGCTTTTCACTTGGCAAAAATGCATGTGAACTATTTTTGATGCATACTTGATAAACAACTTATTAACTCTGTATTTAGTTTCTGTGTGAGGGCTAGCGCTAAGTACTTGTGCCAACTGCTTTAAAGGCATCGAAATCGGTTTGCTTCATTTTTGCATGAGGAATTTCATATGCACATAGTATTTTATATAATTTTGCAATAGAAACATAGAGCTGCAAAAGTTTGCTTAGTTTGTGGGATGCAAAAATAGTTTACTGCCTTACTTCCCTGGTGCAATATTTTCGTTGTTTTGGCCCGCCTTGCCGTTTATGTATGCAGTTCCGTTTTTCAGGCCTCTCCTTGCCTTCTTTTGGCCAGACAGCTACATTTTATTTAGCTAGTGATGACAAATCTCTCACTCCAGCCAGTATCTGCAACGTGGAACCTTCCCGGCTCTTTGTTTCATGGGCTGTAAGAGGCAGTAGTGGCAGTTCAATAGCTCTTATTACATTTAAGTCAGTTGTATATGTCAGAAGTAGTATTGTCGGGTTCAGTTATCCGTAGCATCGTGTAGTAGTGGTATTGGGTTAGGTTTTGGAGTCTGGAATCCCAGGGTTTCGTTCTGCACTTTGGGGTGACATGTGACGCCTCTGTGAGCAAGGTACCTACCTCCCGGTGTGACTTGCGTCCGGTATGCCGGTTGATTCTTAGATGCTGGCTGCATTTAGTGAGACAGAATCAGTGTTTAGTCTGTTTTCTGTGAGATTGCACTCTTCTGTCTTCTTTGGGGGGGGTGGGGGAGGGGTGTGTAAGATGGCTCAGTGAGATGAGTGTTTGCTGGACTCAGAACGATGTCTGCAAGACTTCCAGATCCTGGCAGGTGAACCCAGTCCATGTTAACCCTGTTTTCTTGGGTAAAGACTTGCCTTTTACTGAACTTCGTTCACATCTCTTGTCCTGTGTGGAGAACATCAGGTAGACGTTCCTAATTCTGGCTCGAACTTCCCTGGATGCTGCATACATTTTGACGTTGTAAGCATTTTTCAGTATGGTTGTGCAGTGATTGCCAGGTGACCGCACTTTATTAAACAACCAAATAAAGAATTCAAGCGCTGGGAAGCCATAAATTATGTGGTGTGTTGGCTTTCTATTCATGGTTGTATAGAGCACCAAAAAAAGCGGAAGTAGTGTGGGTGTTGTACTTGCCAATTCTATAATTCTGTCATGGGTTTGCACTGGTCCCCGATGTGGCAAAGCGGGGTACACCAGTTACGGCCCTGACTGGTGTAGCCCGACAGATTCAGGACGGTGGTAGTTGCTGACCTGGGCTGCAAACCGTCATAAGGGAGCCCCACAAACAACATTTGGGCAGATGGGTGCTGTGGGCAGTAGGAGGGCGAACGCATCTATCTGGGCAGGACTGGGATGTTCTCTATGAGTTCTCTGCCTGGGAGCTCAAGTTTTACATGGCAGAACCCTTCTTTCCCTTTGACTATCCATATAATGTGCAGTTCGGTGGGCTCTGTTCCGTATATTATTGAGACTCCGATTCACAGGTTACCTCACAAGTTAGACCTCAAAGGCTTGGCCCTGGTGGGTGCATTTACTGAGTTTGGCATCCTTGACATGCCACCGAGAGGATTCATAAGGTAGGGCGGTGGGAGCCACCCTTCGTTGGAAAGGGAAGCCCCAGTGGGCAATTTCCTGGCAGTGAGTGGTTTACCGTCTCAGTTTGTTTAAATGGCTTCAGTGTGCTTATAACCGAGAACTGTTAGTTGGAGGGTCTGCGAAGGTGGCGAGGCAGCGCCTTAAAACCCTCTTTCTTCCCCACTTTCCAGCACACTTGTGGTCTGCACATTGGCAGAAAAGACACCAAATGGCTTGCACCATGCTTTGCGCAAAGCTCTGTTTTTGCTCGAGCAGCACAGATCCTGGGTCTCAAGCTGTTTTTATATTTTTCCATGTATACGTTTCTTCTTTTTTTGTTTTTGTTTTTGTTTTGTTTTTTGGGTGTCTCCAACGATTCTCCATTGAAAGATTTCCGGAACCCCTGACTGCTTTGGTATGTTGATCAATTGTGATTCCACTTTCTGACATGGATAGCTAGTTCCTTTCAATTAACCAAAGCAGGTACACTTTTAGTGAACCACGATAGAAGCTCGCTACTGTGTAAACACTCCACAGATGGTAGTGGCTTAGTTGCACCAGGCTTACTTGCACCATACAATGTTATACAATGGATCACCTCATTCCTGACGAACCGCTCCCAAAGAATTCAGATGGGTGACTGGGTCTCAGAGAGGGGGTCCGTTCCCTGCGGAGTCCCACAAGGGTCGGACCTATCACCCCTCCTATTTAACATATATCTCAGACCATTAATTAATGCCCTCTCGGCTATGGAGTGTCAAGTCTTCAATTATGTGGACGATACTCAAATTATTCTGCAAATTGGAAAGACCCCCCAAGCATACTCCCGGGCGAAAGATGTTCTACGTCTCACGGTCAATTGGATGACAGCCAATTCCCTAAAGATTAACCCAGACAAAACTGAGGTTCTGGCCATGACCGATGCTGACAACCCATGGAATTCCCTCTACTGGCCCCAGGAGCTGGGTGATGCTCCGGCCCCAGTGGTAAAAAGTCTGGGAATCAAAGTGGACGCTAAGCTTTCACTAGCCAACCATGTTTCCACTGTGTTTGGAACCTGTGTGGGCCTACTCAGGCTACTTAGGAGACTTTCCCCTATCCTCTCCTTCTCGACCATGAGAACAGTTGTGACTGCCATGATCTTGTCCCGCCTCGACTATGGCAACTCGCTCTACATTGGACTGCCAGACTCTTTAGTAGGCAAACTGCAGATAGTCATGAATGATGCGGCAAGGCTAATTTTTAAAGTACCCAGGCATACGCGTGCATCCCCCCCTTCTGCAAAGTCTTCACTGGCTGCCCATAAAACAGAGGGCCAAATTTAAGGGCCTCTGTATTGTTCACAAGGCTTTTTATGGACAGGCACCCACCTATATTAAACAACGCCTTGAGAAATACGCCCCATGCCGCTCGCTAAGATCATCCACGATGGGCCTCTTAAATTGCCCACGCTTCAACTATGCCACCAAGGGGGGCCGAGCCTTTTCCATCCTTTTACCCACCCTTTGGAACAAGCTGCCTAGCCAGCTCCGCGCAGAAAGCCGCCTTCTTCCTTTCAGAAAAAAACTGAAAACCATTCTCTTCACAGAAGCTTGGGCTTAACTGTCTTCCACTCGCCCGGGACTGACGCCACTCTTCTTGTAGCGCTTAGAGACCTTCTGGTATTAAGCGCTCTACAAATTCAAATTAACAATAACAATAACCAGGCCCAGGCTTGGTTGCACCAGGCCCAGGGCGAGCTTTTCAAAGATGGACCCATCCGAGCTCTAGATTGGCCTGTGCAAACCCAACAGGTCCATTAAAGGCTCATATTGGGTCTAAGGGACCAGTCGAGTCCTCTTCCAAAGTGGGAGAGAGCTCATCTGTTGACTGCAGTGGGCCTACGGTGAACCCTTTCCGGGGAGAAGGAAGTCCTCCTTGGAAAATCATCAAAGTGCTCAGTTCCTTTCCACCACTCGTCTACTACACCACCACATCCCACATAAGATTCCATTGCAAACGCATGCAACCCACCCATAGTCAGCAACTCTTTGGGCCGATAACTCTTATTGTATGCAGCATTTTCTGCTGCGGCACGGGCTGGCTCCAGGATGAAACCGTATTGTGCATGCCCTCTAACTTATTACTGCACTGCTCGTAGACCTGAACTATAGCAAGATCGTCCAACTCTGCCCGCACCAACATATGCATGTGCCGCCATCTTGACTATGGCTCTTTCCGACATTTGCCTCATACCCCACACTAAAATATGCTAACCTTGTGTCTAAGCTGGTTAGTCCCGATTATAATTTGAAAGTCCATCTATCGCATACCCTCACCCATCACATCACCAGGCATTATGTCTCATAACACGATAACCACACCTCGGTGCTCATCATGCACGACATAAAATCAATTTCCATATCGACTCAAAATAAAAACACCCTCCAAGACGGTGTAGCTTGCTATTAGTGTGACTAAGTGCTTCAGCGTCCCCGCAGAGGTGTAGTAAGCACTATACAAATGCTACAATACAGTACAATGCATTACAATTAAGGCTCCCGGTTTTCCGTTTAAACGGATTTTTACATATAAATACAGACGGAAAAATATTTGTCTTCCGTCTGTATTTATAAATAGAAACGGAAAAATACGGATTCTCGGATTCCGAGAATTGTTTGGCAATCTGTGCTCCAGCCCAGGGTTGCCTCGCCTCGCTCCTCTTCCTGATTGCAGTGTATGCCTGCCCACTTTAACACCTGCTGGGCCATTAATCTTTGGTAGGCACGGGAAAATGAGTGTGACCCAAAAAGGTCAGAAAGACGGGCGGCATAAACACATTAGGGAAATTAGGTTGCATTAGCTTTCGGATACTTTTAGGCATTAAAATTTAAACTTTCCTCCTTGACTTGGCGCTGCATGAAGAAACACAAACATTCCTGAGAGACAGAGACAGCCGGGGCATATCTGTAAGCCCTTTTTCAAGTTAAATCGTTTTTTTCACCACTGTGCGAGGAACTGTGTGGGATTACTGTATTAAAGTAGATTGTTCAATTTCTACTAGGCAGTAGAAAGTAAAATAAGGCAAGTGATACACGACCAATGTTTTCAAAGCAGAGACTGTCTAACTTATGGAAAATGTGTTATGGAAAATGTGTTTTGCATTAGCGAAGGACTTAGTTTAAAAAAATGTGAATTAAAAGCTGCCAGCTCACGTGGGTGTTGTTGGATATTTTAGGCCTCAGAAATGTGAGGGAAATAGTGCCCAGCAGGACTAATGCAAGGGCCTTTAATTTATTTCTGAAATGAGAGCTTTCTGCTTCAGAGGAGGTCGTTTGCTCTCTCAGCTGTGGATAGTCAACGCACACCACAGAGCATGCTGCAGGGAGGAGCATGGAACTGACAATAAGGAGAACGAGGCATCCAATATCTCTAATTTATCAGGAAAGTAGACAGCTCTTTCATGCCCTCTTTGGCCAGGTCACTGAAAGTGCACAGGTGCCCTCATCTAAATTCAAATTGTGTTTACATCTACTAATCATGGCTAGTGACAGTGTTTTCAATATTGTAACACAGCAGCAGCAGCTCACTAATATTACTGTAAGTAATCTCTGTCACACCACTGTGACTTGTATTACAATGGCAAAGTTTTCAGATGACTGTATTGTGTTTACTTATTTGCCGCATATAAACATATAGCTAAACCTATAACAACCGTGTGCACTGTATTTAAATAAATGTGGAAAAATACTAGCTGCAACGTCTTTTTTTGCTTGCGACAAAAATAAATGCGGATATATAGATACAGATAAAATGGCATAAAAATAAATATGGATAAATATAGACGGAAATGTTAAAAAAATAAATACCATAAAACCGGAAGCCCTAATTACAATACATGTGCGGCCATTTACACTAGTGTTCTTTGTATCATTTGCCTTGTGTCCCATTAAGCTATGCAGGGGCGGGCATCTTGATGAGGGCTTTTTGCAGCATTTGCTTTGTTGCTTCAGATATTTTTGTTGTACCACAAGTAGTGACTGAGCTGTTGGGCATATTCAATCTCGTTTAGTTTTAAATGTTTGTTCTTCAGCATTTTAATAGCCCTGTTCTTGCGTGATGTCCTGACTAACTTGACGACAGTTTAGCTGACGTAAAAGATCTGCAGTACATAAAAAAATGAGCTAATTGATATGGAAACAATGTTGATACAACAGAGTGTTAGTTTGTCTTCTGTTCAAAGCAGTGCGAAAAATGAATATTGATCACCGTGTACGAAAAAGAAAATATCAATATTTAATGTGACAGACCTAAATACATACATAAAAGCAGAAAAATCTACAGTACAAGTTATCCAATGTTCTACCGCACTGTGCATAATGATTAGCTGTTTCCCCCTCCCAATAGCACCGTGCCACGGGGCCCGGCTAGACAACTGTAATGTGTGTTTATGCATCATTGACACAAAACCCAATGGGGGGTGGGTGGGGACGGGGGGGGGGGGCTGTTGTGGGTGCTTCAGGACCAGGCAACTAGGGCAGTCCAACTGCTAAATTGCTGCTCATGGCCCATCTCTGTACTTCGACAGTGATATTGGAATCTAGTCCAAGCCAGAATAACCTTGAAAGTGATTACACTCCCACACTTGGAAGATTGTGTTCGCGCCAACCTACCGGAAATGGAGAATCCAGTCTGGGCAACCGAACTGCACCTCCCATCACAGGAGAAAGTATTGTTGAATAGTCCTAAAGTGACCTAACTATCTGCGGCACTGTTGCACTTTTGGATAATCTCTTCATTATGATTGACGGCTCTCCACTCTTTCCCCAAAGTCTCTCTGGGTGGTTAAGACCTACAGTAGAAGGGGTGGACCTTGGCTGTGGGAAGTGCGTTGCTATTGGCAGTAGGAACTTTAAAACAAACTCTGTCTCCGGAGAGGCATGGCAGAGATTCCTGCAAAGCGAGTTGCTGTCTGGCCGGGTAGGCGGCACATTCTGCCCATTTTCCTGCTTGGATTTAAAAGGTTCTCTTAACAAGCATTTGCAATGCAATAGGTCTCGCATTTGCGAGAGTTTAAGCTATTGGCATTGTAAATGACAATGCCTTTTATGTGTTTTAAAACAGATGAATAAAAGGCATTGTCATTTACAATGCCAATAGCTTAAACTCTCGCAAATGCACTCAACGCCCGTCCTATAAATTGTTTTTAAAAAATTGATGGTGTGTGTCCTGCCCCAAATTCATATTTTTAGCTGGCAGTGTTTCTGGGGTAGGTAGTTTTCTGACATTGGGTATGCTGGGTGATAGAGGGGACACGTAGACCCCTTCAGATTAGATGTGCCTTTCTAAGAAAAACATGTGTCCTCAAAGTGTGGAGGAGGGAAAGGTGAGCCCTGGGGGCCAAACTGAGGTCAAAGTTTGCCTGACTCTGGTGGTTAAGGAGTGTGTGACCTCGGAAAGACGGGACCTCTGTGAGGTATTAAAGGCCGCTTTCATGCAGTCGGGAATACTGGTTACTTGTGAGGCAATGGCGCAGACCCGCCCCTCTGCGCAGACGGTGTTTTTCTGTTGTATTCCCCGGAGATGTAAGCAGGTAATCTGTGCAGAGCAGGGAGAGCATTTATTTGTTGAAACGACTTCCCGCCACTAGAGTTCATATAGATCACATCGTGATAGTTACTGCAGAAGCCCATCCTTGCTCCTGCTGCACGGACATAAACATATTTTTTGAAAATATAAAGGTACTCTGCCATGTGACGCATTTAGGTGCGAGGCTAATGATTTCTTCGCGTGCAAGGTCTCTAAAAAAATATCAAACAATTAGATAGGCAGTCTACTGCCTTAAACTGGAGTTTTTGTGAAGAAGCGGATTACATAATTTACAGATGTCCACTATTTTTTTTTTTTTTTTGTAGTTGTGTATATATCGCGAAATCGACCCGAAGGTGTTCGGAGCGCTTTACATGAACACCAGTCACGTTACTCATTTTTGTTGTTGTTTTTACCTCCAGTGATTTGCCCATAATCACAGGATGTTGATCCGACTCTGATACGGGACAAGACGGGGCAGGGTAGTTTAGGTGGTTGCCGTTTATGCTTCTTATCTTTCCGTTGTGGTATATATAACAAGTCACTGACAGAGAGCACGAGGACGTATGGTCCAAAGGAGAACAGGAGGGGCTGGGGGAGATATGATGAGGCACTGCAGAGGTATGCAGTCTCTCAGTGCAAGCTGAATACTAAAAATAAACAAGCAAAGCCAGGCGATGAAAGCCTGCCTCGTTCTGCAGCGCACAATGTACACGAAGGGCCGTGGTGGAATTGGGCGTGCTGGTTTTGAGTTGAGGATCGTTGGTTTCTAGCAGCCGAATAGCTTAAGGGGAGCTCTCACACTCCCATCCTCACTCGGGCAAATTTCAAAGGCTGATCTAGCGCCACGCTGGTGTCTGGATGTGCGATCCAGCTATGGGGGAATGGCACTTCACTATAAACTGAAACTAGTATTGGTTCGAATCCACATCTGTACACTGACGCGATGCTACTGCTCTTGTGCTCAGTTTCCTGCCTGTCTGTGCATGCGGATTCACGTCTGCTGGCCGCCATTGCCAAAGCCGAATAAACAACAAAATGGTGCTTACGGACTAATAAAGGAGACAGTTTAACGCCGCAAGCAAACGATCCAGTCCGGGTGGGCGGGGCCAAAAGGAGACAGGGCGGTAACAAGGAGTGACTAAAAAACCTCACTTAAAATTTAAAGCCAGCGTTTAGCATGCACAATGACGCAAGCCAATGGAAAGAAGGGGCGGAGCCTACACTGCACTTCTGAAATCTGCTTGATTACAAGAAGCCTCTCTGAGCGAGCAGCGCATGCGCGCTGCAACGCAGGTCTGCGAGACCTAAAAAGGGGGTTTGGAGTGTCTAGTTAATACTCTTCGATCACTTTTTGTTTTTAGTACCTCAATTAGGTTTGTTTCTGATAGTGTTATGGGATCTTTATCGAAATGAACCCAGCGTTTGGGCTCCCTACCTCTGGAGTATTTTTAACGCTATACTACAGGGAATGGAGATCCCAATAACATGGCTAGGGGCTGAAATCATCCCCATATTCAAGAAGGGTTCACCCCTTCATCCTGCAAACTATCGGCCCATTAGCCTTATTGATGTTGCACAAAAAATCTTTGCTCGAGTGCTCCTGGACCGCTTGCAGAACTGGATGGAGGAGTTTTCCATTCTTACTCCCTATCAGGCCGGTTTCCGCACAAAAATGTCCACAATCGATCAAGTTTTCAGATTGCAATTATTGCACTGGAAAACAGTAATCTTGGAGGGTGGCAGTCTCTATATGATCTTTGTGGACTTGAAATCGGCCTTCGATTTAGGCCCTAGAGAAACTTTGGGCTATCCTATCTGACCTAGGGGCGCCTCCGTATCTGTGCGAGATCCTGAAAAGATTGCACGTGAACAATTATGCCCAAATTAGATTTGGGAAGAATGGAGATCTCCCTGATTGTATACCCATAGAGAGAGGAGTGAGACAGGGGTGTGTTTTAGCCCCAACCCTCTTTTGTCTTTTTATAAATGGTCTAGTGGGTGAATTGGCAGCGGGAGGGGACATAGATGCGCCTAAACTAGCGGGCCGCAAGGTACCTGCCTTGATGTTCGCAGATGATACCCTCCTGCTGTCAAAATCACCGATGGGTATTCAAAGGGCTCTGGATACCTTTTATCTATTTTGCAAGAACAGGGGCCTGGAAATAAACACCCAGAAAACAAAATATATGGTGTTCAATGCAGGCCACTCAAAGCGTCCTAATCCACAACTTGCCGGGGAATTTCTAGAGAAAGTCCCTGCCTGTGACTATTTGGGCTTAACCATCAACGAGAAAATGGAGTGGGGTGATCAAATCAGGAAGGTCAGTCTAAAGTTGACGCAAACATCAGGGGGCCTTGCGAAACAACAGAGGAAGTGTGTACACAAGATGCTGGGGCCGGTGTTGGAAATTTATAAGGCCCAAGTTAGAGGGGCTGCCATGTATGGAGCTGAACTATGGGGACATAGGCCAACCGCACAACTTGTAAGGATTTGAAAACTCATTCCTTAGACAGTTGGTGGGTCTTCCCAATAGCACCCCTTTAACTCCGCTCCGAATGGATCTGGGCGTCAGCCCAATGGCACAGGAGGTTGCGCTCAGACCCTTACTTTACTGGCGCCGCCTATGGAGCACCCCAGAGCTATCCATGTACAAGGAGGAGTTGAGGGAGGTGGCCAATATCAGGGGGGCAAGTAAAATTCCTTGGCTCACCTATATTAAGAACTCTTTTGTAGCCATTGGAATGGGAGACCTATGGGATCGCCCGGAAGAAAGTTCTTTGGTAACATCGAGAAAGGTCCTGATAAAAATTTCAAGGATCACCATCTCCACTTACTCCAGAGGGGTCATAGGATAGGTACACTTACTACATCTTTTCTAGACGTCAAATTTCAATATCTCCTAGAATCTAGCATTGATGACATACAGCCGTCCCTAGCTAAAAAACTCTACCTGCAGTTCAGGCATGGCGCACTCCCCTTACGTGCTGTTACCTACAAGTGGGGGGGTAGTCCGACGAAAGATTGTCCGTCTTGTATAAACTGTACGGAGACCGACCTGCATGTGTTGTTTTTCTGCCCCACCTACAAGGTTATAAGGGCTCGTTGGTTACGACCGCTTTGTAGAAACCTTGGAACTTCCCACTGCCTACAGGCCTATAGAATCCTGAAATATGATACTGGCATGCCAATTGTATACTCTGTTGCCCGTTATTTTTTCTCAATGTGGTGCGCTCGCCGCGTAATCTTAAAGAAAGATCAAGTTTAAATTGCCCACTCTTCATCTCTTAAAATTTAGGACATCGTTTTTTTTAGTTTTACCTATTACTACATTCGATTTTGTATTTTATGATTGAGATACCTAATGTTTATTAAACTATTCAATATTGCAAATTTTGCTAACTTTTTAGATGTTTTTATCTTTTTTATTAGTATATAAATGTTATATTGATAAATTTTAATGAACTTGTAATTGTTTTATCTTTGCTTTTAAGGTCTTATAGGCCGAAATAAAGTATTTCTTTGACTTGACTTGATAGTGTTATTGACAAAGTGTCCTATATCTGACAGTGTGGTAAGATAACATTGCAAGTTGTACATCCGCCTCAAGTGAGATTTTATCTGCACACTTCGAAGGGTGTTTATGCTCCAATTCCAGCTGCTAGCCTGACATCCCTAACCATTCCTTGGGAAATGTTGGGGCTTTCTTCCTTGGAGGAAGAATCGGTCGGTGATGCTTTCTCCGCTAAGCAGCACACAGACACGAGTGTATCCACAGGACCAACCAGATGTTTAAATGACCATCTGGGTCAGTATGGTATCTGACAACTTCTGCGTACTTGGTTAATTTGCTAGTACAGCCCTTTGAGACCACTAAGACTGCCCTTGTCTTGCAAACTGACATGTTTGCGGTCCATGTAGCCTTACTACAAACCCTAGCCTCTTTTGTGTCTTCTATTGATGCAAAACCTGGGAATCTGAGTGCTCTTTTGTTTACCATTAAAGAAAACTCTAAAATTGTAGCCCTTGTCTGTTCATGTGCACTGCTTGTAGATAAATTGGCTATGCTGCCAGATGCATTACTTGTTTCTTCCTACAATTAAAATAAAAAAGCCTAAGAATATCAATATGAAGACTCCTGTTGCTGAAGTTGACTTATTTGGTGCCGCAGGTGTTACATCTCGAACGAGGAAGGTTCTGGGGAGTACACCCTTGGTTAAAGTCAATATGCTGCTGGCTATGTTGGTGACAGAGCAGATAGTGGCTGTTAATTCTCTTTGGGAAGGGGAGGGTAGGGCCTAGAGTGTCCAGCTACCCTAAAGCCGTGCCTGGGTACAGATTAGCTGATGTTCCAGCAGCAGAATTTTGGTGGGCTTGAGAGCTACCATAAACCAGCATTAGCAGTGCAATAGGTCTCGCATTTCGAGAGTTTGAGCTTTTGGCAATGCAATAGCTTAAACTCTCGCAAATGCGAGACCTATTGCATCGCAAATTACTAGCACCGATGCAGCGCTTTCACATTCATGGAGGCCGCGCCCCTTTCTTTAGACCAGCCGCGTCTAAAGAAAGGGATGCGGCCTCCATGAATGTGAAAGCGCCGCATGGGCGCTAGTAAACAAACAAAAAAATAAGCGTGGCCGCTATACTTAAAGCGGACCGCACTGGTTAAATAAATAAAGAAATGTGGCCGTTATAGTTAAAGCGGACTGCCATTAGTAAATAAAATAAAGGCGGACGGCTTGCTGCAACGTAAAGGGTGGTATAGGGGCAAATCATTAAACAAAATAGTGCTCACAGCCAAGATAAAGCAGACCATGTAACAAGACAAGTAAAAGGTCCAGTCGTTATGGGAGGCAACAAATGCAAACAAGGCGGTACCAAGGAGGGACTAACAAGCCTAATAACGACTCGGAAGCCAGCGTTTATGAAGGACGATGACACAAGCCAATTCAAAATATGAGCGGAGAGTGGGCGTGGCTTCAAAGCCATACTCCAATACTGCATGCTTCGCAGCAGCGCATGCCCTGCCCAGGCTCGACCTGAAATTTTTTTGAATAAAACGTGAAGTTGAAATGTTTTCCACAGTTTCCAAAATTTGCAAAACAGAAATCTTAATCGACTTGAAACCACTAAATTGGTAGTGCTGAACTCCAAGATGGATGCGGCCAGTTCATTCAAGTTGAGTCTGTATGATATGCTCGTGCCACACAATAGGCCTTTGTGACGTTCAACGCAGCCCCACCAACATGTCCACCCCACGCCCCTGGCAAAATGTTGTGATCGCTCACAACTGGCATGAATGGCTGACCGGTCAATCAAAAAGAGGGGAAAAGAACGAACGGACTAATCTTTAACCAGGTCCAGCATACATGTCCGTAAATGAACCTCTACACAAAGTATGCAGTTCCTAATATTGAAAAGCAGGAGGAAGTGTTTTTTACAATGTAGGAACTCCACATGGAAATGTGCGGTAGTGAAAGTGGGGAGAAGGAACCTCTCCTCTTGGAAAAGACCCTCACACACCCAGCCTGCTAGGTGTCATGCTTCATCATCGGGTCTGCTCCTTATCGGGTCGGCGCGCAATCTCGATCGGCACCCGTAATAGGGCCTCCTTGGCGGAGATCTTTATTCCATATGCCGGTGGGTGGAGTGCGTGTGAGGGCCCTAAGACAGTGTAGGTGATGTAAATGTGTAGGAAATAAAAGGGGGAGGTGGACCACTCAAAATAATTTTATTAAATGTGGCCCCTACCCTGGTTAAAAAAGAAAACAAAACGCGTATCTAAACTCATAGGATGTCGAGATTTATGCGTTTGTTAAAAGGTCAACATGTTTCTTTGCTGAAAATGTATTAAATGGCAATTCTTCAGGACCAGTAATGATCTACCTACACTTAATGGTAGTGGTCAGCAATGAAGTGAAGTAAAAGCAGTGACCACCGTTACAGCACCCTAAAAAGTGGTACCTGTAGATCAAAAAAACACAACCCTATTAGGGTCAAGGATGCGCGGCATCAGTACCGGCTGGTGTAGACACTAATATATAGTGTCGGTAAATCTGGAGCAAGGCGGCCGAAGTCCTACCCTCACGCAGCCGGTAGATCATTACTGGTCCTGAAGAATTGCCATTTAATACATTTTCAGGCAAGAAACATGTTGACCTTTTAACAAACGCATAAATCTCGACATCCTATGAGTTTAGATACGCGTTTTGTTTTCTTTTTTAACCAGGGTAGGGGCCACATTTAATAAAATTATTTTGAGTGGACCACCTCCCCCCTTTTTTTATTTCCCTACACATTTACATCACCTACACTGTCTTAGGGCCCTCACACGCACTCCACCCACCGGCATATGGAATAAAGATCTCCGCCAAGGAGGCCCCATTACGGGTGCCGATCGGGGATTGCAGCGCCGACCCGATAAGGAGCAGACCCGATGATGAAGCATGACACCTAGCAGGCTGGGTGTGTGAGGGTCTTTTTCCAAGAGGAGAGGTTCCTTCTCCCCACTTTTCACTACCGCACATTTCCATGTGGAGTTCCTACATTGTAAAAAACACTTCCTCCTGCTTTTTAATATTAGGAACTGCATACTTTTTGTGTAGATGAATGGCTGATTCACAAGCCTGGATTTATCAAAAACCCAGTCTAGAAAGGCTGTCCTGCAATACTTCCTGTGAGCTGATTTATGGACATTTTGGACAGGCCAACAGTCTCATTGTTACCCAGGGGCAGACAGGGCCAAAAGAAAGTGGAGAGGCACATCTGGTATAAAGATGACTTTTCCCAGCCGTCCCAGCCTTTCAGAACCTCAAAAATGTGGAGAAATTATTGTATCGACATTGGAGCAATGAAGGAATATGTTGGCCCTGCTTTGATCCAAGCTACTGGCCTGCAGTTCATACCAGCCTACAGAGAGGCTGTGCCTAGTTGAGGCATCTTGCCAGTTCAGCCAGGCAATAATATTGACACTTTGGTGGCCCACGCGGGCAGTGGCACGGGCCGGTCCAGGAATCACCATGCTTCCTATTCACCATTGCGTCTTAATAGTTGGCATTGTGTTTCTAGGAGCAGAGATACATGGAACAAGCGAGGTGGAGCGAAAAATGGCAAATCAATTAAGATATGCCATTCATTAAAACAACGGCTATGAAAATCTGAAATCATTCTGTTAAATATAATTTATTCGCTGTAGAACAAAGTTTAGTCATGAGGGCGGAGGGTGGATATCAAAGGAAAGAGCTGAGTCAACTTTTTATGCCAAGTGCACGCTTGCGTGAAAAAAGTCACCCAACACACAGGCAAACCATATTCTGCCTTAAACCAGTAAATTCGCTACGTTTTTATGAATTTAGCAAAATTTCCCGAAAAAAATATACGAGTTCATGCACCCCCTTGTCACCAAGAAAGTGTGACCTATGACCCTATGTTCATAGATAATTCCCAGACATCCATTAACTTCTGCTCGCTCGTCCCGGCCAAGGCTGCTGGCTGGAGACGTGCACTTGTGCGGAGACTGGCAGGCCAATCAGAGTGCGCTTTATTGTCATGCAGCCTTGGTAAGGATGCAACCGGGTAGCCATGTTACCCCTCTGGCATTTTCCTGGTGGACTATACGCTACAGAACAGAATAGGATGGGCCACCATGACCCACTTATGCCTCCATGGTCCTGCAACGTGGGCTGTTTAGAGCATCTTTTCCAGGGGGCTGACTTTGCTCTGCAGTTCGGCCTAGGATGACCAGTCTCCGGTGCTGGTCCACTCGTGACGCAGGTTTGTTTTGACTGAACCCGCAAGCCCACGGGGAGTGAACATGACTCACGGGCTCGTTACAGTGTTTCCTTCTCTGCCTGACATTGGCTGGCCTGGAAGAGTCAGAAAATGACTACATCGAATCCATTAAATGATTACATTCTTCTAAGAGCGCAGTATCGCATAACATCTTGCCAGCATTGTCCTTGAATTGTTCATTATCTGAGTAATCTCATCTTGAGCCAGTTTGTATTGCAATGCAAAGGTGCCTTATAAGTGTCCAAACTTGGTCCCCTAATCACCCACTTGCTAAATGACCACATGTCCTCGGGAGCACCTTTGTTCAGGCTTCTACGCAACGACCTGCACCCTGGGACTTGTAGGCGCACGCTTCCAAATGAAAACGTAAAACCACACGTTAAATCGTACTCCATGTTGCTGGATAAAATACCAGGAGTGGATAAAGCGATGGGGCATTCATTATTAGTTCAGGACTGTCTCATGATGGATCATTCTGGTTTTTTTCTGGGGGCGCTGCCCCCTCAAAATGGTCTGGCAGAATAGCACTTCTGTCAGCCAGCCTCTTAGATCTCTCCACAAACAACTCTGAGCAACGAATCCTATATCGGCCAAATATATTTGAAATGTTTCTACATTACATTTGTGGACATTTTAGTTTTGCCTTTCCCCTTGCAATATTGACCTACAGAAAGCCAGAACTGGCTGGATGTCTCCATTATGACTTATCAATGGATAAACTTGCTTTTTTCCACTTGAGCCAAGTCAGACCGTGAAGTAATCAGATTATTACTAGTTACAAAGCCTAGTTACTTTAACCAATTATTCACAGAGGGAGCAGACGGGGGCGGAATATAGAAGGAATCAACCTGGATGAAATCTGTTGCAGGGGCTACCAAAGTCCCACTGGGGTCACCCACTGACCCCACCTCACGTGTCATCCCACCAGTGAGCTCCGGCGTGCCACCCGCGTCCACTTTCAACTTCATAGCTGCAGGTTTAGCATGCAAAGTAGTAATGGGTGAAAAGCTCCAGGACTGGTTAAAGGAGTCACGCATAAGGAGGAAGCACTTTGTAGGTGCCCACCTTGACTGTGAGAGTGACTGCACAGGGAGCCATTTCTAAACACCTGCAGGGAGGGTCTCTGTTAGAAGAGGAGGTGTAACGGTGTAACATTCCTAAGGCACAAAGCATAATGAGAAGACGTAAACTAGTCTGTAACGTGAATTCTAATCACGACTGTAGGAAGGTGGAATCTGACTACATGTTTACCCCCACTTTTTTCCTGGTGTTTTGCTGGTTTTTGACTAGTCTGACTGGGATCCTGCTATTCAGGACCCCAGTCTATCTGCTTTCTCCTATGAATTGATTGCATGTACTTTAGGTACACTCCAGATTCGATTCTGGGTTACCCTTAACAGTCCCTAGTATATGGTACATCATGTACCCAGGGCATAGGTACCCCAGAGGCCTCCCAGGGGCTGAAGCATGTATTGTGCCACCCCTGAGAGGCTATTCAAAATGACACCACAGGTCTGCTACTGCACCCCTTACTTAGATATAGGTTACCTATATCTATTCTAAATCACTACACACATAAACCTATCAGTCACCCCTATGGAAGGCCTTATCAATCCTGAAGGCAGGGTGCTGGGTTTTGTGTGAGAGGGTGCCCCTGCATGAGCAGAGCCCCTCTGCAGCCTTCAGAATCTATTCTCCGGGGTGGTCTGTGATGCAGGCAACCATATATACTTAAGTGCATTATAACCTTGCGGTAAATGCTAACTTTAAAACGGCTGCTTGGAAACATGTCGTGTTTGGTGTCAAACACCTTGGAATCATACCTCCACACCAGTAACTGGTGTGGGAGGTATGATTCCTCCCTTGTAGAACCACTACTATGGGTCACCGGTCTACCCAGTACCAGCTTTCTCGACCTGGGCAGCACAAAATGGATGCTGCCAGCCACAGACACGAGTCTGCCCTCCTGCTGCTGAGCCAAGCTCGAGCAGAGGAAGGCCTGACAATAGGTTTCCTGTCACAGGGAGGTGTAACCACCTCCCAGATAGGCTTTAGTGTTTTGGGGCTGGGTGGGTGCACTCTTAGAGTGCCAGAAAGTCTGCACCGGGGGCACATTTGTTGTCCCCATGCATAGTCCGGCTCAAACCAGTTGCAGGAGCCAGTTGCTCCTGCTCTGGCGCGAAACTTGACAAAGGACATGGGTGTAACCACCCCTCTGTCCTGACCCTCCCCTAGGAGGGAGCCCAGAGTTAGTCCAACCCCTTCCCTGGGTATAAAGTGGGAAACCTGACTACAGGACTTTGGATTTTACCTGGACTAAACTCTGCAAGCAGAAACCAAGTACTTCGATGGTCTACACTTCGCTGGACGACAGAAGAATCTCCCTTGGAGTAAGGAGTTACTCCCTTGCAGCAGCAGGCACCTAGACGCATCTGACCGGTTTGCATCTCCCGAGCTCCTGAGGACTCCGAAGATTTCTGCAACACAGGAGGTGGGTTCCCGAGCATCCCTGAGGTTGATCTGCTCTCTCAGCAATCCTGAGACCAGTATCCCTCGTGGGGACCGTGCAACCCGAACCCCTGTACGTTTGCAGCAGCATATGCTTTTTGGCGATCCCTGAGTCTATGCTTTGGACTACGTGTAGTCCCGACCCCGAGCAGCATTTCCACCGAAGATCTCCGGCCTCCACTCCACGAGTGCTCCGTGGGCTGGTGCTTTGTGAGTCCGATCGAGGTCCCTTCGCGATCCCTGGTCCGCTGGCCTGTGGGTCCTGGCGAGGGTCACTTTGATTTTCCTTGGGCTTCCGTGGTTGCTCCAGACGTGCCCTGACTCCCCATAGCTTGGAGAGTCTCCTGGACCTTGCTGGTCCACACTGTAACTTGTTTCCTCTGCCCGCGTGGGTTGCCTTTGCCAAGGCTTGTTGGTGTTCAATACGGACACTGACCCCCTCAGCACTCGACATCCTTCGTGGTTCAGCTCACCTCCGGACTTTGATCGTCGACGTCTCCTGGTCCCCGTGGCTGCAGAGTCAAGCATCCTATCTTCACACCTGAAGCACCCGACATCGGTGGGCATTCGTCTATCGAGCCCCTGGTCACCCAGAAGTGACCCAGACTCTGTCCCCTCTGCTTGCAGGTTCTTCTCACCTCGGATCCAGGCTTGGATTCCACCGGACACTTCATCTTCCCGGCAGCAGCACTTCTTCGCATCACGCCATTGAAAACGATGAGGGTTTCCGACACCACTTGACCCCTGTGCACCCGGCTCCTCTGGGATAGGTAACACGGGTACCTCGGTACTCACAAGGGTGCTGGCCTTAGAACCTTCTATGTTACAAAGGGTTTGCTTGAAGTCCTCTCCGAAGTGTCCTTAAACTGTAATTTTCCAACCGCTACTTTCCCATAGAGTTGTACGGAGCTCGCGTCTGTGTTCCCACACTGCACACGTCCTCCGTGGGCTCCCTGTGTCACTCCTTTGGGTGGTTCCTTGGGGTCCCAGCGATTCTACGTGCTCTAGGTACTGTGTCTAGTGAAGTCGTTGTTGTTATACCATTTTTTTTAGTATATGGTTCGGTTTCCCCCTGGAGCCCGCTGTGTATTGTGCTATTTACTGCTGTTCTATTGATTAAGTATTGTGTGCTTTATGTTCTAATCTCACATAGATTAGTAGAGTGTTTAGTAATACATACATATTTTTTTATATAACACTTGTGTTTCTCCTTTCATTTGGTCACTCAGGAGGTTCTGTTCTGGTAACACAAGCTGCTTTACATTCCTTCAAGATTATGCCTGAAGGCTGCTCTCCATAGCTACCACTAGGATAGCTTTCATAAAGGTTATCTTTGACCTAATCATCAATAAGGGTCGTTTGGACTGGTGCAAGGTGCCCACTTTAATTAGTGGACAGCATATACCAGGCCAACTTCTCACAACGACTTTCCACAATTGATAGAACGGTGTGATCCTGGGTAAATCATGCCATCTCATCTGTACCGTATTCAATAACTGCCAAAACTGGGAGCACACTGTAACTGGCTAACGCAGGACAAACGCCAAATTAAAGGAAGCATAGAAGACATAAGTAGGAGAAGACCAGAAAGTATCCTGGTGATACTATACCACTGAAAGACATGTACACCAAGCTACACAAGTCCAAAAAGCTCCACGTGTACCCACTGCGCCAGAAACCGCCCGGAGGCGATTCTACTGACCGAGCTGCGGTACAGTCTCTTTACTCAATTCAGCATTCTCTCTGTCTGACCATTGAAGTGCTGATACCGAAGTGTAAAGTGGTGAAGCGGCTTCATTGCATCTCTAGGACCAAGATAACGAAACTCTAATCCATGCGTCTCTCCTTGCTCGCAACGTGTGGTCCTGAGCAGTCCATTTCACTCCTGTGTCCCATCCCCTTATGTGAACACATTGCCGAATGTTTTATGTAATCGTAATGTTTCTAGCAATTCGCGGTCACGTCAGTCTGCCCGATCGCAGCCTAATACGGTTGATGGATGCATAGCAACTTACCTTTGGCTTGCTGCGTGCCTTTCATTCCATTGGACGCGCGCGGGTGTCGGGGCAGTCTCCAGGCAGAGGCTGTGCCGCCCTAGCAGCCATGGGAAGAAGGTGCGTCCCGCGCCTGCGCGGAGGAGCCATAAGGACGCAGATGGTTCGTTCTCAAGCAGTCGGTGTACGGCTAGCCGTGCAATGACTAATCAACGGCAGTACATCTGACACAAAGCTCCTGCCAGCATCCCGAAAAAAGTGCCGGCCCCGCGGGGAGCGCTGGCTGCAAGGCGCGGTAATGTGACTGCGCACCCCCGCCCTCCTTCAGCAGATGCGAGGCACAGGGCTGTCGGGGATAGCCATTGTTCTGACGCTGCTTGTTTAACCAGCACGTGGGTTTAAGACCACTGTCCGCCTTTCAAGCTGTTCAACTTTCCAAAGGAACCCGGTATTCACAAGAGCAGTTAATATACCCATCCTTTGCAAACAGTCTATTTTCCTCACAAGAACACCTCTTCTAAGCCGAGACTCCGTGCATCCCATCACCTGCACCCCACGGAGCCAGCATGGTGCTAAGGATCACCGTGTCCCTTGCGGAGTGTCTACTACATTAATAATCATTGCTCATTCTTCTTCCCCAAGCCCGATTTTTCTCCCAGACCACTGAAAACGTCCTTGTTGCTACTTGTGATGTCAATTATGCACAGCATCTGTGTGGGCTATTTACCAAGTGCATAAATAACAAGCTGTCACCATTGCGCAAAGGCAGCCGCTTGTTTATATTTGCATCGTGCTTTCACTTTAACAATAGCTGCCGCCCCACACAGCACTCGCGGGGTTGGCCGGCAGCTATTGTTAAAGTGAAAGCGCAATGCAAAAATAAACACGCGGCCGCCCTTGCCAAAGCCGAATGGAAAAAAAATAGTGCTACTGACTAATGAAGGAGACAGTGTAACGCCGCAAGTAAAAGATCCAGTCCTGATGGGCAGTCACAAAAGGACAGGGCGGTAACAAGGAGGGACTAAGAAGCCTCATTATCAATCGGAAGCCAGCATTTACCATGGACAATGACACAGCCAATGAAAAATATGGGCGGGCTTCCACGTCACTTCAACATCATACCCTACTACAGCATGCCTCGCAGAGCGAGCAGCGCATGCGCTGCAATGCTAGGCTCGACCTAACAATGACTTTGACTGTCGCAGCTTGGAAGCTAGCCGTCTTTCCCTCTGTGGGGTAACACCAACTGGTAATGTGAGATGGCAGCTGAAAAAGCAGAAAACACCTCTAAAAGGACAGATTCTCCCAGATGATTCAAAGACTTGGAATGCCACTTTCAAATCTGTAGAACCCAGACAGATCACAACCACAAAGAACAACCCTGCCCGGTAAAGGGTATAATTGTCAGTGACTAGACTTAAAGAAACTAAGAAGAGAAGTAAGCTCTCTAAATGTGAAAGTGGAAAAATGGTTTTGCAGAAGATTTAGAAGGAGATGGATAAGGAAAGACTTTCCTGAAGCCCAACACATCGTACAGAAGGACCAATGATCAGGAGCAGCTATTTGGTGAGGCATGAATCGCGGGAGCAACAAAACCAAGTCCTTTACGAGGATTTGTAGAACCTGTCCTGAAGAAATAACACCTAGATCCTAGTCGCGGCTCCTGGAGGGAGTGCTGCGGGGCGGTGGGGAGGGGCAGGGTGGCGGGTAGTAAACTCCGGCATACGGCCGAACGGAGGTAAGTACATAAATAAATAAAACTAATTACATTGCGCGCGCCGCATCGCCATTTGGCGATGCGGCGTGAGCAATGTAACTCGTTTTATTGGTTTATGTACTTGCCTCCGTTCGGCCGTATGCCGGAGGTTACTACCCCCCTGCCCCTCCCCGCCCCGCAGCACTCCCTCCAGGAGCCGTGACTGCTAGATCCATAGGGTGCCAAGCTGTGCTGAAGAAGAGGGTGTTCAAGCCTGTATACAAGACATGCTGCAAATATTTCTGGACCAATCGGAGTGCCCTTCCGCCATTTGCGTAGAGTGGCTGTGGCATGCTGCCTGATCTATTGGCGAGGGACCACTGCTTCTCAGTAGCAATGCCGATCATTGAGAGAGCAGAAGGGGAGATAACTCAAAGTGTATCACATGCAGTTATACAAGGAGGGGGGGGGGGTCTGTCTTTCATCACTCGGCATAAGGGAATTAATTAAGAACCAATCACTGACTCTTTAGAAACGGAATACTTATATTAAGCCAGAGATGCTCACTGATACAACTGGGGGTCTCTAGTTGGCTGAGGCAGTTGCCTTAGTCCAAATAGGGACCCTTGCTTCTAGTCCGGGAAAGGAGGGACACCCTCGTTGATAACCCCTGCTCACCCCCTGGTAGCTTGGCACGAGCAGCCAGGCTTATCTTCAAGGCAAGGTGTAAAGTATTTGCAACCACACTCCCAGTGACAGTGATAACACCACACTGATGTATGAAAATAGCGGTATCTTTATCAAGCAGAAAAATACGGTAAGACCAAACGATAAAAATCCAACATATGCGTATTCGTAATATCTCACTTTGCCGGTTATTAGGCCAACAAACACTTGTAGGTTCTTGCGGTATTAATGAGCAGTTCACGATGTTCAAATGCAGTCCTAATGCAATGCTATGCAGTTCGTACTGCAGTTCGTATTATCAGACTAATGCAGTTCGTCATGCAAAAATAATGCAATCCTCAATGCAAGTAATCGGGCAGTTCGTAATGCAAGAATAATGCAATCCTCAATGCAAGTAATCCGGCAGTTCGTAATGCAGGAATAATACAATCCCTAATGCAAGTAATCAGGCAGTTCATAATGCAGGAATAATACACTCCTTAATGCAAGTAATAAGGCAGTTCGTAATGCAGGAATAATACCAGGCCAATCGACGCGATTAGCCATTCTGTCCTATGGGCAAGATGGCCTTGCAACAGTGAAAAACGAAATGGAGAGTATTTCACTGTTGGGACATGGTACACACCTCAGTACATGTCCTACCTTTCACAGACACTGCACCCAGCCTCGGGGGGTACCTGGGGCCTACTATAGGGGTGTTTGATGTGCAGGGAAAGGGAAGGGTAAGCCCTAGCAAGTGGGTGCACTTGTCGGGACAACATGGCAGTTAGCAAACTGCGCGCAGGCCCTGCAGTGGCAGGCCTGAGTTCTCTCTTTAGGGCTACTTGTGTGGTTGACACAATTAGTGCTGCAGGCCCACCAGTAGCATTTGCATTACCAGCCCTGGCACACATAGTGCACTTTACTAGGGACTTTACTAGTAAGGCAAACATACCAATTATGGACAACCAATTACCATAACACTTTATACAGGGAGCACTTGCACTTTGACAGCTCGTGGATCAGCAGTGGCAAAGTGCCCAAAGCATCTAAGCCAGTAAAACGCAATCCATCACAGCATCAAAATAGAGGAGGTAGAGGCAAAAAGTCAGGGGTAACCACGCCAAGAAATGCCAGGTCTAGCACTCACACTAAATCATGAGCCAGGAAAGCTATGACCCAAAACACTAGATCAAAGACTGACCCAGAGATCATCATGACAGAAGGCCAAGTGCGAGGGGGGGGGGGGGGGGCTAGAAAAGTATTCTGGGAAAGATCTGTTTAGCATTAAGAAGAATGTTCTGGAACACCTGTGCTGTATAAGCACCTTGAGAAGTGGAAGGCACCCTTATTAGAAAGAGGTTTCAAAATAGCAGCCTGTGTAATAATGCCAGGTATTACCTACCCGTTGGATGATTGCTGAAAACGGTTGAGTTTTGGTTTGGCAATGACCCAATGGAATGCCAGCTGGCATCTGGTGGACGGGGGTGTCAATCTCACAGGACCCTAAAGGGAGGAGACATAATCTCATGAGTGTGAGAAGGCCTGTGATACAACGGCCTCTTATGTTGAGGTCTGAAGGAGGATTGTGTGCGGAAAACAAGGCCTTTATAGACCTTTGGCTCTACTTATTCAAAAAATGTGTGGTCGCAGCTTGGGTTTACTTTTGTTTGGTTTGATATTTGAGGGGCACAGCTGGTGTGAACTACTCGCGTATTATATACAAGTGAAAGTGGTGTTAGGAAGGTGAAGGAGTACCAAAACAATCTTGACCACATGTGAGAAAAGCAATAAGTGGTTTAAACACAATCAGCTGTTCTTTGCTTTAGGAGAGAAACTAAGAGCGATGTCCGCCTACTTTAGGAGGCTCATCTACTGAAGAGCAAAGGCCATAGGCTAAAGTTGGCATGACTTCCCTCAACACTCGTGTGCTTCAGTGGTTGCTGAAGGGGGCTGGTTGGGGGGTGATTAGCCATCCTTTTGGAGCTACCACCAGCACTTACTACCAGGATTCCTCAAACTAACACACAACACACTACAGTAGTTAGATTTTGTGATCTGTCTAACACAGACAAGATATGCTATAGATCTTGCACTCCCTGAACCCCTAACAGAATTTGTGAATTACCAACCAACAGAACTTTACATGCAACACACAGATAATCGCTCAACTCCAACAAAGTCTGTGAACTCTCCTGATGATGCTCCCACTTTACATATGGTAGTAAAGCCATGCAGCTGGCAAAATGTTGCTGACCCAACAACGCCTTCCTGTCTTTACATAGCCATTCCTCTCCTGTGATAACAGAACATCTCAGCCAGATCAAATCATAATGTACACAACACTTCTTAAAACACTTTACTTAAACCCTTAAACCATATCCTACTTGCATGAGTGCAACATAGCTTTGAAACTATGGGGTTGCCAAACCAAGTATATATTGGTATCATAGGGAAAAAATCCATCCCCCCAGCACAGACACGTGTACAGCAAACTGTTACAAGCATGCACTTATACACAAACTAGACCGCAGAGTTCCACGGTAGACTTGCACACAACTAGTTGATCGTACTGAATAAACACAAACTGGCACCAAATTCTACTTGTGAGGAAACTAGTCTGTTTACAGTCGACATTGACAACAGACCACCATGCCTAGTCGGTAAGTGTCCCCGAACCATGCAGAAAGGGTGCCAAGACTCGAGGACCCCTACCCACCCCCTCCTCCAAAAAGGAGCCAGTTCTACATTAGACACTCTACTAAGTATTGATGACACATTAATAAAGACGTTCTTTTTTTAGAAATCGTATTATGGCTCCCTCCTCTTATGTGGACTAAAAGAAGAACATTTGTGTCATTAAGTTGTGAATCAATCTGAACTTTCAGAATACGATTGTTTAAAAATACTTGAAGTGTTCCCTTTTCAGTAGAGTCTCTAGTGTATGTATAGTGGTTCCCGAGCAGTGGAACCACAAGAGGTTGAGCACTATTATTCGACATTCCTAATACTAGCAACAGTGCGGTCGTTCTAGGGCCAACACTGCTCTGGTTAGTTGGGCTTAGTTCTACGTTAAACTTACAACATTGGCTTTACTCCAGTGCTGCCGATTTTCTGCGGTCATAAGTGCTTTCATTCTGGACTACATTTTCCTGTGATTTCCAGCAGAATTTGATCCAAAGGTGGGATTACAGCCTGATGTCATGTTTGTTGTTTGCAGGCCAGTACTTCGTTTAACATTAACAAGCGGTAAAGAATAACGCGCAGGGACTTGAATGCGTCAATTAGTCGTGAAACCTTTATGCTATTGTGGCTGCAGTGTGGACAATTGAATATAAAATTGCTGCATTAATTGGAAATCATTAATGTGGATATTTGTTTCATTTCAGCCCTTAACACCAGCAGTGCCAAGCTACAAGCCTTCGATGTCCATACCCGACTGGCTCCAGGTAGTGCAGAACTACATGAAGCTGCTGCAGTATCCTTTACAAGGCTCCGCTCTGTGATGGTGCAATCCATTTTTGTTGGTATTTGTACTTGCGTCTACACTTCATGAAG
Organism: Calotriton arnoldi; assembly: GCA_963921515.1. Classification (NCBI taxonomy): domain Eukaryota; kingdom Metazoa; phylum Chordata; class Amphibia; order Caudata; family Salamandridae; genus Calotriton; species Calotriton arnoldi. The sequence goes on along the minus strand of CAWUFW010012975.1, from coordinate 247,732 downwards.
AGGTCTCAGTTGGGCCACACTGGGAAGGGACAGAAGACTCCCGGGCAAAGCAGATCTATTCAGTATAGTCTAGTCTGGGATCAAGTACATCAGTCACTTTTGCATGAGACATCTAATTGACCTAGCTTTTCCAAAGCCCCTCCACTACCCTTTGTCTTCTACCTTCATGGTTGCTAGTTTTAGGCCTTTGGTGCCCCTACGTGATTGCTAGTTAAAGGCCTTGGATGCCACCTGCGTGGTCGCCAGTAACATGCCTGGATGCCCCAGTCTTCAGCTCATGTTTGTAAACTCTTCTCAGGAAGTTGCCAGTCGCTGATCTCTGCACAATACTCCTTTTCGATACAAAGATTTGTAAAGCTGCCAGATTCACTTCCTAGTATCTGGGCTAGGCTCTGTGGTGCAACATGTAGCTCCGGTTGCAGCTAGCAAAGCGTTCTTCCAAATATGGAGTCTGAAATTTAGAAAGATTTCGCCTTGAAAGGATCCAGATTGTTCCAGCACTGCGCCTCTTTTACTTCAGACCATTTAGAGTGCACGATTGTCAGAGATCCAAGCCCAGCGTCTGAAGGGTTTTATCTGCGGTGGCTCAAGCTATCACTCTTGGATTTAATAGGTGAAGGGGTTTACTATTGTGTCGCTTTAAAGTTTGTCATTTCAGTCCCAGCTCGTGGAAACAGCTGGGCTGTGTATATCTTCCCAGCTCCAGCTGCCTGGCCCATAAGTGGTTATATACACAGGCAGAGACATCTGGTCTGTCTGACAGAAGTGAGCCTTTCTCTTATCGCCCACCCAGCTCAGGATCAGTCTGCTAGAGGCATGAGTCTGGGGCAGTTTGAAGTTGTGGGTTATGTGTGCAGACATCACCAGGACGTCCGTTTGACAATGTAATTTTGAGACCCTGGAGTCTAGCTAGCTGCTCGGGGTCTTGAGACCCTGGAGTCTAGCGAGCTGCTTTGGGTCTTGAGCTGCAAGCCTCTTATTGTATACGATCGCTCTCACAAGCGAGAGCGCATGCAGCTCATGCAAGACCCTTTAAAACTGCATTATAAAACGGCAAGTCACGGTTTCCTAAAAGCAGGAAATTAGTTCCTCCCCAATAGCTTTAGCTGGATTGAAAAGATTGGAATGGAAAATATCTCTTGCATACATAGATCGATACACTGATTAAGGAGAGATGCACAAAAACAAAGCATTGCTGGAAGGGATTCGGGATGGGGAGTGGCTGTGCAAGAGCAAACCTCAAGTCAAGATCTCAGAGTGCCCTAACTCAGCCTTTTGAAATCCCCAGCTATTCAGTCTTTATAGCTTCTCATGGTACTCCTAATTCAGCAGATAAGATCACCCGATATCCCTCTGGTAAATTCACCAGTCTTCTTCACTTGTGTGTGACGTTACCTTATTAGGACGTCATTGGCAGGTAGTGGTCAAGAGTTGTGTAATCTTGATTGGTGAGATTGTTCCCAGCAGCTCCCATGCCTGCTTCACTAACCAGCTAATTGGAAGCTGAGTGAAAAAGTATTCCACAAGTCTGAGATCAGGAAATGGTGGCTCCTTCTGCTCAGATCCCTTGGAGCTGCTCCCTGGCAGGAGAAAGGAGCTGTGCTTTACTGTGTGCAGACGGTGTTCTCGTCTGTTTCTTAGCGTTTGAGAGAGAACACGGAGAGTGGTTCATTCTCTTCGATGAGTCCCTATAGAGGCATGAGTGCAATTATCTTAAACCCCAGTGCAGACTACCCATCGGGATTACCATTGGTCATAACAGTAGGTGCCTGATGTTGGATAACTTTACCCACTTACAACCACGGTGTAAGTAACATTTAGACTGTTCATTCGGTGGTGGTGTGGGTGACTGTGGGCCTGTGTGCATGTGCTACTTGCCTTTTTTAATCTATGGATGTGTGAAATATGCAATCTACTGTAACCCTCTTATAGACTCTGATGGGGAAGATATTTTTGAACGTTCGTAAACCTTATTTTTGTTTTGTTTACGTACTTGTCTTTGAGCTTCCTGTTGGCGTTTGCTAGTCGTTGCTTTTCTGTGTTTCTGGTTATCGCTCTTTAGCAAACACGCAGATACAATCATACAGGAACCCAGTTTTTTGAAATTAGAAAAACGAGGCATCTCAGTGGGTAAGTGCAATTTTTTTTGTTCAAGTATGTTTTCATTGGTTTTGTCCAACGCTCTTTTCGTGCTGTTGGGGTTTATGCACAGGGATCCATGTGCTATATCCACAGACCCCCTGTACTTACCTGTAGTGTAGCTCACCAATCGCCATTTTCTTCTGGCAGTACTTGAAACTCTGGGTACTTTTAATCTAGTGGTGTTTTGACTGTGAGGTCGGTGCTAGTCTCAGGCGAGCTGACTAATTCTTATGGTGCTTTCACAGAACTTCTCCATGATTGGCGTGCACACCAGCGTGTCGGTCGGGGACACTCGTGTGAATTTCAGCCTAGAATATACACGGTCAGCCAGATTTGTCCAGGCATTGTAATGCAACTTGGCTTTTAGAGCTGTTCAACACCTGCTTCCTTGCAAAACATCCTGTACTGCATCCAAAATCCACAGCTGGAATGACGGAGGCTCATTTAAAAGAATGCAAAACTAAGAGGTTGTCTTTGCCAATATTGGCAGAACAAACACAATTCTGTACCGTATCTTGGCTTTGAAACCTTTTCCGTTAAACAAAATAAAAAATAAAAAAAATTGTTAAAAAAAACAACTCATGTCCGTTTATTTCAGAAGTCGCTTTTGAGAAACAAGTGCGTTTCAGTGGCAAGCAGGCAGTAATGGCAGACGCAAGTGCTGCTGGGTAGTGGTCACATTATTTGGCCCTCCTATTCCAACCGGAGTAATATAAATATTCCTTCTTTCTTGATGGTATCCATGCAATGGCTGGAGCAGAAATTGCGGGACAGCTTTGCCAGCCTCATACTTCTTCCTCTACCCACACCTAGGAGCCACTTTTGAAGCTTTTACCATAATAGTGCGGACATACCAGTAGAGGGCACGTGGTAGGGGTGCCTCTGTTGGTCCCATTGGCTAACTGCGCGGCTTCCATCCTATTTGATAATGATGATAAATTAAATAATATCTAGTCACTAACAAGTGCCAACCCAGCATGTTTCTTTCGAAACACGATTAAAGCACTACCAGTTTGCTTGTCTTTTAATCTTTTTCTCTAAGGCTTTGTAAGTTTGAGAGATTACAAAGCTTAAGCAATAGTACGTTTTGGGACTAAAGCTACAACTTTTAAACATGTATTCACAAAACGTTTGGAAGGTTTCATATTTGCTCTGCCTTTGCGGATTTGTGTTTTTTAGGTTGTTGCATCCTATCCATTTCATTAGTATTTATATTTAAATATTATACATTTTTGTCTTCAGAGTATAAATCCATAACTTTCCTGTGAAGATTTTTCACTATTTTTTTTTTTCTTCTTTTTTTGACGGGGATTTCTAAGATCTAATTCCTGCCCCCCTCCCACCCCCACCCCCCAAATGTTTCCACTGTGAACCTTGGATGCTCCTATCAGTCACTGGGTGAAGAGATTGGAGTGGTTGTTATTTCTCTGTCCTGGCACCTGTCCTGTTGAATTCCTTTCCCCGCTGCCTTAGTCATTCGGTAGCTTCTGTAAAGCCTTAAAAACCTCTCTTTTCTGTCTATTCTAGAAATAGTGGTATATTAACCTCATTTAGCACCTTCAAACTTGTCTGGATGTACAAGCGTTTTATAAAAGACTTTTAACATAAGTACAGGATCTGCTGAATTTGTCCCAAAATAGTGAAAATACCCATTTCAACACGAATGGTGGCCAGTTAAAGTGGTTTATGGTTTTGAAGACATTTGCTTAGACTGAGCGAATTTAGAATTGGTTTTACTGCAGCAGTGATTCAACCAGTAATCCAGGATTTTTTTCTAATGATTTTTTCTAAAAATTTCTAGAATATAGTTTTTGCATGTATGATGTGGGTTAGGAAATATAGATGGAAGAATATTTAATGCATTTTGATTCCATGCTGTTTTAAGCAACAAAGGGTGAATACTTTGTAAGACTTGAGCATTGTGCTTGGAAAGAAAAACAGTGTGTGTCTTTTAAGTCACTTTAAACTTGGAACCCTCCCCATTTTGATAGTCAAGTAAGCTGCTCCTTTTTGGGGTAAACATTATAGTTCAGATCATGACTACTGAGCTCTGCATACGTATTTCACTGTACTACGGTACTAGGGTAGATGGCTTGGGGATGCTTGCAGGGTCGTGAGAGAGATATTGGGGAATGCAAGGAAAAGGCAGAATGGAAAAAGAAAGGAAAGAGGTGGAAGCGTACGGCGGGGTTTTATTATTGCAATGTTCACAAGTTGGGAGTTTAAGGGAGGGGAAATTACAGGAATGTAATGTATTAGTGAGGTTTGGTTGATGTCTACTGTAATGTTATGAAGTCAGGTAACCTAAGTCAGGTTAACCCTGAGACTTTGATTTCCGACCTGCGTTACAGCGCGGACAATGGCACAGTCATTAACGACTTTATCTTCTACTCCAGACGAACCTCCTCCTGGCGCAAAACCTTTGCACACCTCCTCAATGTACGCGCAACCAGGAACATTCCTCATGGCACTAAGCTTACAATAGCACCCTCTGCAACCCTGCGAGCTGACCTCACAATCACCCTCTACAAAAATGGCATTGTCCTAATCCAAGCCTCATCCAAAAACCTTAACAAATTTGCGGAATTCTTTACCCTCCTCAGTAACCATGTGCACGACACTAACAAGGCACCTAACACCCACCCCTCCGACCCGCCGACCAGCCTGACTAGCGTCCCTAGTCACCCACAAACCACCCCTCCAAGGGTTGCCAACTCGGGTCATCCTATCCCCTCTTGCACACCTCCCAGCCTTGCCAACAGATGCACCCCTAGTCCTTTGGTCTCCTCCCCGCCAGCTCCCTACGATAACTGTGAGACCGTTTTGACTCCAAAACCTCCGATACAGGTCGAGCCACCCCTTCTACCCGATCCCCTTTGCATGCCGATAGTATTGCTCCTGAAATACCGCCCTCCTGCCCTCTAACGCCTCCCTCTTACTTAGATATCGAAACCCTGCACTCAAGAGCTGCCAAATTAACCCAGAGCATCCATATCTCCATTCTGGATCTAATGAACCTCCTTCACCTCGCTGAACTCTCCTTAGCCAACCTCAAACCCCAGCGGAACTCCACCCCTCCTCACACCACAGAGCCCCCCATGCACCCACTGCCGCTATCCCAGAGACACCTTCGCCCTCGCAAGCGACTATTCCACATCTCTGAGGAAGAAACCCTAGCTCTCGTCCTCTCTTACAACTCTACACCCCAAGTCCGCTAGACCTCTCTGAAGAGGAAATCCTTGCCATCCTCCGCGACCACAACTCTACCCCAGCTACCCTTTGTCCGCCAGACTCGAGTGACGAACATGCCATCTGCACGGTCACTATTAACCCCAACAGATCGGCTACCCTCCGCAACAGAAGTGTGGTCAAAAGCAATCTAGCGCCAGTTCTCCTGTCCGCCCTGACTCCCAACACTCCCTCTGACCCCTCTCTATCTGGTCTCCTAATCAATTGCCGATCGGCCGTTAAGCACGCCGCCGATATTGCTGATCTCATCCTGAACAAAAACCTCGACTTAGCAATTCTAACAGAATCTTGGCTCAACGATTCCTCATCTCCATGCCTGGACCTCTTAGTCCCTCCCAATTATAACATTGCAAGACTGGACAGGCAATCTAGCAAAAAAGGAGGAGGCATCGCATGCATCTACCGCTCTAACCTCCTTGTCACTGAACTCCTGGCTGATTCCACTGACTCCTGCGAATACCTCGCCCTTTCCATTTGCAGCAACTCCACCCAACTGTGCAATTTGCACATCTTTTACCACCCCCCAGGCATGAACGACTCCTTCACTGACCATCTTATGGAACTCATCACAGCTAAGATCTCCTCCAACGCTAAAGATATTTTCCTGGGTGATTTCAACCTTCACTGGAACGACCCCAAGGATCCTCATGTCAATGCCATCAAAGACCTCTTGGATGATCAAGCCCTGACCCAAGCCTGCTCACTCCCAACACATACGAAAGGGGCCACCCTTGACTGGATCATCTCTAAGGAATCAACAGTCAAGCTTATCTCTATAGACCCTTGCGACTGGTCTGATCACCACGCCATCGCCTTCCTACTACCTAGCACACACAAGACCAGGGCACCGCAACCAGTGATTCCTAAACGCTGGGTCAGAGACACTAAAAACCTGGACCACATGGAACTGGAAGCTCGCTGCAAATCAGACCTCCCCCCCTCGCATATCACAGCGGTCAGTGACCTCAACGATCACTACTCTACAACTATATCGAACATTCTGGATGACCTAGCCCCACTAAAACTAAAGAGAACCCAAATCAAAGATCGGAACCCCTGGTTCACTGGATCCCTCAACAATGAGAGGAGAGCCCTCCGACAATCCGAAAGAATCTGGAGACAGCACCCCTCTGTAGCACATCTAAAAATTCTCCACCAGGCCAGAAATGCCTACAACAGGAACATCATCAACTCAAAAAAAGAATTCTTCAGATCTGAACTGGGGAACGCCAAGAATAGACCCCGCAAGCTCTTCGAATTGGTCAAACACCAATCCAACAAACTGGCCAAAACCGTGAAAGAAACCACCAAGTCCTTAATATCATCCGAGGAATTCTCCTCCTTTTTCGCTGACAAAGCCACAGCCTTAGGAAAAGAACTTAGTGCCGCCACATACTCTCTATTCCCTCCAGACCTGCCTCCTCCTCCGGCGCTGCCCCCACAGACTTCACCTAAAAATCAAGCACGCTGGACCGATTTCAAACCCTATCAAGAAGACTCCGTTGCTAAAATCCTATCGACCTTCAACCCGAACAACCATTTTAATGACCCTCTCCCCCCCAACTGCCTAGTGGCCGCCGCCCAGTCCATTATTCCAAGCTGGACTGCAATAATCAACGCCTCTTCTGCGGCAGAGATCCATTCCTGACTCTCTGAAAGCAGGCCAAGTCCTCCCCATTTTGAAAAAGCCGTTGCTGTACCCAGCTTCCCCCGACAACTTCAGACCTATCTCTAACATCCCTCTCTTAGCCAAAGTGTTGGAGAAATGTGTACAACAGCAACTAAGTCAACACATCAACAACTTCCACCTACTTGATGACTTCCAATCTGGATTCAGACCCGGGCACAGCACCGAAACGACCATGCTCCACATCGTTGACGATGCCGTCCAAGCCCTTGACCAAGGGAAAACCTGCCTCCTAATCCTCCTTGATCTATCCTCGGCCTTCGACGCGGTCAACCATGTAAAACTACTCGAACGCCTCAAACTCAGGATGGGATTGGATGGCACCGTTCTAAAATGGTTTAGGTCCTTCCTCCAAAACCGATCACAGAGATTCCTAATCAACGGCAACCTATCGGCTCCCTCTCCGGTCACGGTTGGAGTCCCTCAAGGATCAACCCTGTCCCCTACCCTCTTCAACCTTTACCTTGAACCTCTTGCCGAAGTTCTACGCACAGCGAATATCTCCTACCATATGTACGCTGACAACACTCCGATCTACATCAAGACCTCATCCCTCGGAGATTCTCTCCCTGAATGAGGCCCTGAAAGAGACTGTCCAATGGCTCGCCTCCAATCAACTCAAACTCAACGCAAAGAAAACAGAATTTCTCTTAATTTCCCCCTCAAAAACCAATCCCGAGATGCAGACATGGATTAAGGCTATCATAGCCTTAGATTGCCCACCGACCATCGTGGACTCGGCCAAATCTCTGGGAATTACCCTGGACAGAAACTTGAACATGCGGGACCACATCAACGCGATGGCCAAATCAGCCAGATTCCACCTGAGCTACCTTAGGAAACTGAAACCCTTCCTCGACACTGCCGATCTAAAAATGGCAGTCCAAGCACTCGTCATCTCCAGACTGGAATATGGCTGCTCTACCCTCTCGGGTTTACCAAAGATCTCCCTGGCACCTTTAAAAGCCTGCCTCAACACTGCCGCCAGACTTCTTACCAGCTCAAGAAAATTCGACCACATTTCTCCACACCTGAAAGCTTTGAACTGGCTTCCTCTCGAGGCTAGAATACAGCTTAAACTGGCCTGTATCACACACAAGGCCTTATACTCAAACTCCCCTGCTTATCTTGCACAGAAACTTGTGGTATCCGGAGGAACCAGAAACTCCCGATCCGCCAGAGACCTCCTGCTACAACCTGCACGCTTCCGGAAGAAAAAAACGTACAATCGGGCTTTCTCTGGGGCCGCTCCAAGAATATGGAACTCTCTCCCGCCCACCATCAGAAGAATCCCTTCACTGACACGCTTCAAAAAGGAGGCCAAAACCTTCCTTATGGGTAAATTCCTCGTTTAAATGTTGCCTCCAACCAGCACAGAGACCCTGATTAACTCCTGACTAGCGTCTCCCCTCGGATTACCTAGTCACCTCTCCTAGAAACCTGGGGACTTGTTTCGAGCAACTATAAAATGCAAACTGTACATTCGTGTCCTCTATCCTTTATATATCCTGCACCCTGCCCCCTTTTACCTTTTGTATATTATTGTGATTCCTAGCCTGTTGTACATTTCTATGTTTCCTGTAAAGCGCTCTGATACCCTAACGGGTCAAGTTTGCGCTCTATAAAACACAAAAATAAATAAATAAATAGGTAGTCATAGGCTCCAATAACCAAGTAGGCAGGCAGTTTCAGTATCTAGCAGAAGGATCTTTCCAGTGAAGAGAATAGAAACTTGTTGCCACGGTAAGACCGGAAGAGAAGTTGTAACCCTAAAGTGACAGTAGTGGGGTGGGGGGGGTGGGGGGGGGCTGCGGGAGCACTGTACAGGCATATTCACTCTGGGAGGGAAGGCTCAAGGAAGGAAAAGAGTAAGTTTTAGGCTTTGGAGCAAAATAGGGGAGTTCACATGGGGGGATTGCAGGAGTGCGAGGGAGTCTGGGGAATGAAAGGAAAAGGCTGGAATGGAAGATGAAACGAAAGAGGTAGAAGCATATGGCTGGTTTTGCAATTGCAATGTTCACAAATTGGGATTAAGGAAGCGGGGAATGACAGGAATTTAATGTATAAGTGAGATTTGGTAGATAATGTTCTCTGTAATGTTATGAAGTCATACTACAAACCGATCTTAATCAAGTGCCTTCTTCTGCTAACAAAGGTTGGTGACATATGGGGTTAGCACGTTGTATAACCATGTCACTGGTTCTTGTCAGCACGTCCAGTAATATCTGATAATTCTTCTGTAACATAAGTGACGTCCACATCCATTACCAACGGGCAGACTTTTGATGATGCAAATGTCTGCCAATGGCTTTGTAACTTAAGCAGACCAGACGAGGTCGATGCAATACAAAACTTCCCCCTAACCACATCCAGCATACACACTACGTACGGTTTCAAGGCAACATCATCGGCGCATTCACACAATAAATACGGGCGTCTTCAGCCACTGCTGTATCACGAGAAATACATCAGATGCATACGCTTTGTGTCTTACATCAACACGTGCATGTGCAGCACCTATATGCTAACCCCATCTAAGCATCCGAATGAATCAAACTTGATGCTGATTTTCAAAAACACAAAATAGGATCTTACAAAAACACAGAAGTCTTAGCAAACAATGTGATTCAATTATGTTTTGGAGCGTACGCATCAATCATGCAGGCAACAGTGGTATGGGGAAATACTGAACACAAAGGGACGTCCTGCACATAGACTGCTCAAACGCAAACAGCACCTCTAGAACCTACGCGATGCTTAAATATCCTGCCTTTGCTTAGTCGCTTTGAACTACCTACCTAGTAAAAAAACATTGATTTCTCAAGTGTGATGTATAAACGCTCTTAGTTTACAATACATTGATAGTAATCCTTTATGAATTACGAGCGAGTGATAATGGCATGGTATGCGGTGGGACAGTGATGGAGAAGAGTGATGATTAAGTATGTAATTGCACCGGGTTATGGCTAGATAAAAGTTAGACTGCAGATCTGGTTTTTGTTCCACGTATCTATTGTGTTATTAGCTCTAGTATCAAACATATGTCAAAGTGTTTCTGCCATACATTTGAAGAATACTAGCCTTCTCCAGGACAGTAGTTTAGCTGGATTTTTCGCGAGAATGTCGGTTTAAAGGTTTCGGTTTCTGTCATAAAACTGAGAAACTACTTAATGCACAAACTGAAAAACTGTTAAAGGTCCATTTCAATCACTTGGAACTGTTAGACTCTCTCCAGAGATAAATAATACAAATCATATCAACCACAGTAACCTTGCAATGCAGGCCAAAACGAGGACCACACAGTTCTTTTTAACAACCTTAACTAAGACCGTATGCACATCCTCAGGGTATCTGTACCACACAATATTCATTCATGTCCAGTCCTTAAATGAACGAGATAGATAGATAGATAGATAGATAGATAGATAGATAGATAGATATATATAGATATATATATATACATTCCTGGATCAAATATGTTGTAACATTGAGAGTTTTGGATTAAAATAATTCAGCTAAGTAATCTAATCCTGTGAAAGGTTGACATCTTCAACATAGTCCTGGTTGCAACATTTTTGACATACTTGGAATTTTTCACTTGTAGAAGAAGATCTATTGACAACCACACATGACAAAATCATTAAGAAACTAGATGCCATAATTACTACATGGGGTGTTCCTTCCATTTTAAAATCTGACAATGGCCCCCATTTTCAACAGTAGAGAGTTCAGAGACTTCCTTGCTAATTTGAACCTCAAGCATCAGAAAAGCACACCTCTATGGTCCCAGGCAAATGGCGTTGTTGAGCAATTCATGGGAACCCTCAAAAGAACTGTTCAGCATGCTGCGCTGGAAAGAATTGAACTAAAGTCCGCTCTTCACACTGCTCTTCGTGCTTACCAGTCAACTCCTCATTCTATGACTGGTGAACGCCCTGCCCCATTGATGTTTGGGAGAGCCATGGGAACTAAGTTACCACAATAGACCACACAGAGGGCAACTGATCCTGAGAAGATTTGCAATGGTGATTCAGGTCAAAAGCACAAAATGAAAGCATATGCTGATAAATGTTGATGTGTTAAAGACATAACTTGCAAGGAAGGGGATTCAGTTCTTGTAAAGCTGAAGCAGAAAAGACAGTCTGACGCTCCCTTTGAAGCTGACCGGTTGAGGGTTGTAACCAGTAAAGGACACAATGGTGACTGCTCACCGTGCTGGAAAATCTGTTACCAGAGATTTGTCGCATTCCAAAGCTCTTTCGCGAAGTTCATCAGCTCCTGATATCAACAGTGAGACATGTCCACTTGAGAATTGTGAGAGTCCAAGTACTGCACCTGCTTCACCTGTGCCAGGTGTAGGCATCACTTCTAGATCTGACCATCCTTACACATGATTTCAGAGACTGATTCGAGCCCCTCGGCGACTTCTTGACGAAATCTGGGGGGGGGGTGTGTGTGTGTGTGTGTGTGTGTGTGTGTGTGTGTGTGTATATATATATATATATATATATATATATATATGTGTATATATATATGTATTATTTGGTACTTTTTTTATTTAACGAAGTGGGAGATGTAGTGTCTCGTGTGTGTGTGTGTGTCACCGGAACAGGAATTGTATACTCCAGTGAGGAGCAAGCCGTGGTAGCCCCGGGACGCTGTTAAATTCCCTACCCGATAGACGAGGTCGGCGGAACTCGAGTCGGAAGACGGGATTCACGCCAGGCAACTCGCAGGAGGTAGGTAGGAGCAATCAGAAGAGGAGTGTGCTTAATTCAGACGTGGATACTTATCATAACGCCTGTGATTTAACTTTGCCCACACATACGCACCATGTCCGCAGACACGTTGCGCAACCGCGAAGAGGCGGCTAACGAAATGTTTAGCGATTCTCCGGCTGGGGAATCGACTACTAATGTGCAACTGAGTACAATACAAACGGGAAGCACCAATGCAAGGGATTTATTTAAAAGACTGGAGAAACTCATGCGCTCCGAACAATCAAAATGGTGGGAGCATAAATCCTTGTCACGTTATTTGGAGGTGGGCAGGATCCCAAGAGGACTGCGTATAACGCTGGCTACGAGAATCCGGACCCCAACATGTTGGCAGAGTGGGCCGACTGCAATCTGGAGTCCTCTTGCCGATTGGTCCGGATTCTCGTAAAATATGCAGAAAGTGACCGTGCAGCGTTATTACTAAAAATAGACGAATTGAATGAAGAAATTGAAAAGTTGGAAGTAACAGACATAATCAGAAAATATCGGGATGAAATGCAGATGCAATTACAAAAAGAGGAGGAAGCAATAAAGAAGCGAAAGGCTTATAAATTCCAGAGATAAAATGGACTACTTAAATGGACAGGTTTTTACATTTTCCCGCAAATATTACGCAGTGAAAGCAAGAGCAAGTAAGGCAGGCTTGCCACCAAATCAGGCTGGCTCAAGTGATATTGTCACAGCGTCGACGTCTGGCTCAGATCTAAGCTCCGCGCAGGGGAGCGATTCGGAAGGAGAATCATCCAAAACCCCAGGATTGGGGTTTACCAAGCTTTCCCTTGCGCAGGAGGTGGATTGCCTGCGCCAAGACAGGAGACAAACATTACGACCTCGGGCACAGGCTGGTCAAAAAACAAGAGACAACAAAAAACGTAGGGAAAGACGAAAATGCAACCAGCAGCGAAAGGCAGACCACAAGGAAACCGTTAAGAGGCAGATGGAACCGCAAATAAACAAACCAAGAAGAAATGTTGATTCGAATACTGTGATCAACTTGACAGATACTAACTTAAGCATGGCTGAACAACAGATTTTGGCATTAGGCCTTTCATACAGCCCGGAGAGCAGTTTTAATTATGCGGAAACCCGTATGGATGTTTTTAGATTTATAAGGAAACTCAAACTGCGCAAATTTCATTTATTGCAGGCCAGAAAACAGCCAACTAAGTCTACATCTACCATTCTAAGCCCCCCCCCCCTATTAACAGCAGGAGATGTGGACTTACTTCAGGATCTATACCATCTTCACAATGACCAGGCTCTTGACACACCAGGATTAAGTATGGCTAATCGTGATATAGGTGGTACTGTTAAAACCATTTAAATTGAAGTCGACTTTTCAACCGATCATGTTACATGACAATCTAGATGTATACCATGAACAAGTCACAACGGAATTAAAACGACTATATAAATCCACCACTAATGCCCGCCACACACGTAATGGACAAAACCATTGTTGCGTTCAACTGATGAAAAAACTTCAGAACAACAATAATATTATCGTGAGGCAAGCAGATAAAGGGGGCAATGTGGTGGTGTGGCCTCGCATTTTGTACATGGAGGAAGCATCAAACCAATTGAGTGACATTGAGTGCTACAAAAAGAGTAACATACATATGGTAAAATCATCTTGGAATGAATACTATCTAAAGTTACTTGCATGGAAAAGTGGGGGATTGCTAAGCGAAGATGAATTCCGCTTTTTGAAAAAGGAGCATCCTGTAATCCCCGCAATGTATTTCATTCCAAAAATCCACAAGTGTGCAACAAAACCTCCGGGCAGGCCGATAATTTCGGCTATTAACAGTCTCATGGAAAACACATCTAGATATGTGGATTATTTTTTACAGGAACTTGTTAAAATCTTGCCATCTTATCTTCAGGTACAACCGACTTCCTGAGGAAGATTAGTGAAATGACATGGAATCCAGATTCTTTATTGATAACATTGGATGTAACATCACTGTATACGTCTATTCGCCATCAGGACGGCATTAAGGCGATTGAACATTTTCTTAACAAAAGGCCAATGTGTTTATATATGCACAATAGAATGCTGATTAATATGGTTTCAACATGTTTAGAACAAAATTTCTTTCTCTTTGATAACCAGGTCTATCAACAGACTAGGGGTGTTGCAATGGGGGCCTGCTTGTCCCCCAGTTATGCCTGCTTGCATATGGGACTGTGGGAGGAGCAGGTCCTTAGGGTGCAATTCGCAGATACAATGGAACAGCATGTTCCTTACTGGTTTCGTTATATCGATGATTTGTTCCTTATTTGGCGAGGTCAAGAGACATTGGCCCGCCGATTTATTGAACAGATCAACAACAATGACCTCAATCTGCATTTTACTGCAAACCTTAGTAGAACAGCTGTTTGTTTTTTAGATGTAGAGGTTATTGTAAGGAATGAGTCTAGAGACCAGAATGTATAGGAAACCGACTGCTGGAAATACAGTGCTTCATGCACATAGTCATCACCCCAGACACCTGATTAACAGCATTCCCTACGGGGAAATGCTGCGTATCAGACGGATTTGCAGCACTGATGAGGATTGCAAAGTCGCACAGCAGGCAAGGAGGGAAATGTCCTAGAGAGAGGATATGCTGCTAATATTATTGACAAAGCCATTAACATAACCAAGGCTATCGATAGGGAGCAAGTCCTTGCAAACAAAACAAATCGGCAAGCTGTAGATTTGGACCAAACTGTACAACCTACAAGGATGATTCTAACCTACAACAGGCAACACCAAGCCCTACGCAAAATATTAAATAGAAATTGGGGCTTGGTGCGCAGCGATCCCATTTTGAGAGATGTTCTACCGAAGAAACCTGATCTCACCTTTAGAAAGGCAAGATCAATGAGCAATAGCCTAGTTAAGAACAGTCCTGAATTAAGATCAACTGGCAACTGGCTCACCGTACATAAAGGATTTGTTAAATGCCCAACATGTAAAGCATGTAAATTTGCTCAGAACAAAACATGCTACATGAGCCCATTTAAACCAGACCACCCTGTACCTATCATGAAAAGGCTTACATGTAGGACTGAATACGCTGTATATGTGCTGGAGTGTCCCTGTGATTTACGTTATATTGGCAGCACTAAGCTGCCAGTGCACAAGCGGATACTCCAGCACATAAGAGCTATAACTAACAGTGATCCAGCTTATCCTGTGGCCAGACACTTTGGGGAGACACATGGCGGCAGCCCGGAACATCTGAAATATTTTGTTGTCGACAGTATCCCCCCCAATAATTTCTTCATCATTCATTTCAAAAGGATCTTTAACATCCTTCTTTGTCAGTTTCTGCAATGGTTTAGCAATTAGTGAAAAACCGCTTATCCATTGTCGACAATATCCAACCATTCCCAAAAACATTCTTACCTCTCTTTGTCATTGGAGCTCTCATTCCTTGAATCATTTTATTCTTTCTGTCGTTACCTTTCGCACTCCTTTCTCTATTTTATGCCCTAAATACTGGACTTCTTGTTGACAAAACTGCAATTTTGAAGGGGACACTTTGTCCTCTTTTTGCTAAATGATTCAGCAAAGCAATTGTATCATTGACACATGCTTCTTTTGTTTTTGATGCCACCAGTAGGTCATCAATATACTGAACCATTACTGACTTTTCTGGCATTCTTAAATCTTCCAATGATTTCTTTAGGATCTGATTAAAGATTGAGGGACTTTCTGTGTACCCTTGAGGAATTCGGCACCATGCCAAAATACGCTCTCCAAACCTAAATGCAAATATTGGCTGGCTATCTGGATGCAATGGAATAGAGAAAAATGCATGACATAAATCAATTACTGTGTACCATTCTGCTTCGCGTGGAATCTGGTATAGAATCACAGCAGGGTTCGGTACTATTGGGCAACAAGGCACAACAATTTTGTTTACCTTTCTTAAATCCTGTACGATTCTATATGTTCCGTTTGGCTTTTTCAGTCCCATTATTGGCGAATTACATGGACTGCTCATGATTTCTTTTAGAATCCCTTGTTCAATCATTTTATTTATTACTGGCGTTATTCCTTCAATTATTTCTGGAGTCAATTTATACTGGGGCGTATTTGGGTAACTCGTTCCTTCTTTTACTGTTATTTTTACGGGATCTACTCCTTTCATTAATCCTACATCTTCTCCTGTCAAGTCCCACACTTCTTCTTTCACTGTCCTTTTCAACTCAATTGGGATTTTCTCTGCATCAAATACAGGAAACAATCCATTTACTTCTGGTTCTAAATTTACCATTGTCATTTTATACAGCACATCCTCATCTGGGGTCTGAAATGCAATTCCGTCTGGAGTACAATAAATTGTGCAGTTCATTTTGCACAATAAATCGCGTCCTAAAAGGTTCACGGGACTACAATCACACACCACAAATCGGTGCATTTCACTAAATGGACCAATTCTTACCTTTACTAATCTAGTAAGAGGCGTTTCAATTTGTTGATTGGAAACTCCACCCACTTGGATATGTTCACCTGAGAGAGGAAGATTTGGAATTTCCACTGACCTAACAGTAGAACGGATAGCTCCAGTGTCAACAAGGAATGTTACATTTGCACCATTCACTTATCCATCCACAAATGGACCTGACTGATCTACCTCTAGAGTTGCGCCAAGCACGCACTCTTCCCTCTCTCTTAGGCACCGTCATGAACTTTCATCCCTTTCATCCTCATTCTGTCGTAACCAATATTGTGAAATTTCAGCTGCACGCGACAACTGTTTTACCTTTTCTCCTCCGTAGAATCCTGTTTCTGCACTGTATTTCTGTTGGTTAACACTCTTGGGAAGTGGTGGTTGTGGCACCTGACCTTGTTGAGTAACTACCTCACTCTGCACCTGTGAATTTAATGATTGATTTTCCACATTCGGTTTTGGAGGAAATTTACACTCGTTTCTCCAATGTCCTAGCTTTCCGCAGTTGTGGCATGGCCACTTTCTCTTTGCCTCATCTATGCTCATTTGTCCTTTTCCTTTACCTATATTAGGTCGGGATTTAAACTGTCCTGTTTCACTGCTAGTATTATTCAATTGAGCTTCTTGCTTCTCTGCAACTTTTACCTGTGCCCACGTGGCTTTTTCTTTTAATTTACGCTGTTTACTCTCAATTTCATCACTGCAATACTTAGCATATCTCAAAACTTCATCCACTGTGCTATTCTGCCATCCTATCAAGTGCTGCTTAATCCTTTCACTTATCTCTGGTGTTAACCCATATACAAAATGACTCCTGTCCTTCTCACTTAGTGTCTCATAACCACTATACTGTTTGAAAACCAACAACAATCTCTCATAGTACGCGTGCACTGACTCTTTGCTTTCCTGTGTTGTTCTGTCTATTTTTACCCAATCTGTTTCTTTTGGTGGAATTTTATTCTTCAAAAGATAACTACTTGATCATACTTCCTCATCACTTCTGGACCTGGCGCTCCTGTTTTAGCATCCCTTGGATATTCTACAGTTGGCCAATCAATGGTAATCTTACATTCTGTCCACAAATCAGCAGGCACTACTATATCAAACAATCCATCCAGATCTATCCACAGCACTTTTGACACCTTAACAAATCTCTCCACTTGTCTGTACCATTCTACTGGTTTCTCTCTCAATTTTGGGAAGTCATTTGTAAATGACAGTATATCCTGTCTGGTCCACGGAACATGCACATAACTACCACCTGGTGTTTCTCTCATCGGGTATTCCCTAGCAACTGGTTCCCTATCTGTCACTGCAAAAGCCAAAGATGCTTTATCTGTGGTTTTCTCATTCCTCTTTGTCCATCTATTTCTCCATCTATCCACATCACCCCATTTTCTCAATAAAACAATCAGCTCTTTTATTTGGGTCAGTCTTCCTGATGTGTTCAAATTCTGTCTTTCTCACAAAAATCTACTCTGTACGGTTTCTGCAACGTCCTCACTTTCACAAATTCTACTCCTAGTTCACTTGCAATCTCTTCCAATTTGTCATGTAAATTTCTAGCTCTCCAAGTAAGACTCTTGCACAAAAACATAATCTCGTCATCCTGATAATTTTTTAGTTTTTCTGTTCCAATTGTTCCCAAAATCAACTCTTCCATGTCTATTTTTAACCTAATTACATCTAATGGTTTTTCTTCTGGTTCTTTTGCTTTTAGCGCTTTCATCCATTCATTTAACTCTTCTGGAGTCGGACCTACAGGCGTACTATTTAATTCTATCCAATCACTGCTTCTTTCTGGTGTTCCTGATGCGGACTCTGTCACCATAGGCATTCTCCTAATCTCATTCTCATTTATCGTCAAATTTGTAGGTGGGCTTGGTCTACAGGTACTAGCCAAATTGTGTGCACCTTCATTATTCAGTTCCATCCCTTCTTTGCAAATGTGAATTCATGGGAATCACCAAGGAATGTTCATTAATTTTCTGATTCTCAAAAATTGGCATTACTGGACCGATTGTTACTGGTACCGTTACAGCTTCCATATTCTTTGTCAATTCTCTTATTTTCTCAGTCAATTCTTTTGTCGTTTTTGCTAATTCAATTGCATTGTCACTTTCTGTCCCTTCATTTTGTGAAGTTTTAAATGTTTCTTGTGACCTATTTCATTTCTTCTTTCGGGTTTTTTATTCCTCCCAGTTTCCATTGGCGGTGCATTAGGTGTCACCACCTCAGAAGTCTGTTGGTATGGAGGTGGGTTTCTGTTTAAAATATCTTCCAGCAATTCGTCATCTGTTTCACTACCACCATACACCTACTTTTCTACCACTACATGTTTCTTTTTCTCGGTACACTTTCTCTTTGCTTCTTCCTCAACCGCAAAAACTGGAAACAAACCTCCTGCCATGTTAGCGTATCTCCAACGCTTTACTCTGTCCTCATGATTTATTCCCCACAACCTTCCAGGCATAAACTCATGATTCTTTAATCCTCTGGATCTCTCTCGCTCATACATCTCATCTTCCCATTCCGTTAAAGCTTCAAACTGTGTCGGTCTAGGTCTGGGTTCTAACATTACCATCTTTTCTCTCAAGTTCCGTAGTACAGCTACATTAAATGAACCATTCTCAGGAAAAGCCAATGCTCCATCGTTCTTGGTGTATTTTGTCCAATTTTCTAACCATATGCATGTATGATATCCATATTTCAGCATCATATGTGAAGCTGGTGATTTCGGCGGAGGAATTATTTGTCCCTCTCTAGTCACTACCTTTTTGTCCTTCTTAAAGAAGTTCTTAACTTTCGACATCCAAGACGTTTTCTCTTTTCCATACTCATAGTATGACATGATTCACAACCTTTTTCTCCTTAAACAATCCGCAATTCAATACTGTTCCCTAACCGTTATTTCAACCAATACTAGCGCGACTCACACCAACACTCCAATCACAAATTTCCACGTCACTAGGCTATTCAACCAATCCTTGCGCGACTCACACCACAACTCCAATCAAAGCGATTTCTGTCTACGGCGCACTGTCCAATCCCAGCGCGGCTTTTTTCTACGTCAATCCTGCTCCTGTTCTCATGTGACTAGCGCACTGTCCAATCCCAGCGCGGCTTTTGTCTGTCACTTTGCTCTTGACCCCTCCTTTACAAAATTTATCGGCAATTTCTTTTTCAACAATTTTTGTTAGTTACAACATTTTATCCACATTTCCATTGTCTGATTCGCTAAACCGAAAAGATAGCTTTGACCATTCACACAAGAATTCTGTATTTTCCAGTAGGCAGCGCTTACCTCTACCCTACCACAGAACTTTCAGTTTCGTCGATAAAGTAGCACTTCCCTCTACCTTACCCTTCTTTCAAGCGATCAGTAAACCCGTTTCTCTGGGGATAAAACACATGTGGAGACTATACTGCTCCTGAGAATTAAGGCCAGAGTTTCACAAGAAAACCGATCACTATTTCACTTACACCTTTTATACGCAAAATGTCCCTAATATAAAACAACCTGTGTTATTACCAAAAATTAACTCAGAGTGTAAAATTCCATGCGACTTCTCTTGCCACACGTGTTCCACTTCCTACTTCCCGGAAGCGTGAAAACTTACATATAACATAACGCGACTCAACAAAAAGTGTTAGACATAAACTTATCAATAATCTATAATCATAAATCAATAATCACCAAACTAATCTATAGAAACCATAACTCTGCTACCAAGAAATCTGATCCAGCGCTAACAATAAAAATAATTTCTCCTATTATGCTTTGGTCATCCAGGTGCAATTATTTCTCTAACACACACACTATATCCATATGACGGTGGGGCCCATAACACCGCATATACATTCACTTACTCATTTGTTCCCTGGATTTCCTCCGTCATGAAACCTAGGAGAAAAAACGATTTGCTGGAAGGAGACGGGATACCTCTTTTATAATGACATATTTCTCATTTGCTTTTAAGGTATTCCGCTCATTGGTCGATGGACCAACTAGTAGGAATCAGTTGATGGTGATTAAGACCAGCTCAATCACGATGAACTCTTTTACCATTCCATTATTAATCATTATGCTAAAGAAAATCACTGAGTCATTTGTTTAAAGAATAATAAAGTTTATATAAAGTTTTGAATGCATGAAATTTAGATTAAGCTTATTATTCAGATCATTGCATTTATCATCATTATAAGAATAGTTTGAAATTGCATGGCATTTTTATTAGACGGAAAAACGAGGTTATCATACTAAGAACTCTATAGATCAACCTATCTATCTCTCTGGGGAAATCCTAATAATTCTAATAAAAATCTATCAATAAAAGTTCTCCTAAAGCAGCATCTTTATACTCAACTGGAAAAGGAAAATAGCAGCAGCATCAGCTCGTCAGCATCAGCAACCGCAAACTCTCCCATCTACAGCATCTAACTTCTTCAGCATCTCCCGCAGCATCCCGCAGCATTCTAACCCCTCCCACCAAGAGTAGGTCTTCTTATACCCTAATTCTAGCTTACAGCATAAAATGTTTCTTCTTACATGGCGCAATTCATTCTCATTGGTCAAAAACTCAGGTCCATATACATTTTAATCAAACTTCCTGGTCTTAACCAGTTCCGTGTGGAATGTCCATGCAAGCATCGTTTCCCACAGTTCATGCATTTGCTCATCCGTTTCAATCAGTCCAAATTGTATCTTTTTCTGCTACATTTTGTGTAATACAGTTCCGTCTATTGATTCAACCAGGCTTCTCACGCTTCTTGCTGATCATCTTGGCACACATCTGCTCAGAAGGGTCACAGCAGCCTTGACCATACTTTCATCTTAGCCTCTCGGCATCAGCACGTGATCATCCCTTTTCCACAGCCTCTCTCCTCTATCACATGGTCTCATCCGCTCATGCGCACTCTAGTAACTCGCGGCCATTTTATATTGCTGCTCGGCAGGCCTAAGCGCACTATTTTCAAAGATAAACAATGTTATTAAAACAAAGAAATATAAACCCTTTCGTTTCCCTCCCGTCTTTCTACGTACCCCAATTAGGTATTACCTAGCAGAAGCAACATATAAAGCTGTCCCTTACTTACCATCGCTTTATTTTGCAACCACACGTTTTATTTAAAAGCACAAATCATGCATTTATTATTATTTTAGTACGCAAATATTATGCTATGTTAGAAACGTAAACCATTATAAGTCAATTAATTTGCACACTGAATTGCGTGTTACCATTAACCCTTAACATACATTGTTGGTTATTTACTTAAACGAACATGTTTATTAATATTGTACGGCAATATTAGGAGGTTAAAATTTTTATATTTACCCTGCTCCATCAGTACCATACTAATTTCAGGAATTGTGGTGTGTTCTAAGGTGATTTTACCCTGTGAAAAACCTTCTGCTGGGATATCATGAATCATGTTTGAGAGAACTATTTTCACATGCTTGTCCCATACAGTTTTGGAAGGTGCTCCAGAAGCTAAAATGAGAGCATATTTTCTGTAAATTCACATTATCTTTCTCAGTCATGTGAGAATGAAGTCTGACATTCTCAGTAAAACATGTACATCCAACAATGGCAGAGACTGTCAGTTGATTCCTTTGTGTTCTACTGCAGCTTCCCAGAGTGTTCTAAAGAACAACTAGAGTGCTAACAGCCTTACGTATGACAAAAGTATGGCACACCTGAAGCCATCTTGATTGGAATAAACTGGTAACACTTAAAACATTTAATTTAAAAAGGAACAAAATGAGGGGTTCATTTTGTCATAGAAATTATGGTTAGTGCTGTAGAAAGAAAAATTAGGACATGTTTCAAGTGTGATCTCAAATATCTTCCTGTTATATTTCAACAGGAGCAGCCTGTCAGTTGATGCCTTTGTGTTCTACTGCAGCTTCCCAGAGTGTTCTAAAGAACAACTAGAGCGCTAACAGTCTTACTTATGACAAAAGTATGGCACACCTGAAGCCATCTTGATTGGAATAAACTGGTAACACTTAAAACATTTAATTTAAAAAGGAACAAAATGAGGGGGTTCATTTTGCCATAGAAATATGGTTAGTGCTGCAAAAAAGAAAATTTAGGGCATGTTTTAAGTGAGATCTCAAATCCTCTTCTATTTCATTAGAAAATTCTGACATGCAGACTGAAACAATCACTTTCAATACCAGCAGTAGACTTCCAGTTAACTCCTTGGTGAGCAGTAGCTTTACTACAGTGATCTAATGAACAACTAGAGTGCTAACATTCTGAATTTATGGCAAATGTGTGACACATCTGAATGCCTTCTTGATGGAATCAAAGTAAAAAACTGAAAGCATTTCCTACTGAGGAGACTGTAGTAAATGAGGAAATTAGGAAACTTCATAACAAATAAGTCTCCCTAGATGGCCACCAGAGAAAAAAAGCCCAAATGTAGCACAAATATCACCCTGAGGTAGCCCACGTATAGCCCAATGACAGAAGTGTGCAAAACACTTTTTATTTTTGTTTTTTTGCAGTTTTATATAGTGCAGACTGGTCAGGCATTGGAGTGCTTTACATGAGCATTGGTTACATCACACAAGGACAAATTCATGTTGGTTGACCCCTACACTACCCAAACACCACTGCACTACCCTAAACCACTACCCCCAGCACGACCCCCTACAGTACACAAACACCACTGCACTACCCTAAACCACTACCCCCAGCACGACCCCCTACAGTACACAAACACCACTGCACTACCCTAAAACACTACCCCCTACACTACACAAACACCATTGCACTACCCTAAACCCAAAAACACTACCCCCAGCATGACCCCCTACACTACACAAACACCACTGGACTACCCTAAACCCTAAAACACTACCCCTAGCACGACTCCCTACACTACCTAAACACCACTGCACTACACTAAACCCTAAATCTACCCCCAGCATGACCTCCCACACTACACAAACACCACTGCACTACCCTAAACCCTAAAACACTACCCCCAGCACGACCCCCACACTACCCAAACACCACTGCACTACCCTAAAACACTAACCCCAGCATGACCCCCTACACTACCCAAACACCACTGCACTACCCTATACCCTAAAACACGACCCCGTACACTACACAAACACAACTCCACTACCCTAAACCCTAAAACACTACCCACAGCATGACCCCCTACACTACACAAACACCACTGCACTACCCTAAACCCTAAAACACTACCCCTACACTACACAAACACCACTGCACTACCCTAAACCCTAAAACACAACCCCCAGCATGACCCCGTACACTACACAAACACCACTGCACTACCCTAAACCCCCTACACTATACAAACACCACTGCATTACTCTAAACCCTAAAACACTACCCCCAGCACGACCCCCTACACTACCCAAACACCACTGCCATACCCTAAACCCTAAAACACTACCCCCAGCATGAACCCCTACACTACCCAAACACCACTGCACTACCCTAAACCTTAAAACACTACCCCCAGCACTGCCCCTACACTACACAAACACCACTGCACTACCCTAAACCCTAAAACACTACCCCAGCACTACCCCCTACACTACACAAACACCACTGCACTACCCTAAACCCTAAAACACTACCCCAGCACGACTCCCTACACTACCCAAACACCACTGCACTACCCTAACCCCACCCCCAGCACGACCCCCTACACTACCCAAACACCACTGCACTACCCTAACCCATAAAACACTACCCCCAGCATGACCCCCTACACTACACAAACACCACTGCACTACCCTAAACCCTAAAACACTAACCCAGCACGACCCCCTACACTACCCATACACCACTGCACTACCCTAAAGCCTAAAACACTACCCCCAGCACGACCCCCTACACTACTGCCCTACCCTAAACCCTAAAACACTACCCCCAGCACGACCCCCTACACTACCCAAACACCACTGCACGACCCTAAACCCTAAAACACTACCCCCAGCACGACCCCCTACACCACCCAAACACCACTGCACTACCCTAAACCCTAGAAAAGAAACCCCCAACCCATGCCCAATCCCCCTTACCTCTCACTCCTCGTGGTTCCTCTCTCCTCGTGGTTCCTGCTTCACGTCGTCTCTGAGGGGCGGTGCACGTCATTGTGAGGAAACGGAAAAGCCTCTGTTTCCTTACAACGACATGGATCGTCTACATGTTTTTTAGAACGCATGGTCATTTACCATACATACCTTTACAACAAAATTTGTTGTAAAGGCATGCGTGGTAAATGACCATGCGTTCTAAAAAATGCGTAGTAATGACTTCGTGATGTACAACGCATGCGTGGTAATGCATGCGTTGTAATGGTATCGCAAAGTAAAAAGTCGTTGTAACGGCTGTTTACCGATCGAAGCTGGCCCCTGTTCTTCAGTGAGACGTTTATTTGATTAATTAGGAGGAAGGAATGTGTTTTTTTTACCGAAAAGTGCATTCCCGGCTGTTGTATTGTGAAAGTGTCCGCGTGGCCTGGTTTCACTTCCGGTGAGAGAGTGGAAGAGTCTGTTTGGATCTAAAGGAGTTCTGTTGTTGGACGGGGCCGGCGCGACATGTCATCAGAAAACATAGCTAATGGAAAGCGTCCTCCCTGAAGTGTGGAGCAGTGCCATGAGAGGTCAACGAGTGTGCGTCCCACCGCAGTATGACCGTACCGCGTGACCCATGTGCCACCTCCAGGGTACGGGAGGCAGAAGCGGCATCGCAGGTCCTCTTGAAGACCGTTGTAGCACTAATTCTACATTTTGGTACTAGGGCATTTTAACTTCGTTGTTCCTGCCAGATACAAAGAGAAGATCCTGTGTTATTCAGTGCCCTCGTTACCTTTTTTGTGGGTTGTGGTGCTTGTCACTTCGCTGCCCCGCCGGTGCACACGACTGGGCACCCCACCTCGTGTGCCATCTGCAGGGCCTCTGCCCTCGGATCACTGGTTTCGGTTTCTGGAGTGGCAACATAAACAGTTGCTCCCAAAGGACTAGCCTGAACACTTAAGTGAATATCCCCTGCACCAGCATTCCACGGAAATTCTTTCCTAGCTCTCCCACGTCAACGAGGACGTCATAATAGCACGGCTCCGCTCGCGACACCGTATGACGTCATCGGAGCCATAAGAGAACCTCGTCGGCGTGCTGACGTCAGTTCCACCCATTTTTTCCGTGCCACCGAGGCAAACAGGGGACCGAGACATTTTCACATGTATACATAGTATAATAAATATATATATATATATATATATATATATATATATATATATATATATATATATATATATATATATATATATATATATATTCACTGAAAAAACCATAGGTTTCAGGCACGTTATAGTTAGAAATTAGCATTTAAAAAACCTTAGAAATTCACTGAAAAAACCATAGGTTTCAGGCACGTTATAGTTAGAAATTAGCATTTAAAAAACCTTAGAAATTCACTGAAAAAACCATAGGTTTCAGGGGCGTTATAGTTAGTTGGACATTTCACTCGTACAAAACCATAGAAATTCCCCGTTATAGTTAGTTCAGCTAACTATAACTCGCGCGCCCGCAATGCACTGCTGATGACGTCACATATTACATCACTCATGACATGGTCAGTGACATCACTCATGACATCACTCATGACATCACTCATGACATCACTCATGACATCTCAAATGACATCACTCATGACATCATCCAGTGAATGTGTGTTTTTTTGAAAATTAAATATGTTTTATATATGTATATCTCAAGGTCGATGGAAGAATAAATGGGTATATAAGTGTCTAAATGGATGATTTTGTTTTGTAAAATTGATTGTATAACTGACTAAGTGTATCTTAGTGAATACATGGGTTAGTGAGTAATGTTTAAATATGAAAATATCTGTATCAGTCTCTCACTTTGTGTATAAGTGGCTGCATGGGTTGGTGAGTAGCTACATGAGTGTCTATATGGGTTATTAGTTGGTTTTTTGAGTATCAGTATGAGTGTCTGAGTCTGTATGGTTCGGTGGGGGTATTACTTAGTGCATAGATGCATGAATGAGTGACTCACTGTTTGTATGTGTTGAAGACAGCATGTGTGCAGGACTGTATAGGTGGATGAGTATGTGTATGGGTGTGTTAGTGAGTGAATGACTGTCTCAATAGTGTCTTTATGAGTAACTACATATGTTTTAAACTAGTATATGTGAGTATTGGTGTATATAAGTGAGTATATGTGAGAGTGAGAGATTGGAAGAGTTCCTGTACAAATAAGTAGGTGTTTCTATAAGTGATTGTTTAAGAGAGTAAGTATGTGTAAGTTTCTGTAGAAGTAAGTGTGGTAGTGTGTGTATAACTGTATATGCAAGTAAATGGATGTTTGATACTTTGTTTGCATGTGTGACTATGTGTGTGAGTAACTCTATGGATGAGTGGCGGTGTGTAACAGGATGTATAGGTGTATGAGTACATATGATGAGTGAGTACATGTATGAGTGACTGTATAGGGACTGTTGGTGAATGAGTGGATGTGTGTGTAGATCTTGGAATTACTGAATAGGTGTGTTGTAACTGGTATTGGTATGTCCATTGTTTTGAAAATATCAGTTTGTATTTTTGAGTGTGTGTATCAAAGGTTATATTAGGGTGAGAGGAGGTCTGCCACTCTATCACAAGGATGATGTCATCAGTGATGTCATTTGAGATGTCATCAGTGATGTCATGAGTGATGTAATATGTGACGTCATCAGCAGTGCATTGCGGGCGCGACGAGTTATAGTTAGCTGAACTAACTATAACGGGGGAATTTCTATGGTTTTGTACGAGTGAAATGTCCAACTAACTATAACGCCCCTGAAACCTATGGTTTTTTCAGTGAATATATATATATATATATAATCGGGATCACTTTGGTCCCTAGCGGACTCTGTAGTTAAACGATGTAACTGTTCGGGTATGTTTAATAAAGTTGATAGCATAATGCACACAGTTTTACCGTGGCTGTCTGAAGAATAAAGACGTGCGTTACAGAGCTCGGTGTGTGGCGTGATCGTTTACATGTTACTGAACTGGGTAGGACGCTACACTGCCTACATCTCCTGAACATTTATTACCTATAAAAAGAGGTCTTGGCCATACATGGACAAAGATACCAAGAGTATTAGTGTAGTAGGCAGACATTTACTGTTCCACGCTATCCATACCACTGGCCAACATGGTCTTCTACAGCAAGGCAGCTTCACGAGCACCATAGTCCTCCCTGCCGTACTAGCACAAATGGTCTTGTATGCAGAGACGCAAGTGTGATAACCAGCACAGAAATCAGCTACATATTGCAGAAAGTAAATTAGTCCATCCTGGAGAACAGTACTCGGCGCAAACACCCACCCTCCACCAATGGAAAAAAAAACCCTCCTACATCAGAAGAAATCATCACATCATGGCACTGGGATTTACATTTCTTACCAGCAGTGAGTGTGATAATGTGCCGTAACTAACACATCAACAAACATCGAGTTACAACAATTCGTTCAGACACACCCCTCTGACTACAGCCAATCCACCCTAAACACAACCCAGTAAGCAATAGAAACCCATAGTCCAAATATATAAAAGAAGTGGCATAACCTCCCACCCAACTCTAAAGGGGACCATCACAGCAGAGCTAACAAGGAAACCACTAAAGGGAGGAGAAACTTTCAACAGCGAGGAGACAAAGTAGCTGGAAATCTTCCTACTCAAAGAATACAATAGGAACTCGCAGGAAGCCTCAGAGTTGTCGCTAGCTTCCAAAAAAAGCTGCCAGCGGAGCACTAACCTCAGCAGATGCTCACAAAGGGACACAGTAGAACAACACCTGGCTGGACACTGCTCAAAGCTGATGTATGGAAGCTTACTAACCAGATAATCTGTCTTTATATGCTGAATGCCAATGCACCTTGATAAGATTGACAGCAGTTAGAAAAAAAAATCTCAAGACACCAGATGGCTCCAGGGAGTCAGAAAATGCCTTCTATTCTATGTTTTATGGCATCAGCAGAGCAATATGCAAGTAAGCATTGGCAAAGCAAATAGGTCTCACCTTTGGGACCTAATATTTTTTGCGATACTGTACACCATTCCATTGCCATCAAGCATTTTTGACGATGCAGTGAAGCATCAGTCAAAAAAAGGCACTTTTTAAAAAAAAATGTATTAATCCAACTCGAGAAACAAAGTAAAAAAAGTCCCAGCATCATGTTGTATTAAGCGGTTGCCCATGTCATAGGCTTCTTTTGTTATTCTTTAGCCATGCTCCACAGCATTGCTAAAAACCATTGCCAAAGCCAATAGATCCCAAAGGCAAGATTCTTTGGCTTTGCCAATGCTTGTTTTTTTGGGGGGAGGGGGGCTGTTGCTGTGGTTGGCTGCTTTGAACTTATACATTTTGACGTGCTCATCAGCAATAACGAGATATAATAATGTAAATGCTGTGTATAGAACCTATTTGGAGTCTGATATGGGCAAGTTATTATAGAATACAATCGTGCGCGATAGATGTTGAAGGCTGTTAAATGTAACACATGGCGTCTATCAGATTACCGAGGAACGTCCTGAACTGCAAGCATATGCCAATTCTAAATCCTAAAAGGACTCTGTGCTGCTTTGTTTGTATTTCAGGTTAATGGAGACGGCAAGAGAGATGACGAGAGAGTCCCTGCCCATCAAATGCCTTGAGGCTGTGATCCTGGGAATGTATCCTTTTTTAGACATGCTCTTCGTTTATCTTGCTCACAATCCAACTTACTTGTTGGAGAGAAGGTAGATTGTAATTTTTGTTCATTACTCTACAACGTTTGTTTCTAAAACCAATCAGATAGTTGTGGCCTTCGAGTCTACCCAGAGCCTTGGAGGTCAAGAGTTTGAATTCCATATAGTGCATTTCATCCTTCCAAGGTTGAGGAGAGCCACTCGGGCAAAAACACCCAATTGTGTCCCTTCAGTTTGTGGTGATTAACCATTAATAAGTCCTATTATAAAGTGCTGAGTTGCAGATTCACTAAGAGTTGACCTGCGCTGCCGCAAATGAGATCATGAAATAAATGGTTTGCAGGTGTTGGTCATGGGGTGAATCGATGCGAGTCATTTGTACAGAATAAGGTTGTGGTTGCAACCAGTGACCTTCCTAACCGTATAAAAGGTTTTCGAGTAAAGTGAGCTTGGCACACTGCTCCCCTAGAGCTCACGTGCTTGTGAAGGAGCAACTAATGAAGAGGTCCGATTGAGCAATAACAATTCTTCAGAACCGCACCTACACCGAGCACTGCCCCAAGCCAACCTTCAGCACTACTTTGTACTGTTAAATCAAGTTCCGGTGTTAAATGTGTTGTGTGAGTAGCTGTGTGTCGGTGCGCTGCCCACAGTGGCGGTGGAGCTGGTCACATCTGCTCCCACTACAGGACGGCACTTGAAGTGTAAGCCTCTGGACTAATAGTAAACCTGTTGAACAAAGCCAGCCCACGCCAACATACATCGTGCCGCCGGTGTTTGCTCTGCCCAGAGCAGTATTTCTCTCCCTCGTGTTATTTTCTGATTTGTGTAGCATTCAGCCTGCTATGGAATGATTGCATTGCAAGCATTAACGGATTATTTTGCATCTCAAAAGTACTCTGAAATCATGGCACATTAAATTCTATATTCCCTAGATGCATCGTATATAAAAACCAGTTCGGTTTTTTGCCTCGCACCAGGCGTTTTTAATGTTTTAGTCGGCACTCAAAATGCAAACCAAACGTTCTGGCTTTGCCAAGGATTCTTTTGTCTTTATCAGCATGTGCGTCGCTCTCTGGCTTGGCTCGCGCTGCGTACCTGCATGCACGCGCAGGGATATTTCGTGACCGCCTCGGGGTGCTCTCCCTGTGAATCCGTCACTGCTGTCTGCGCCCAGGCGTGGTGATGCTGTTGCCAGGATACCTTTAGTGGATCTTAAATCGAGGGCTGGTACATTGTGCAGCCTTCTCGGCAGAGGGGAAGCGGTTAGAAGGATTGAACTTTGACCTTTCTCCTTCTTGACCACACCGTGATCTCCTTTGCACAAGTCATTCAGCAAGACCTCGAAGCGCCAGCTTGAGGATGGTTAAACATAGCTGCCAAGGTTTCAGATTGCTGTGTGACATTTTCATAAATTCAGTGTAATTATGTGTGACATTTCAACAACTATGAGTGACACTTTGTCGCAACCAAAATCAAGCAATGAAAACCAGGAAAACATATAAATATGGGCAATTAAACCCATTTGAGCAACAAGACATTCTAAGAAGATGTTAAAACTGCTGGAAAGCAAAGCACCAGAAACTGAAGCACCTCGTTCTCTTCTAAGCTGATCGTACTGTTAAACAAAACGAGGACTCAGGTCTGCGCCACTCATTTACAGTGTGCGCCGCGCCACTGCAAACAAAAGAACGTTTCTGTAAATTTTAGCGGTCAGTTATTGTAATAGGGTTAGATTATGTTTTTCAAAAACCGGCGCAGTTTGCTTGCCACTTGCTCACCTCAAGTACAGAGAATAACATAATGACTGCTGTAGTGGGGGATAAAAAGAGGGAGGCGGATAAGGACTGTTTTCCAGAATGGGTCTCCTCACTTGAAAGCGCACATCAACGTTCGCTGGGGTATGGAATGTAGCCACGGTGCACTGCAGACTCCACTACCGAAATTTGGAGCAGGTGTTCTTCTTTAATTTCTTCTGCTCTGACTAAAATAACAAGCTTTACCTAATCGCTTTCTTGACTGCTCGGCCGCTATAAATCTGGCCTAATCAAATGAGTAAAGGGACATAAGTTTTAATTAAGAATACTGATAGTTTTACGAGTTCAGAGTTTTCACTTACTTCAATTCGAGGCAGGTGACGAGCGAAGACGGCGCCATGGCAATAGGTGCCTCCCCCCCGGGCTGGGACATGCTCTCACAGCTGCAGGCAGCAGCCCGCCAGCAGGCTCCGGTCGGGCCCGAGTTGGTTGACCCCTAGTCCAGGGGATCATGATTTTACTGACTACGGGCCGAAAGTGGCGAGCAGCAGCTATCTCTGCTACAGGGCGGCAGCAGGCTCACAACGGAGTCAGCTGCCGCCAATGCTGGTGGGGCCTGGTGAGCCTGCGGTGGTGCGAGCGGTCAGGGCGCGGGTCACGGTGGCTTGCGCATAACCTCGGCTGCCTCTACCAAGACTCAGCGACCCATCTCACTGTCCAGTGAACGCCGGCGCCAATTATGGAGGAGGCACCAAAATAATTATTGCGGCGTGGCGAGCGGCGGCGGCAAACTAA
Organism: Calotriton arnoldi; assembly: GCA_963921515.1. NCBI lineage: Eukaryota > Metazoa > Chordata > Amphibia > Caudata > Salamandridae > Calotriton > Calotriton arnoldi. The sequence goes on along the minus strand of CAWUFW010012975.1, from coordinate 216,123 downwards.
AACAAGCATTGGCATAGCCAATAGGTCTCGCCTTTGGGACCATATAAGTGTTTAGCCATGCAACAGTTGATGTTGTTGCACCAAGGATATTGTGCTGCATAACTAAATACTTATAAGGTCCCAAAAGCAAGACCTATTGGCTATGCCAATGCTTGTCATTTAAAGGGCATGTAGTAAACTGTACTGACAAAGTTAATAGGTCTCGTCTTTGGGACCTATTTGCTTTGGCAATGGGTTTAGCCTAACAAGAGAGAAAACAAGCATTTGCAATGCAATAGGTCTTGCATTTGTGATTTTGTGAGAGTTAGAGCTATTGGCGTTCTAACTGATAATGTTTTTTTAAGTATGTGTTTTGTTTTAGTGTAGTGGATGAATGTGGAGTGGAATTATGTGGGTTGTATTGGAATTGTTAGTTGTGGAATTGTGTGTAGTGTATTTGTGTTGTGGAATTATGTGGCATGGTGAATAGATAGTGGCGAGAGATGCAGAGAATAGACAACGGATGGATGATCGGGATAGGTAGTTTGTGTAGGAAGGCGTTATTGAACTTGGGACAGGAGCAGACATGTTTGTGAGAAAGACAGAAAGACGGGGAGAGCAGGGCATAGATGCATAAAGAGGGTTGGTTTTGTGTATACACGAAAGACAACTTAAGAAGAGAAGGAGAGCGTGGGTTTGAGGGATGGAAACTTTGAAAAGTTACGGGATAGATACTGTGTTTGAAGCCCTGAAGTGAACCATATGAGAGAGGCGCGAATAGTGCGCGAGAGAGATGGGTGAGAGAGTACGAGACAGAGAGATAGAGGGACAAGTGGATGGGGCACCTGGGGGGGAGGCGAGAGGTGGACTAGTGTACATCATAAGGAGGTAGAGGAAGGTAGCATGTGTGAGTAGGCAGTATAGAGAGGAGCTAGGTAGTGGGAGGGATGAGAAAGGGCAGTGGTATTGCGAGATGAGAGTGGGTAGTGGGAGTGTGAGAGAGAGATGAGGGGAAGTGGGTATGTAGATGAGAGATGGCAGTGTCTACTTGGGACAAACAGACTAAGTTTCCTTAGTGCCACTCCTAGAATGCAGCGGAGAGGATATACATGCTGAATGGGTAGTGGATTACTGGCTGTTGCACAAGTACATAAAAATGCCTGTTTAAGAATATAATTAAAAGACAAATTAACGTTTACATAAAAGCACATTGCCAAAACATTAGACCATTTCATTTAAAAAATACTCATTTGTGTCTTGTTTTACCCCTGTTTAAAACCGCAGCAGATGGGTAACAATTTACTGTACTGCACAGATTAAAAGTAGGGATTGCTGATCAATCAAAAAGATGTGCCTAATAGTTTAAAGCTGCATGCCTTGGGATATGTTATATATAATGACGAGTGCGTTAAGGGAAAATCCAATTTCTTTAAATGTAACAGCATTGTATTTTTCAACCTCACGTTAACTTTTTTGAGCGCATTTGGTAAACCACTGTACAAACACGCATGCGTTCGGCTAAAATTCAAAATCTTGCAGAGTTCACACAAAGGCTTGCTGAATTCACAGGCAAGACTCCACAAACATAAATGTTATGTTCTTAAAATGAGGACCTCCTATTTACCATGATTTCCATGAATACAGTTTGACATTGCCCGCTCCAAGCAGCACAACCTCCCCGTAAGAGCCGAGGCGGCATTTGCAACTGTTTAAACAAGAGATGCACGTGGTGGTGATATATGGTGGCAGTGGCAGCCCCCCCCCTCACAGCAGCCCGCTCTAGTTCAGCGGACCAGAATATGTGAGAGGAGCGGAAAACCAGCTACGGAAAGAAAACAATAAACCAATATTTTTAAGCAGCTTTCCATATGCGAGCAGCCCAGACTCGACGTAAACATGACCCACGCAGTAGGGTTTGTGATATAACTGTGTTGATTTCTTCAATACTAGAGAACATTGAAGAGAGGCATTTTATATGAAAAATCAGCATTGCTTTAATGCTGTGGTAAACGCACATTGTGCGCTCCATGTGTGTTTTTTTTTTTTTATGATGCTAGGGGACCCGTTTATTTAATAAAGACATTCATTGTAGTAACAAAAACAAACTTTAGGAAGGGGCCGGCAACGCCACGCTTCGGGAACGGGGGCGCGGCTTCGAGGCTCAGTCCATGTACAGCGTTTACCTTGCGGGAGCGAGCGCGATAATTGCAAACAGATGGCGCCGCTGCTCGCTCCCGGAAGGTAAACGCCGTACATGCACGAGTGCTCATTGGAAACAGTGCAGAACATGCACGAGTTTCCCAAAAAGTCCAGAGTGATTCCAAGAGGTCACTCCAAAGCAGCGCTTGCGCGCTGCGTAGGCGAGACCTAAAAACCATAACTGCCGCACACTCAGAGTTATGGATACACTGTTGCAATCACGTGACCACGTCACGTGAATGCCATGCCCCTGGCCGGCCCGCAGCAGCTGTGCTATAATGAATGCTCATTGGTGCAGCCAACGCAGCAATGAGCCACCGGGTCGGCGCGACACCCCTGACCTGCCAGCCATTCTAGCTCACTTGAGACTTTTGCAAGACGATCTGTCGGAGCAGCACGCGGTCCGCCGCTGCGTGCTCCTCAGGAGTATTTGGCCAAGGCGGCAATTTCGGTCCTGCTAGTCTCGTCCTCTACACCGGCGGCGGTATCAAGGAGGCGCTACAAATGCGTGACCTGGCATTTTATTGCGGTGATGCGGACCACTGCCCAAAAATGCGTTAGTATCACGCCTGATGCGTGATACTTGGCAGGGCTGGTTAAACCTGAATATGGGATAAATGTCATTATGTGTGCATGGTGCACAATTTAAAAAATGGAAAATGACTTGCTTTTTTTAAACTGCTCATTTGATGTGCGATAATTGAGGTGAAATAGTCTTGCAAAACCGGATTCCCTTGGTGCTCTGAAACGTTAAATAAACCTAAGTCGTCGTCTTAGTAACACCCGGGCAGGCGGAGCCAAGTCACAAGAGCTGCAAACCCTGGAAATGCCACCGAATTACTGTCACCCTTGTGTTAAGCACTAAGGATTTTGAATGTGTTAGTCTGCTCTGGTAGTTCTGTCTTTGTTCTACTAGAGTACCTCTGGTCACATTTCTGTGTTGATGAGACAGGTGTTAATCACTCTCCTCGCCTCTTTATAGATGGTCTTCTGCATGGTTTACCTACCACGGTTTTCATCTCTCGCTTGTTTCGCACACGGGCTTGGTTTCAGCAGCGCTTGGGGCTAGGACACCTTCAAAGACATGGCACTTAAGATAGAGTTCTGCGATTCCCAGTGCTGTGCATCATTGGGTCAGCCACCCAATGTTTTTCTTTATACTCTAGTGCTGGTTATCCTCTTGACCACACTATACGATCAGTGCCAAGCACCAGAATACAAAGAGAAAACCTGGAGTGGACTTTCACATGGCATCTGGAAACTTGAGGTGCTGCCTTATACAGCACTCCGCAAAAGACACACAATTGATGGACGGAATGCAGAACAAATCAAAACATTCACCCCCAGTCAAGAGATCTGGGTTAAATCCATCATTCTTTTGCTCACCATGCCACCCCAGTTTAGACCTGGCCATATGCAAATCAGTCTTGACCCTGTGCCTCATGGGAACAGTCCAGCCCGAACTGCCAAGCCAGGTCCTCCCTGGACCGGAAACAAGCATCCTAGGACCGGTTTCGGGGTTTCACCCCTCTTCAGCCAGGATAGCTTGATTCCAGTGGCACAGTGAGCCCAGGACCCACGTCTGGGCATACCTGGTGCACTTAGGGCAGAAAGCAAAGACACACAATTGATGGACGGAATGCAGAACAAATCAAACATTCACCCCCAGTCAAGAGATCTGGGTTAAATCCATCATTCTTTTGCTCACCATGCCACCCCAGTCAAACTGGAATGGCATGGTGAGCAAAAAAACGATGGATTTAGGCCCAGATCTCTGTACTGGGGTGAATGTATGACATTGTTCTGCATTCTGTCCATCAACTGTTGTTTTTGCATTTGTCACCCCGAGTGGGACGGGTATGCCCAGACGTGGGTCCCGTGCTCTCCATGCCACTGGAATCAAGCTATCCTGGCTGAAGAGGGGTGAAACCCCGAAACCGGTCCTAGGATGCTTGTTTACAGTCCAGGGAGAACCTGGCTTGGCAGTTCGGGCTGGACTGTTCCCATGAGGCACAGGGTCAAGACTGATTTGCATATGGCTGGGTTCAAACTGGAATGGCATGGTGAGCAAAAAACGATGGATTTAGGCCCAGATCTCTGTACTGGGGTGAATGTATGACATTGTTCTGCATTCTGCCCATCAATTGTTGTTTTTGCATTTGTCACCCCGAGTGGGACGGGTATGCCCAGACGTGGGTCCCGTGCTCTCCATGCCACTGGAATCAAGTTATCCTGGCTGAAGAGGGCTGAAACCCCGAAACCGGTCCTAGGATGCTTGTTTCCAGTCCAGGGAGAACCTGGCTTGGCAGTTCGGGCTGGACTGTTCCCATGAGGCACAGGGTCAAGACTGATTTGCATATGGCTGGGTTCAAACTGGAATGGCATGGTGAGCAAAAAACGATGGATTTAGGCCCAGATCTCTGTACTGGGGTGAATGTATGACATTGTTCTGCATTCTGTCCATCAACTGTTGTTTTTGCATTATACAGCACTCAGGTCAGAGCTTGTGTTCTGTTTCTAAGAGGTTTTCTTCTGGAGTTGATGTGTACATCCATGTATTTGCATCCTCATCACTGGCTCATGGGTAGCATCTCTGGCTACTGAGAAGCCCCTCATTCAGAAACATGTTTAGTATGACGTTGGGATCTTGTGTTTTTTATCCTAGGAAAAACACAGAACTGCTAACAAAAAAAACAAAAAAAACTGCTTTCCTCATCAAAACCTTCCCTGCATTGGAATGCCACCATCTTGCAGAGCTCGCACCCAGCTTTTTTTTTTTTTTTTTTTTTTTGCATTTTGAGACAATTTGATTTTCCAGACCTCTAAAAGCTTAATAATTGTGGATATGTTGGTTAGGGTGGTAAGTATTCCTCTACGGTGCATTGGTTTCCAAAAAGGAACTGTCAGTTGCCTCTAGGATTTTTGTTGCCTGTGGAAGATATCTTGAAGACTGTGCAAAGATTGGAAGAGGGGCCTACGAATAACTGTGCAGCAGCCCTTTTCAATTTGGATTTAAAATGTGAATTAATAATACACATTTTAAGCTGTGTTTGATTTATATGATCCTATATCTTCTTGGGGTTTTATTTAAGTTAAACTATTTATTGATACTAGATGTTTCTGTTTACCACCCTGAAGAAGTGATTTATTATTCCGAAACGTGTCTATTTTTTAATTCTCTACATGGAAGGAAATACTAATATTTTGAATGACTGAATAAAGATTTGAAGATTAAGGAGACATTAAGAATAAAATAGGCTATTTAAATGTTAACCATCCTCTTGTGTTTTTGAGTTTGGAACAAAGTAACTGTAAATTAAATGTATATTGATCACACTGATTATTTGATGAAATATGTTTGAATTTCTCTACATTTGATTTTAGGAAGGGTTCTAGACCTTCTTGTGCATCACGGTGTGAGCATAAAATGTTGCCACATAATTATTTCCCAGTGAAACCTTCTCGTTTTTAGGTCTCGGGCCTAGCGTTGCAGTGCGCAGTCCTGCTCGCGCAGCCCGAGACCTCTTGTATGGGCTTTTGAAAGCAGACCACACGCTCGTGCGTGTGGTTTTGCTTTCGCCGGCTGCCATTGGCTTTAGCGTGTTTTAAAAAAAAAAAAAGTAATGCACGCAATTGGGCAAAGGCGGGCGCATGTCCCGCCTTTGCTCCGCCCATTCCTATCGGTGGCTAGCACGCGCAGCAGCGCGCGTACGCCTCGCTCCCTTCCCCCCCCCCCCACGCTCCTCTGTGGGGCGCGCGCCCCACTGGTTTTTATAGATATTCCTTTTTAGGTGTACATGTTGTTTTTACTTTCACACACATTGGAATTTTACTCTTTAATGTGTGCCTTTTTCAATATTTGTGGCACTTGCATTTTCCCGCATCGTGCCCAATAGCTGTTTGGTAGCGGGCTGTTAGATCTCATGCCGCATTTACTTTGCCAAAGCGCTGCCCTTTGGTTTGGGTTTTTGGCTTTTAAATGAGAGTTTCTAGTTTGCCATGACGCATTTACTTTAGCAAACTGCGCCGCTGCGTTCTCCCATATGGGAGCTTTAAACTTTTTGAACAATTTTGTATTAACAAACCATAGCGTCACCATGGCGTAAATCTTGGAATTGTATTCTTTGATGTGTGCTTTTTTCGATATATGTGGCACTTGCATTTTCCGTCATCTCGCCGAATAGCTTTTTAGTAGCCGGCTGTTAGATCTCATGCCGCTTTTACTTGCGTGTCCGCGACGCTTCCGTTTTGGTATGTGGCTTCTAAATCTTTAGAGTGCTTTCGTTTTACCAATGGTAGCCATTGTAGCAAGTCCACTCATTTACGGTCCTGGTTGGTGTTGTACTGTGTGTCGCTCTTACCTACCTATATACAGCACTCTACAAATTATCAGTGCAATTAGCATTATGGCATATATAAAAAATATACCTCTCATAATACTCATGTCTGGTATGTGCCTTCTTTTTTATGGTTCTTACTTGCTTTTTATTAATGCTCACTGTTGCCCTTAATTGAAATAAAGTACAACATGCGGCTTATCTATTCATTAATACAATACAGAAAAGTCTGTGTTTTGTGCGTTTCATCTCTTTACTGCAGATATGCGTCCATCCCGCTACAGTCTGAAAATAAAGTGCCGGGTTACATTTTCTAAATGCCGAAAATACATTGGCGGGGGAGCAGCGCGCACACATGGGGAATCCTGACACTGTAGCGTTTACAAACAACACAGCTACCGTCACATACAATGCGTTTACGAAACGGTATGCAATTTTTTAATGTGTGCAGAAGTTGTAATACACCCTTGAGACACCCTCAGGACGTTTGCAATATCAAAGTCACCATTTGTTAAATGTTTTCCTGACTAGCTACTTCCCACCGGGCAGACACATGCCCTCTAGCACGTTGTTTACTGTCTGGGAGGCAAGTCTCTCAATCTTATCTATAACACCATCTATTGTTCCTCGTGAATTAGCCTCTAAAAGCAAAGTGTTCTGGTTTGTAGACCACATGCTGCGACTTTTTTCATGTCCGTGAAACCTTTAGTTTAACAATTTCAAACAAGGAAACGCCATACTGCAAGTAGCCTTCAGCGGTTACTCACCTGTGGCTACGCGCTACTACATTGTGGAAACCTATTAAAAGCACGCATTAAAATGTAATATGCAGTGCTCCTGTTGCAGAAGCTCTATACCAGTGCTTCCCAAACGTTTTACAACCACAACCCAATTTTTTAAACGATAACCTTTCGCGACCCACCTAGCTTTAATGGACATGAGGCGGGCGATTTCTTAATGTAACTAAAGCATCATGTCATTTACAGACCGCACAATTACCATTGAAATGTCCACCAAATTTGCACAGACATACAGTTTTACTGATAACACTATATAGCACACAAATGATAATGTGTGGAAATCGGGTTTCAGCGAATATTTATCATTTGTGCATCACCAAGTAATTGATTTGTTTTGATCCTATTAAACTTTGTTTCCGTCACACTTCAGAATTACAATAAAGTGCTTCCTTTTTGCTTTCTTAAGTGCTGAATGTGCAGTTAATTTACAGGTATTTACAGTTTTTTGTGTGTTACAAAAAAGGCATCCAACAGCCTTTCCTCTCACACCCTCTGTACCACAGCAAGATTGTCACATAATTTAGTGGTAATTTCCCATTCTTAGTCCTCCAGGCAGTGCTGCAGCTGCATCTCTGTTCCCAGAGGTAATTCCTCATTCTTAGTCCTCTAGGCAGTGCTGCAGCTGCTTCTCTGGCCCCAGTGGTAATTCCTCATTCTTAGTCCTCTAGACAGTGCTGCAGCTGCTTCTCTGGCCCCAGTGGTAATTCCTCATTCTTAGTCCTCTAGACAGTGCTGCAGCTGCTTCTCTGGTACCAGTGGTAATTCCTTATTCTACGTCCTCTAGCCAGTGCTGCAGCTCTTTCTCTGGTCCCAATTGTAATTCCTCATTCTTAGTCCTCTAGACAGTGCTGCAGCTGCTTCTCTGGTAGCAGTGGTAATTCCTCATTCTAAGTCCTTTAGACAGTGCTGCAGCTGCTTCTCTGGTCCCAGTTGTAATTCCTCATTCTAAGTCCTCTAAGCAGTGCTGCAGCTGTGTTTATGTTCATACAACCACTACACTTCAAACCAAAACACATAGCTAAAAGACAATGTCGTTTACAACGCCAATAGCTCTAACTCTAACTAATGCGAGACCTATTGCATTGCAAATGCTTGTTTGTTTTACACACACTCTTACATGCTAGGAAGGAGGCAACGCTTGGTCTTCAAGCAGGGTGGCAGGCGTCCCTTCTAAGGGCGGCCTATTGTGGATTTTTGGGTTTAGTGAGAGGTCCTTGGCTGTTGTAGCTTAGGGACTGGTTGTGTGGTCTCAACCTTTATTCATGCTTCGTTATCTTGGAGCTCTTCCCAGCTATCCAGAGTCATGGTTCTGTCGGTGCAGGTTATGTTAAGTGTTCTGCACATAGCTTTGGACTCAATCATGTCTGTTGGAATGGGTGTTAACTTGCTGTCATATGCTTTGGCAGCTGATAACTTGCCCCTGTACCTGAAATCTAATTGCCTGATGGTCGTACTCCTGCTTACTCTGGTAATAACTTTGCTGATGCTTACTGGTGTGGACTCAGTTCTTGTCGGCAGATTTGTTTGGCGCACACTATGGACTCTGGTAGTTTGTTGTCCTGTCTGTCACTCCCATCTGTCAAGAGACCTGATGTAGTTCTGTTGTTTCTGTATTAAGATGGGAGTGAGGAACATCACTTACCTGCTTGTTATGCCTGATGGAGATTACACACAAAGATTGAACAGAAGCTCTGCTAAGACCTATGTCTCATCCATTTTACACTTACGTTTTCACCTGTGATCTGCTGGTGGCACTATGGATCCTTGTATTGCCATGGAACATGGTGAGGAATTTACGCTAGGCTGCTTCTGTCCCTGTAATTTCGATCTGTTTTTCAAGACTAGATCACCAAGCACATGTGCAGGGCTCCCCCCTCGATTCATGCACGTGTAGTTCAGGTGTGCCAGTGTGGAACATTGCTCTGCACTACTCACTCTGAGTAGCATGGGCTTGTGATAACATCTGTTGCTTCTATCGCTTAGAAAGTGTGGTATAAAGCGCTATGTAAAAACAAGTTTCTAATTGTATATTGGAATGTCCTTTGCTGTAACCCGCCTTCATGACTGGTGCTTATTTTGTTTGGCTTCTTGTGTCGACTACTGTGCGAGTTTTCAGAAAAATAGAGCAATTACATTGCCTGTCGTTTCTTAGAGGGTTTTGATCCACAATTGTGGTGTGGAGCAGTGCCATTTTTGAGTTTTGAAGTAAAGTGGCTTCCCTTCAAGCAGTGGGGTATTGTGCAGCCATGTTAGAGCTAGGTAATTACTTGACACTAAAAGGAGCTTGACTGCACACACCCAGAGACTCGACTCTGAAATAAATATGGGGATAAGTAGGTTTTTTTTTATTCTTCTAAAGCACTGTCATGAGTCCATATCAAACCTATTCAAGTGGTGGTTCTATGTTATTCTTTTGTTCAAGCTTTTTTGTTCTTTAATCGGGTAGACCTGAATCCAATTATCCATGGCGCGGACCAGCTGGTGCAGATGGTAAGCAAAATGTGCCAGACGCTCTACCAGGCAAGAAAATTATTTAGCAATTGCCTGAATTTGCTGTGTCAAGATGGCGTCTGTTGTGTCTTCGTCTTATTTCAGTGCCAGACTTGGCGCATTGGAGTCTAGGACACTTTACCGTAGTAGGCAGGAGAAGGCACATTGAATGCTTGTGTTTTATTTATAAGCCACTAAAAACGTTCACATGTGGTTGGGGCAATCTACGTATTGTTTTGTGAGCCTCGGGCACTGCATTATTCATGTGTGCTCCAACCCAACTCACAAGCTATGATGTCAATGCGGACTCCTGTCAATTATTCAATAGCGGCTGATGGCGGTCCATTGTTCTAGCGCTCACTGCTGAGGCTGAGGGCTTACCAGAGTTTGGGCACTCCTGAAGACGTTGTCTTTGCGCGGTCTGTGAGAGCCGCTGCAGGGTATTGTACTGGCGGTACCGTCAGGTTATTCATCGTGTCCCATTGAAAATGTCTTTGGATGATCAATAAGGTCCCATGGCTGTTTTATTCTGATAGTGTCATGCTTGCTTGATCTCTTTAAAGAGGTGGAGCCTTTCATTTTGCTCTTTCATGGAGGTCGCGTTACAGTCTCATTCATCCCGCTGACAGTGACAAGAATATCTGGCCTATCCTCTTTCATTGTCATAGAGATGAGATCTTAGGGTAAGAAAGGGATGAATGTATGAACTTGCCCCCCTCCTCCTCGGTCAGCAGGGCAAGCCCTCACCCTCCCTGAGTTAACAAAACCTGCCCCAGCTCCTGTTTCTCCTTTTATCATCACTGGATATCCAGTTCTCTGCTGCTTCAACATGGCGTCCGTACTTGCCACTTTCGATTCTCGTGCTTGTGCAAAATGAACAAAGTTCAATCCAGCACTTTGCTAAAACCTGAGAACCTTTTGCATAAATCTTGGCAGTTTCTCGCACCTCTGTGTGTTTGAGGACTTGGTCAAACAAAGCGCTTTATTGTAGAAGTTAACTTGCACCTCCTCAGTTTCACCAAACGCGTCACGATGTAAACCCTATGATTTTACAGACATTCATTAATAGTTCGGAACTCCCCGCCGTCCACCCCCGCTCTCTGCCCCCCATCCTACTCCTTCTGTCACCCCCTCCCCCCAATCCACCCCCGAAGAGTTCAGGAAATAAAACCTTACTTTGTGAAGTTATTGTGCATTGCACTTGACTAGTTTTATCAAAATACTCGATACTGTTCTCAAAACTGTCTAATGACGTTTTATGAAACCATACAAATTGTAGCTTGTATAAAGAAAAAGTAAAGGGAAAATTAGTTAGATGTATTGAAATGGCTGCTGACAAAGTTACATTCTGCACCTTCAAAAGGAGCACATCCACATATAGTCGATTCTTCTCTTCAGTGCCAGTGATTCTTATAGCAATATGTGCATATTGAGACTTTAAAAAAATTATATTTTTTAGTGTGTGTGTGTGTGTTGATATGCATGTATATAATTTTTTTTTCTTTTTGTAGTAGTAGATTGATGGACCGACCGCTTCTCCCAAAACGTTTGGTAAAAACCCTGACAAAACGAGCATTGACAAAGCCAAAAAGGCTGGCCGACAGTGCCAGATATATTAGATTTACCGATGCTTCTTAATAATTTGCAGTACATCAATAAATGCAGCCTTGTTACTTTCTGCAAGTCACTTTATATAAAAAAAAAGGCATTCTTTGCTCACCAACTACGTGCCATTGTTCGATTTCATCATGCGTTTTAATTGACGCCCCATCAATATAGGTACTCATTGTATTGTTGTGCACTTGTGACCGGTCTCGGAGACAAGATTTGTAGTGTATACAACACATTTATCAGACTGGATAGGGTGCTAGTGGCCGAGATCCCCTTTGCCTAGCAGGTGACTGTCTCATTTGGCTAGGTTCTGGTCTGATCACTACCAGTGTGGGGTTTATCCCGGGTCGCAACACAGGGCTGAATCTTTGAAGACTAACACATGCACTTCATAAGGTAGACTGCAAGAGTATGGAAATGGCACTGGTCTCAATTTACATACAAAAAAAGACTTTTGATACAGTGGACTGGGGGTATCTGCTTGAGGTCTTGTGGGTCATGGGGTTCGGTTCGCATTTTTGGGCATGGATCTGTTTACTCTCTACAGGTCCCAGCACTAGGATTCAGATGGGGCGGTATAGGTCGGACAGCTGGGAATTTGGCAGGGTTGCTCACTGTCACCTCTTGTTTGCCTTGGCGCTTGAGCCTCCAGCGATTTGGGCCCTCCAGGAATTGTATGAATGGTGCATTGAGTTTGGGGCACATCTTGTCGCTGTATGCAGATGATGCTTCCATTCTATCTCAAGGCTACCAGAGAGTCCCTTGGTGTTTTGCTGTGTCTCTTGGATGGGTTGAAGAAGTGTCTGGTCTACAAATCAGTCGTAGGTTCATGTTGGTGGCTTTGGTGGGGTCCCCGGGGGTTCGTCTACCTGATCTTGGACTGAGGTGGGAACTTGACCATATTCGCTACCTGAGCGGCACACACGAAAAAAAATAGCTGCAGCACAATATTGGGAGGGTGCTGGACTCATTGCGTTCTTCTCTATCCTCTTTGAACACTTTACCACTGTCCCTTATGGGTCGAATTGCTATCTCGAAGATGGTGCTTCTCCCTCGCTGTCTTTATACTATTCAGAATTCCCTATGCCCCTTGCCCACTAGTGTGTTCAGGCAGTTGGATTCCTTGCTCACCTAACTTCTTGGGCAGGTAAGTGTAGCAGGGAGGCTGGTGTCACCTTGATGAGAAGGGGGGGGGGGGACTAGAGGTGCAGCGGCTGGAGTTTATTATTTTTCAGCCCATATGCAGCATGTGTCCAGGTGGATGGTTAACTGCACTAAACTGGGAGAAACTGTTGCTGGCGGGGAGTAGTTGAAGGAGCTGAACTTCCTGCGTTGTTGATGGATGGGTCAGGAGTATCGGACGACCTATCATATGGGGCTCAACAGACCGCGCATGTGTGGCAAAGGCTGGTGTCAGTGGTGCTTAGGACGCCCTTGCACCAGGAGCTTCCAATGTGGATTCTTGATCCGGTGCATGGAGGCCAGTATGTCCTTCCAGGCGTGGCAGGATGGGGGTCGCAAACTCCTTGGGGATTTATATCCCAACCAGCACTTTCTCTTTCGAAGACGTGCAGGCTGAGTTCAGGGTGGCGCCCAGTCATTTCCAGTCCAGCGAAGTCCAGAGTGTCCAGATGGTCGAAGGTCAGTGGTTTCTTGTTCAGAATCTTGTCCACGTTGAATCTAGGGTTCTACAGCCAGGTGAGCCCTTTTGTACCCAAGGGAGAGGGTTGGACAGATTCAGGGGACCCTCCCAGGGGAGGGTCAGGACAGTGGGGAGGTTACTCCCATGTCCTTTGTCCAGTTTCGCGCCACAGCAGTAGCCAATGGCTCCCAGGACGGGTTTGAACTGGACTATGCACAGGGACACCAAATGTGCCCCTAGTGCAGACTTTCAGGCACTTTGGAAGTGCACCCACCCAGCTCCAATACACTAATCCTGTACTGGGAGGTGGTCACACCTCCCTGTGTCAGGATGCCTATTGTGCTGCCTTCCTCTGCTCGAGCTTGGCTCAGCAGCAGGAGGGCAGAAATGGGTCTCTGGTCGGCAGCAACCATTTTGTGCTGTCCGGGTCGAGAAGGCTGGTACAGGGAAGACCAGGGACCCCACGAAGCTCGCTGCTGAAGGGTGGAATCATACCTCCCACATCGGTTACCGGTGTGGAGGTATGATTCCAAGGTGTTTGATACCAAACACGACATGGTTTGTTGCAGCCGTTTTCGAGATAGCATTTTACGCGAGCATATAATGCACCTCTACCTATGTCTGGCTGCGTCGCCGACAACCCGGGAGAATGGTCTCTGAAGGCTGCAGGGGTGCTCTGCTCATGCAGGGGCACCCTCTCACATAAAACCCAGCACCCTGCCTTCAGGATTGTTAAGGCCTCCTATAGGGGTGACTTATAGGTTTTAAGTGTAGTGACCTATAGATATAGTAAACCTATATCTAAAGTAAGTGGTGCATGCACCATCTTACACAGGCTGCAATGGCAGGCCTGTAGTTCCATTTTGCATGGCCTCTCATGGGTGGCATAATACATGCTTTAGCCAATGGGAGGCCTCTGGGGTACCTATGCCCTGGGTACATGTGTACCATATACTAGGGACTGACAAGGGTACCCCAGTATCCAATCTGGAGTGTACCTAAGTCCATGGCATAATATTTTAAGGAGAAAGCAGATAGACTGGGGTTCTGATTAGCAGGATTCCAGTCAGACTAGTCAAAAACAGTGTAACATCAAGCAAAAAGTGGGGGTAACCATAAGAAGCAGATCCTACAGTCACTCACAGCTTTTCCCTCACAGTGCGCAGGTGGTGTCAATGAGCTAAAGTGCATGCCTAATGCATTTTAGTGCTGTGATGCAGACCACCACACTAAAATGCGTTAGTCTAACGCCTTATTCGTGGTACTTGGCAGGATTGGGTTTCAGTACAATGATGTGTAGTCTGGTGACATGACTACTAACTTTCTTTTCTGGTAGAGACTTCAGGCAGTGCGGCTGCTGTGGGCGGGTTGTAATCCCACTGAATTTTAAACAATACATCTCACAGCGAATGCACTGTGTATGCAAGGCCTAAAAAGGAAGAAAAGGCACAGGAAGTGAAAGACAGGAAAACAGAGACAAAAGGAGATAGCAGGGATGAAACGTAACCTCCAAGAGCAAGATAAAAGGGCAAAGTGTGTCTGGTGGTGGAAGAAAGAGGCATACGTTGGAATCAAGACTGCGCTGCTCTGGAAGTCGACAGTCCCGAGAATTGAAAGTGCCGGCTGGGGGCATCTTGAGAGAAACTTTGGGCACCAGCACTTTTATTTTGAAAATTAAGCACTGTCCAGCCCACTGGGAAAATGCAGTGACAGACTGGCCAGTCCGAACTGGGTGGAGTAATCCAGGGCCAGAGCCTGGAAAATGTGCCTTGGAATTTGAAAAGGTTGTATGTCTAGAGCGGGGTCATCTGTCCCAGGTGCACATGAACCCTCGCTTATAGAATGACTTTGTGTACTTTAACTTCAGAGCTCCTATCAGTCGGTGAAGAGACTCCTGTGCTCGGTGCGGTTGTCTAGCTTTTGCTAACATTTGGGAGCGAGACCATGTTTTCTGTCTCTATATTTTTTTTTTTGACTGTTTGTATTCAGATGCCACCAAAGCCTGACTCAAATGTGAGCACATGGCAGGGGCCCAACTTCTGGTGCCAACCGCCAGGGTCGGGCACCTTCCTTATATCATGTATGATGGGCCTTTTATTTGACGCTCCTTTTATGGGGTGCATGGGTGAGACCGGTCAATGGGCAGGCTATCCATGATGGGGTATCGAGCCTGCAGCCCAGGCCTAGTTCAAACATTGCCACTGGGGCAAGTGCTGAACTGAAACCATGGTAAATATTCTTGGTCCGCGGGCTGAAGTTTTCAACTAGGTTTGTTTCCAGCAGTGATTCTGTGATGACCCACTCCCCACAGTGGCGTCTGAAGGGCTCTCGTGGTTAGGCAATGCAAGAATTTGCTGTTGGGCTCGAGAGTTGTCCATATTTGTTGTCAGGATTAACCTACCTTACCCCTGAGGGTCTCTGGCTTCTAATACTTATTCAGGATAAGATTGCACCAAAACCTTCCTCCAGTGTAATTTCGAAAAATGCATCGAGGGGCAGTGGGAGCCGTGAGCGCCGTGGACCTCGTCTTTCGACCATGAAGGAGGACCGTTTGGCTCCTGTTTTCTAGTTTGCCCTGTTCGCCTTTTGCCTGTGGTTCGGTGTTATCCCGAAGCTGTGCGGTTCACAAGTAACTCTGTATAGGAACAGGAAAATCGGATGCAGGGCTTTAAGTGGGCTGGGTCTCACCGGTGCTGAGCACCGGCAGTTTTTTAAAGGAGGCCTCGAAACGGGTCTCTATCGGGCTCTGTTTTGTGCCCTGGCACAGGCGGTCCGTTTTTTTCCGAACTGCAGTGACAGCCTCACAGGCACATCGATGTGCGCTGCTCACACTGTTCGCTTCTCATTAGTGGAGAAGTTACGGCATGACGTCATGCCAGAGGAGCGTTGTAGGGAAAGGGAAATCCTTTAAAGAGTAATTTTCTCTCTGGATTTTCCTTTTCTTTTTGAAACTCAGGAGCAGCAACATGGTCGTGGTGTCAGCAGGGCTTTAAAGTGGAAGCTTTTTCAATCTTGTATAGAAGCCATAGTTGCTGCTTATTTATCTTATGCAACTAACGACCATTGACAAAGCCAATAGTCCTGACTTGTTGTAGGTATGATGTTACTTGTATCATATCTGGATGCAATGACAGAAACGGCAAAATACAAGTCGGGCGGCGCACTAGGCTAAGCACAGATTTTTAGCTTGCGTGTTTTAAGCCACGCCCTTAATTACATTGGCCACGCCCCTTTGGGAGACCCCCCGCCCCCCCCGGTTTTTTCATCCCACTTAAAGCCCTGGTCGGATGTACCGTGAGGACTTCCACCCAGACTCCACGTCTCCCATGAGGTCCTTCTTTGTTCAGTGCTGCTCTCATTAATGTTCGGGCTCCCTTGGTGTTTGCTGCCTTGAACCTGGTTCTCCATCCCAGTGTCTCTCTGCTCAGTGTCCCGTGAGGAGCTCGTCTTTGCGAACTGCAGAGTCCCAGTTTGACCCTGGAGCAGTTCCTTAAGCCGTTTCTGGACCCGGTTGTACCCGTCGCTCCGCCCCAGTGTCGGAGCCTTCTCCACCTCTTTACCTTTAAATTGTTTCCAGTTATTCTAGTGTTTAGTATAGCACTTGTATACCAGTCTGGCCGCCTCAGGGCACTTTGAGATCTGGGGGAATTACAGATGGAGGTGCGGAAATGGAAATCATAATTTTGTCAGTAGAAGGGAGACAGGCTACCACCGAAAAGGAGACCGAAGTTAAATGAGGGAGCAGGAGAAAAGAATGAGAGGGTATGTCTGTACTGCTGGGGAGAGCGGATGGAGAGGAGAGTGCACGTGGGGAGGCAGATGCCCTTGAACAGAAGATATTTGGAGTACATATGGGGAATATAGACTAGGGTCAGCAGGTATAGGATGCAGAGGGTAAGTATGGAGAGCACAAGTGGGCACCAGGCGGTGGACAGAAGCATTGATAGAATGTAGCTTTGTATGTTTACAGAAGTCTAACCTTACCCAGAGTTCTACTTGGTCAAATACCCATTTTTTGTTGTTGCTCCAAATAGTTTTATTTCGGTTTGCCTTTATGGTAGAAGGTGTACATGTATCACGGGATAAAGAGAAAAGCGAAACTGTGGGTACATATACATGAGGCACAATATACTATTAGTAGGACACGGCAGTACATATGTACAACAGACTGAATGACCAGCTAAAGTTCTTGGTGTTATGGCATTAAGAGGTAAAGGGGAGACAAAGCGGCGTGGCGTTGGGGGGGGGAACTGCCTTATGGAATTGCAAACACTAAATTTGATTTGTGTAGCCTTCTCAAATTTAAGGAACACCACAAATTTCGAGTCGGTATTTGTTCAGAGCATGAGAGATGTGGGGAAGGGGCAGTTTCATTTAAAAGGAGAGTATAGCTGGTTTAGGACCTAGGGGCCTTGTGTACAAAAGTGTGTTCGAGTTGCAAAGTCTGCAGTTTGCTAAAACGCATGGTTTGTGACAGCAAAAAACATTTGCAAAATGTATCGGGCTTGTAAAAGGGGCTTTTGCGATCCATTACGAATTGCAGATAGGAAGGGGCGTGAAAGAGGCAACGTCTTCCTATTGGTTACGTGCAGTTCCCAACCATTGATCAGTTACCGATCCCAAGACTTTGTGGCAGCCACGTGGTAGTGAAAATGATTTTATATGACCAAAGCATTGACACTCAATATGAAGGAGGTAGTGGGCTTGGGGAAGAAGCTGCCTGGCCTGTATGCTGGATGAGAGAGGCTACCAGGGCAAACTTGTTGCTTCGGACAATGGTATTTTTAAATGTGTTTGCTTATGTCCTCGTCGCTGCGCTCCAGCAGACCCTACAAAACTTTGTCTCATGGAGTTCATGAGGATTTTTAATTTTTTTTATCTGTAGAAAATGATTGGCTGGTAGCGCTGTTTCATGAATGTCATTCCTGTTTATCAGACATAGGGCACTGTCAGAATGTAATGGTGTGGCAAGTATACGTTGTGAGGCGGAGTAGTACACCACACTTGCAGCCTTGTTGGTAGAGGGCTCTAGCCAATGGTGGTGTCTAGCCTGAAGGGGTTCTCGAAAGTGATCAGTCAAGGCTAGATTAATGATCAGGAGAACTTGAAATGTCCTTATGATTATCAAATCATGTTGCATGTGAGGCCGGAGTGAATTAAATATAGCATGATTTGACCACTTCATACAAACACACTGACGCAAACATTTCTCTCTAATCAAAACCACGTCCCTGCTAAAAGAAGTGTTGTTTCCATTTCAATAGCAGCACGTTTTCTTTCTTTTTATTTTTGTGGCATATGCGTACAATAAACAATAAAAAATATTTAACTATTGCAGCAGCTTATAAAGGCCAGACAGATTGGCTTTGAAAATGCTTGCTTCTTTTGTGATCCAACAGCTATTTACCAGAGTAAGAGTTGGTATTTGTTCCAATTTTCCAGATCTAAAGATGAACTCCTTGTTGGCATGTGAGGTAGGGTTTGTATATATCCTCCTGGTCGGAGCTCGACTGGATAGACGTGCTGATATCCAGGGAATCCAGCCGCTGTGATGAGCTGCCACACAGGTCATTGACCGGAAGTGCTTGGCATGTTTCTGTCGGGTTCTGTTGTGTTTTGCTGTATTTCCAAGTGCAGGCGTTGTAGCGCTTCACCCGCTGCCTGTCGGGTAGCCGCCACCGCCTGGCCTTTGAATGCATCCTTTCATGGCCGTAAGAATGCTCCCCCACGGTCTTGCACAAGAATACAATGCACAATTATCGTGCATAATAAGTGGGTTGCTAAAAATGACAGCAGCATCATTGTGCTAGGTGAGTGCAAATGTGTTCGTGGAATTCGAGAGAGATTACGTAATGAATTGACATTCTGAGCGCTGCTCTTACGTTACTAAACCCTAAAGAAGCTTCCGCAATGAGAAGTACTTAAGGTGGCTTAGGCTGGGTCGGCTTGTTCTATTTTGGAACCCGTCACATCCAAGCCCCCGAAGTGCGGGATGCCACGCCCACTGCCTACGTTGTCTGCAGCTCATGCTAAGGGCCAATCACGCACCTACAGGAAGGAGTGACTGGCTCTTTGCAACAGTCTGGCTCACAAGTCTGTCCCCTTGGTATATGGTGTGTAGCAACCATCAACACTTGCAGTGTCCATGGCTTTCTTCCACCTGGTGCCATTGTTCTCCCCCAATGACCCTTCTTGGAATGGATGCATAGGGTCTTGCTAATCACAGTAGTTTTTTAGGCTTGGCCTCTGCGTCAGTTTCAGCTGTCTCACCAGACTATTTTTTTTTTTTTTTTTTAAATAATACATAATATGCATACATAAAGGGCCATTTGGTCAGCAGGCTTCATCCATTGGGCAGTTAAACATTTTGATTCCGCAACCCGTTGGTGGTCTTCACTTTTTTTTTTTTTTAGCGACTGCACAAAGTCTGTGCACATTGTTCAAATCTGCCTAAACATAGTTCCTTTCCCTTCAGTGACAAAGCTGGTTCAAAGTGTGCGTTTTTATTTATTTTAACATAAATTTGAGCTTTTTATTTTCCTGCACTAGGCCAGCCTAGTGCATGGATTTATTTTCTCATCTGCTTTTTAGGTTCTTGCTATAAAGTGTTTAAGTAACATTGCAGTTGCCTGTGATTTGAGTGCTTGATTAATTTGTGATTTATTCCTGACTGTCACAAGCAATGATACTAAAATGCGTGGAGCAGCTTGGTAGGCATTTTCTTAAACGCTAGTAAAACAGCAACATCAATATTTTTTAAATATGCCATTTTTATTGCAACCGTATGTGGCCATGTTCATATGGGTGCTTGTTTTCTTTTTTTTCGTAGGATAGGCTTCCAATAAAACAAGCATTGGCAAAGCCAATCGGTCTGGCTTATGGGGGCACAGAATGAGAATAATAAACATTGTCCCCTGTGTTTCCGCATAGCCGAACCAATTATCCGAGTACAAACAGGACCCAACTGCAGCTGATGGTGAACCAGCTCAGATCGAGCGCTTTGCAGAGATCTTCAAGGGAGGGAAGTCGGCTTCCTCTGCAGAGCTGGACAGCATGCATTGGCAAAGTTAATAGCATTCTCTTTTGCAACCTATTGCCTCTGCCAATGCCTTTAATTCATTCTGTACAGCATACTGAATAATAAAAAAAGGCATCATTTGCGAGCATGCATTTGTATGAAGTGTGTTGCCTTTTTCTATTCCTAATCCGAAACGGACTGGTAACGCAGCACAAAAGCATTTTTTTGGGTTTAACAGTAAATAAAAAAAATATATATATATAGGATTACAGGGGTGAGAGCATCTGAGGAGCGGGAGAAAAGAGGTGAAAATGTAGGAAATGAGACAGCAAAGCTAGAGATTGGAGGAGAACACAAGTGAGAGAGCGCTGGTAGGACTGTGTGCTATGATTTTGTTATAGGCCATGAAAAAGGAAAAAATAGCACGTTTTATTTCCCTTGTCTACTGCATGTGCAAGCAGAAGGCGTTGACGTACATTTTAACTCCGTGAAAGATTAGGGCCTTCACGGTGCCGCCGACATCAGAACTAAGCGTCATGATAATATGCATCACGCAAAAGAAACAAACCGAAGTAACGTGTGCATGAGGGGTCGCAAACAGTAATGAATGGAGGCAACTGCATGCAACAACGACTAGGAAGCAACTACGGGGGAAGCAGCTACATATTCCATGACAGAGTACAAGTCGGGTGGGGTTAATTCAGTTTAAGGCACCAAACACTGTAAAATGGCACAGGCGGCCAGGTTTGAGTCTCTGCATCGGCTCAACATCCTTTGATTCTGAGTAAATCACCTTCTCGCGGGACTAAACAAAAAAAAAAAAAATACAGATGAAGGTAATATTGTTTGTGTCTCCATGCCTAAGTAAGTAAATAAATAATAATACAATGCAGATCCACAAAAAATGCCAATCGGAAACAAAATACGAAACGGGAGGGGGGGGGGGGGGGTTTAAAAAAAAATGACAAATGCCGATACAATTTATAAAACATGCTGTTCGGAATCAAAAGAACAATGCAGACACATGCCTATCATAAACAAAATCAAACAATGGCGAAACCCAACAACATGCCGATTGGAAACAAAGGGCCTGATTAAGATGCCGGTCGTACCGGTTTTCCTGTGGTCCAACCACTGTGGTCTCATGCATGCATCCTGTACTCCGACTGACCGCTGAAAGACCGCCGACTCAGCCTTTCTTCGACTGCGGAAACGGTGCTCTGAGAAGAACAGCATCCATAGGGCAGTACAGGGATCTCAGACTGCTGTCTGGATTATGATGTGGGTTTCTGACTGCCTGCCTTGAGTTGTCGGAAGCGATTGGTTTGGGGTGCATATTCGTCTAAATCAGCTTCTACCCAACAGTCTCCAGCATGGATCCCCTTCTCCAGGCCCCCCGCACACTGTGGCAGCTGAACCCCAGAGACTACGACCCTGTGGGTGCCGGAATGCAGGTAAGTCTGTAGGTGGCATGCATCCCCATTGACTGGACTGTGCACAGCTCGCCATACTCCAGCAATGGGTACATGGTCACAAGGCATATGCCCACATATGTCATGCATGTGTGTGTACATGTCGCATGTTTCCTGTGATTTTGCACACACTTGCAATGGCATATTCGGGGATATGTGCACCACTGTAGATGAGACCGCAGCGGTTGCATCGTGGTACGGTGGGGGCACTTTCCCTGCCTCTGCTGTCGAAATCTTTCCACAGCAGTCAGACGGTCGGTCCGACTGGCATCGTAATCAGGCCCAAAATACGGAGCGGTAAAACATTTATTTAATTCCCAATGCCAATATGTACGTTTATTAGCACTATGGCAATGGCTGCTGAGCTCCTGTTAGGTGAACGCGTGCATGTAGAAAAGCCAACATTATGAAAACACGGGGAGAAACAAAAGAAAAAAGTGAGTTGTCACAAACCTACATGCAGGGCAAGGCTACAAGTAATGTGACCCATGGGAGGTGTCGACACACAAAAAGGAGGGGCATATAACAGACATCGACCACAAAGAAGCAAGCCTTTGCGAAGGACACGCAAAGCAACAAATCAAAAGCGATGGGCGGGCTGTACTCCACAGAGTGTATGCAGCATGTGTCAAAGACCGTGCCTGCGCTGCCTAGGATTGACCTAAAAAATAAAAAAAGTGTTAGGAATGTGGGTCTCTAGTTGGAAGTGGCTTGTAACCTGTTCAAGTAGGGACCCTTATTCTAGTCAGGGTAAGGGGACTACACATCTAAGATAACCCCTACTCACCCCCTTGGTAACTTGGCACAAACAGTCTGGCTTATCTCATAGGCAATGTGTAAAGCATTTGTACCAATACACACAGTAACACAGTAAAAACGCTACAAAAGGACACCACACCAGTTTACAAAAATAACCAATATTTATCTGAATCAAAAAAGACGAAAACAACAACGAATCCAACATAACAAGCAAAGATATCCCTTTTAAAAGGTTCAAAATAGATCAGTTCGTAGGAAACTATGGATGCGTCACTTTTCACAAAGTACCTGGGATGCGTCAAAATCAAAGACTAAAACAGGCGCAGAGGAGATGAGGTGCCGGAAAAGCAAAGAAGTGCGTTGATTCCTAACTCCCAGGGGAGGTGATGGTTCGGATCCTTACTTCCAGGGGAGGTGATGCGTCAATCTCCGGACACATGGCCTCTGTTCCTTACTGCTGGGCTGTATCGATGAAGAACTTGGCGCACAGGTGCGATATGCGTCCAACCCAGATGCGCTGGGTCAATGCGGCGGTGAAACGGGCGCTGTTTTTTTTCCCCTTGTATTTGTTTTCTGTTGTGTGGCAGGTGCTGTGTCGATTTCTTCAGCCGCACAGCAGGACCTGCGTCTGAGTTAGAGCAGGTTCCTCGGACGTCGGAGTCACAGTGCTCAGGACTCTGCCTGTGGCGATCTTCCTGCCGCACGGCAGGCGTTGCATCGATTCTTAAGCTGCACTGCGCCGATACGTCGGTTTTTCAGCCGCACAGCGGTGCGTCAAGAAAAACAGGCGCTGAAGGTCAGTGCTTGGATATTTGTTTCTTTGCAGCAACAGCCACCTCCAAGGGCCCAGAACTGGAATTGGCACCACCTGGCAGGTCAGAACTCCCCACAGAGGAGTTCAGGGGCTGCAGATTAAGTCTTTGATGGCCCTTAGACTTTTTAACAGGAGGCAATGACAAAAAAGTCCTTGGAGAACCTTGGCAAGCAGGATGAAGAAAGCAAAAGTCCAGCACTTCCACTGCCCAAGACAGAAGCAGCAAGCAAAAGGCCAGAACAACACAGCAACAAGCAGTGGCAGTTTCCACCTACAGCTTCTCCACCCCTTCTTGGCAGAATCTCTTCTTAGTCGAGAAGTGTTCTGAAGTTATGGTGTCACAGCTCCAGTGCTTATACCAGTTTCTGCCTTTGAAGCAGGCAAACTTCAAAGGAAAGTCTTTGTAGTACACAAGACCCTTCCTTTCCCTGACCTTTCTCCAGAGACACTACAGGGGGGTGGAGATAGCGTTGTGTGAGGAGAGGCACAGCCCTATTCAGGTGTCAGTGACAACTTCTCCCACCACTCTAGCTCTGGAAGACCCATCAGCCTGGTGATGGGCCATCAGGATGTGCAGGGCACACCTCAGCTCCCTTTGTGTGACTGTCTAGAGTGAATGCACAAACAGCCCACCTGTCACCCTCCCTCAGACTCGGACATGGATTCCACAGGCAGGCAGAGTCACAAAATGGCAAAGCAAGAAAAAGCCTACTTTCTAAAAGTGGCATTTTCAAAAACGCAATTTACAAAACCAACTTCACTAACAAATGTATTTTTAAATTGTGAGTTCAGAGACCCCAAATCTCTCTCTCTCTCTTCTCACTTGGAAGTTACACTTGTAAGAGGTTACAAGGCGGCTCCAATGATAACCTATGGGAGAGATGGGCCATGCAATAGTGGAAAGCAAAATTAGCAGTATTTCAGGACATGTAAAACACACCAGTACATGTCCTACCTTTTAAATACACTGCACCCCGCCCATTTAGATACCTTGGGCCTACCTTAGGGGTGCCTTACATGTGGTAAAAGGGAAGGTTGGGGCCTGGCAAGCGAATGCGCTTGTACATTTTACGTGTTTTGTATTGTCTTCCCCTCCCTTTTGCTCCACACCAGGCGCTGGTCTGCGCATGGGTGTACTGAAGCAAGCCTAATGATGAAGCATGTCACAACCTTGTGAGTGAGGGCAGTATTTTCACACTTAGCACGTGCCACCACTGAGATCATTACTCTCTGCTCTTCTTTGTGTGTATCAGTCTGTGGTCAGGGGGGCCGGAGTAGAGCAGTCAGCCTCTCTCCCCTGCTATGTGTGAGAAAAGCGAGTGCACTTGCCAGGTTGACATGGCAGTTCAAAACTGCACACGCAGGCACTGCAGTGGCGGGTCTGAGACATGGTTACAGGGCTACTCATGTGGGTGGCACAATCAGTGCTGCAGGCCCACAAGTAGCATCTGAATTATAGACCCTAGGCACACACAGTGCACCTTACTAGGGACTTACCAGTAAATCAAATAAGCCAATCATGGGTAACCAATCATGATCAAATTAATACAGGGGGCACTTGCACTTTAGCACTGATTAGCAGTAGTTAAGCACACAGTTAAAAAAAACCAGCAAAAATGAACTGCAGCACATAGTCAAAAACAGAAGGTCAGAAGCAAAAAAGATGGGGGGAAAACATGCCAAAGATGCCAGGTCTAACACATTGCATGAGCCTGCTAGGGTCAGGCCATTTGTCTTTTCCAATGCTTGTTTTCCTATTGGTAACTCAAAATAAATGTTGAGCGACCACTAACTTAGTAAAACTAGATGTGTGATTTGCAATCCCGGAAGTCTCCTGGAAGGGTTGGAAAAATCTTTCTCAAATCTCTTTGATTCCAAGGCCATTGACTCTACATTGAGATTCCCACTGGATGAGGTGTTCCATCTCTTCACCCATTCCTCAGTACTTTTGGCCACCCTCAGGAGGTGAAATGTGTTTACATTTTTCCTTCAGCACAAGACACATTTCAGTTTATTACTGGCATGAGTATAGCAGAAGCAGCTATGCTTATGCTGCAGCAGCACTTTCTAGTTATGTATTTCAGGAGAAATTTAAATCCAATCCCTGAACTCACAACTGGAATCTTGGTTCTTAACCATAGGTTGGAAACAATCAGTGGTGGAGCAGAAGGGATGTGATTGTTAGAGGATTATTTGCAGTCCCTGTGAGGAAGCAGATATAGATCAAAAGCTCTTTCCTCAATCTGGATACTATAGATTAGGTTCCTTGTCTCCTATTTGATGGTAAAGTGTGGTCTTCCCAACCATAGATGGAGTTTTTATTGAATTAAAAATAAGAACAATTTCATCCAATCCACTGATGGTCTACTCAGAGTCTTTGTGTCTGCCTTCAAGGTTGTTCATTTGATTACTTCTTACCAATACTGCCATTTCTTCAAAATCAAATGCTCCAAAAAAGCTTGCAGGAAAAAAGTTCAGATTAACTTCTAAGAGTATTGCATGAATGTCGTACAGTTTTTGCTATCACAGTGCAGTGCTACTCCTGCCCCCTGGCGGTTTGTCCCAACAATGGAGAACCCTGTATCTAGACCTTGAGAATGGGGAATAAACGTCTTCTCTAGCTGTTTAACTGAAGCATTGTATGTCCAGTACCACCCACAGATGTGCATTCTATATGGTTCTATCCCTTTACCCCTGTTGGTGGTGCACCCTCCCCAGCACACTTTTACGCTGATCAGTGTTGATCAGAACTTGCTTCTATTATGCTCTGTAATTCCTTCTAAATTCTATGAAATGCTGGATTTTTACATCTGTTCTGTTCTTTCGGATTGGTCAGCATATGCTGCAACACTTCAGATTTAAACCATCAGACCACAGACTGCAGCAACCTGCCCTGCATACCCTGTGCCTTTACTGCAAGTAGACTAATCATTCAGTTAATTACTGAGCTTTAGGTGTTCACGGTGGACTACTCTGGTCGGCCTTCAAAGCAAGGATGACCTTATTTTGCAGATGTTGGATTTAATCCAAGCGGTCAGTAAAGGCATGGTACAGAATACCCTGTAAATGAGGCAGTTTATTCAAGGAGCCATCCCCATTGATTATGCCTCCTTACATCGCATGCCTTTTCTCCACATGCAATTACAACGCGGTCATTACAACGACCGCGTTGTAACAACGCATACCATTACCCCGCAAGTCGTAACAACGACTTGCTCTAGGGGGGCACTGGATGTTGGAATAGTATAATTTACTATTCCAACTCCAGTATGTGCAACAGGAGGGAAGGTGTTGGATTTTAAATCCAACACCTTCTGCCCCCTCCGCAAGTCGTTATTACGACTTGCGGGATAATGGTATGCGTTGTTACAGCGCGGTCGTTGTAACAACTGCGTTCTAATTACATGCGTTGAAAAGGATTCGTGGTAAGCGCTGTTTACCATCCCCATCATGTGTGTTAGGTGCATGACCGCTTGCTTCAGCTGGGTCAAAGTTTAGTAAATGGGGTCTAAGTGCCTGGAAGTGTAACCACTCAAAGGGCCTTATCCGCTCCAGAGTTGACGTGAATATGACTCCCCATCTTCCTGCGAAGGTCCTAGGTAGTCATTACACAGTGTAACTGAGCATCTCTCTCCTGGGTGCAGTTTTTCTGATGCACTGCCCAAAGAAATGGAAAACCTCTCCCTCTCTAGTAAAGGGATCCAGCTCATCTGTTCCAGTAGTTTGCAGTGTTGAATAGAGGCAAGCTCCTTTTGTGTGTGGCCCATGGTGTAGTCCCAGCCTGACGTGTGTCCAACTTGAGACTACGTCTCTCTACCAGTCAAGTATAGCTCCTTCTTGATGTAGAAGACTGTCAAAGATAAGGCCACTAAGTTAGTCAATGAAGGATATAGTCTCTAACAGTAGAAACTTAGCCTCTCCTTGTGTCCAGGTAAGGTCTAACTTCTCCCTGAAATAAAGGCAAACATAACACAGGCCATACGTTTTTCGTTCTTCCTGAGTCTACCACTCCTACAAGCTGCCGAGATAAAGTCTTGCTTGGAAGTAGCTCTTGTATCCTGGCATTTCCACATACAAGAATATTTACATAACCCTCCTCGCTCCTGCACCAGATACTAGAGGTCCAGGATTCCTTCACCAGTGTCCCTCATACTTCCTAGCTCTGGACTTACTGGTGCCAAGCTGATACAAGTTGTCTTTCTCCTCGAGTCACCTTGCTTCAGGGATGACCACGATTGGTCTCCCCTCTGCACAAGCGTTGACTTTATTGCAAATATAACCTATTTTCTTGAACCATTTAACCAGGGACAGCAGGTTGTTGATCTGGTCCCCCCTCATCTTGGTACCAGATTTTCAAACATGCTATAGCCCATCCTGGTTAAAAGATATCTTCACTGTCAGGCTGAAGGTCAGGAAGACACCCTCCCCTAATACTCTGTAGTATCAGTACATCTCCTGGTGCTGGAGGACCCTTTGCTTCCTAGAACTGTTTGAATCACTGCTTGTAGTATGGGAACTAGTCATCCATTGTATTTTGCTATAGCTTTCTTGTAAAGCACTCCGTTGGTCCTGTGTCGTGATTCATGCGGAGTCCCTCACCAGTCTTAACCTCACCCAACATATTCATTCCCCTACGCACAAGGGAGGCCACACTCTTGATCAAGTGTGGTCTACTAATGTTACCCTACACAACTTGGTAACTCAACCATGCGTATGGTCAGATCATTATACTATTAGTTTTAAATTAAACAACCTGTCACTACTGAAACAATTATCCCACTCTAGAAGCACATTCAGGAATTGGAATCGTGTCGATCTGAAAGCACTCCTGGATACTCTTTCTTGCGAGCAGTTTGCCTCTGAAGGTGACTTGGACAACAGGGAAAGAGAGATCACTGACTGGCAAAGGAAGGCATTCAACATCCATGCCCCCCTTCAGACTAAACTCTTGCTCTGGGCAACACGAAGCATCTAAATGGTTCACAAAGGAGTTGGAAGCTTTAAAACTTCACGTACGTCAAGCCGAACGGAAATGGCGGAAATCTTACTCTATAGAGGCTAGAACGAAATATATAGCAAAATTACATGAGTACAAAATAGCTATTGTGGAGGCCAAAAGAGCCTTCTTCACTAATAAAGTACTCAATTCTGATAACCGCTCTAAGGAAATTTTCAGGATTGTGAAAGAACTTTCCAATCCGGGCCGCGTGGCTCCACCCGTTAAGGCTACTCAGGAACTTTGCAATGATCTAAACTCTTTCTTCGTGGAAAAAATAAAACATATTCAAAACTCCATAGTCTGCAACAATAACAATTTTGTAGACAGGTGTGGTTCTTCCCAATCCTTCTTCTCTCTACACCTTTCCCATGATAGATGGGGAGTGTTTTCTGAAATTGGTAGTGAAAGTCAAATCTGGCTCCCCTAAGGAGGAATGCCCCATTAATATAAAGAAAGCAATCTATCAGGCCTTCCCTGATACCTTTCTTGAGCTCCTCAATCTCTCCCTGTCTCAGGGAACTGTACTGTCAGCTTTTAAGGAAGCAGTAGTTATTCCACTTAAAAAAAAAAAAACTGGGTTTAGATCCAAAAAAGTTGGAAAATTACAGGCCTATATCATTACTTCAGTTTCCAGCAAAATTACTGGAAACTCATGTGGCATCCTGCCTCAGTTCTTTTTTAGAAGCATCCAAGTTTCTGGATACTCACCAGGCAGGTTTTCGCCCTGCGCATTCCACTGAGTCTGTGATCAGGTCAGTCCTGGACGATCTTAAAGATCAGGCTGACATTGACCGCACTCAGGCTCTGATCCTCCTTGACCTGTCTGCGGCATTTGACACCGTGAACCACAAAATTTTGTTGGACCGTATTGCCGCAGCGGGTCTTGGGGGCTCGGCATTGGATTGGTTTGAGTCCTTTTTAGAGAACCGCAAACAATCAGTGTGGCTTTCGCCCCACAAATCCAACACTGTTGAAATGAGCTGTGGCGTCCCACAGGGCTCGTCCCTTTCGCCGATCCTCTTTAATATTTACATACGTCCGCTAATCTCGAGTCTCCGGCAGATGGGGGTAAAGATCTTTAACTACGCTGACGATATGCAGCTGATCTTTACTCTGGAGAACTCCATCGAATGCAAAGATTTTGTTAGGAGCTCTATGTTGTATGTAAAAATCTGGATGGATAAGAATCAACTAAAGCTCAACTCTGGAAAAACGGAGATAATCATCCCGAGCAACAATTACTCATTGGACACCTTCCTATTGGCCACCTGAGTTAGGGGCGGCCCCTATCCCCAAACCAGTAATTAAGAGTCTGGGTCTCCACATTGACTCTGACCTCTCTATGAGCGCCCAAGTTAGCGCAGTTACTTCGGCCTGTTTTGTCCAACTTCGTAAACTGCGCAAGATCAGACGCTTTTTTAGTAAAGAGGCCAGTATTCAAATTGTGATTGCCCTTATCCTTTCTAAATTAGATTATGGAAATGCCCTCTACCTTGGCATCCCATTATATCTGAGACATCGTCTCCAGATGATTCAGAATCAAGCTGCTAGAATCATCCATCTTAAGGACAGAAGATGTCACATTACCCCGCTACTTAAAGACCTCCACTGGCTTCCAATGGAGCAGCGAGTGATGTTTAAGATTGGCTGTATCCTTTTTAAAGCCACTCAAGAAACCGGTCCTAGTTTCATCCTATTGTGCATCAGTAAGCACTTGCCTCAACGTAATCTGAGATCGAGACACCTGAATCTTTTGACGGTGCCCAGATTTAGAGGGAAACGCATTGGAGGGACCCGGTTTTCCTATCTGGGCCCGAAGTTCAGGAATTCACTGCCCACTTCTATTAGGCTGGAGGCTGACTACATGCAGTTTTAGGAAATCTCTAAAAACCTGGCTATTCTCTCTGGCCTAGAACGAACTGATCCTCTATCTGCTCTCCTTCTGCTCAAACTCATCAGCGCCAAGAGACCTGTAGGTGAACGTGCGCTTACATAAATTCCCAGATAACATAACATAAATACCTTTCAATAAATAAAATCTTGGTTAACCTGAAGATTGACTCCGACACCCAATCTTTGACTGTGGGCATTCATTGTTCCACCCTTTCAAGCAATGTCTCACTGCTAGCTTAAGGGCACTGAGAATGTGCCCACTGAGATCTAACACTCCTTTTGCTGCATGAATCCTGTTCTGGATTCACTTGCTGGGCATGTAAACCAAACCACTAGATGGCGGAATAGTCTCCACCACCCTCCCTCCAATGGGCGTAGTTGACCACCATTTGGTGGTAAGTCCATCCCCTGTGTGACTTCAGACGTGTGCCCTGTTCCTGTGCATGGTCGCAATCTTCAGGTTTTTTTCTCCGCTGTTTGATATTGAAGCACGATGGAGGAGCCCTGAAGACTTTCTTCAATCATTGTAAAAACACTGAGGTTTTTCCACTGAGAAATGCTAAAGATCACCGGGAAGAACAACACTCGAAGGCCGGAAAAGGGGGTACCTTCCTGACCCCGCCGGTGAGCACCACGTGATCAAATAATGCAGATACGAGGAGAAACCTCCATTTAAATTTTGTCAACTGCCATCACAAGTTTGCACAGAGGGACCCCCACGAGGCGTGCAGCTTGTCTGCCGAAAGACCACAGCGCCAAGGACTGTTGAGGCAAAACTCAAAGAACAACTGGCACACCACACTATGGCCAACGCCCAGATGAACCAGGAATCCCTAAAGGATCTAGGCCTCTCCAGTGAACATGAAGAGGGGAACGTCAAGGAAGGGAATACGGCAGAGGGCTGAGGCTGAAGAAGGTGTCTTTGACATAGAGGCTTGATGCCGCGAGGAGAGCGGCAAGAGACGCAAAGAGACACCAAGAGATGCTGAGAAAGCTAAGCGGCAGAAGGTAACAAAAGCACCGAAAGGCACAGACTCTAAATTCTCTGAAGCCACCTCGACGTCAAAACGCTTGGTGACCGAATGTCGGCACAAGCACAAAGAGCCACATGGATCCAGACTAAAGGACACAGATTGGTGAGGGGGTCAAACTTTCGAGCTAACCTCCGACGCCAGCAGGTGCAAAAAAAGGGGCAAAAGAGAGACTGGGAACTGAAGACCAAAGAACTGGTGACCTCGAAGAGGAAGGCCCCTTCGGCTGAAATTGAATGATTGCTCGAGGTTTCACGGAAAAAATGCCTTCTCGAATCTAAAATGACAGCCCTCCTGCAGCAGAAGGAGTTTGACTCCTTGAAAGGATACCACACCCCTCCAAAACCCTTCGAGGTAGATGGGTGACGACCAACTAGACATTGAGGCGCCTTCGACATTGGAACCACAGAGAGGAGCAGGAAGACCTCTTCGACTACAAAGAGGACAAAT
This sequence comes from Calotriton arnoldi, assembly GCA_963921515.1. NCBI lineage: Eukaryota > Metazoa > Chordata > Amphibia > Caudata > Salamandridae > Calotriton > Calotriton arnoldi. The sequence continues at coordinate 184,629 of CAWUFW010012975.1, read as the reverse complement.
CCACCACACATGATGGACCGGGATAGTTGGACGCATGACAGGATATCAAAACCAAATCAAGGATGTCGACCTCTATCCCTTGAGGTCCTCTCCTCTAGACAACTTGTCCATGTATAATGGACTCATCAAGAGGGCAGCAGATGCATATGGGGGTCGAGCTCGAGGAGGAAAGGTAGGAATCGTGCTTCCTCCTCGAAACACTGATGCCATCCCAGAAGGCAAACGTCTATCTGACTATACTTCCCAGCATCTAGGACCAAGGTAAGGAAGCATTCAGGGCACCAGCCCCAGCCAGGGCTATTACTAGTGTAGAGAAAAAATGCAAACATTCCCCAGTACATGAAGGGTAATATACCAGCGGACACCACTATAGTGGCAACAGCATGAAAGCGAAACAGTGTGCCCACACCAACCGGGCCACCACCAGAAAGAGCAAACAAATGGATCTAGTGGAATGAAGATGGAAAGAGAAGTGGCTAAGCAAAGGAGAATTGAGAGTTCGAACGCACTACGGCCACCAACAATAGACAATGAAAGGCCTCCTACAACACCTTATGGAAGAGTTTAAAAAAAAAAGGCCAAGGCAGTGATCCAAGAGGGCAACAACTTCACCAACTCCTGCCACAAGTCAGCATTGGATGTAGCAGACACTGCCTGCAGACAGATCCGCACATGTACCATCCTTGGGAGGCTCACATGGCTTAGTCTATGGATTCAAGTCAGAGGTGCCGGCATCAGTGATCAACATGTGTTTCACAGGGGCAGCCCTCTTCAGAACTGTGGTAGATGAGGCACTACAGCACATAAAGGACATTAAGACCGCCAAAGCCATGGGGGCTTTGCAGTTCAGGGGATCCTTCAGGAGTGGAGGAATGCCCAACAGGAGGCCAGCTAACAGGGGAGGGTTCACACAAGTCCCACAACAGCAGCAAGGCTTCAGCCAACAAGCCACGCACCAGCCCGCCCAACAACCGTGGCAGCACCCAGTGATACAGCCCTTTCGTGGGAAACCAAGAAATACAGGCCAGCCTGCAAGAGGAGGGGGGGGGGGGCACGCAAACAGGTGACTTGCTGTGCCAGCAGCCCCACCACATAACACCAGGGAGGGGGAATAGGTGGATTCCTCCAGGAGTTGCGGTCAGTCACATAAGATAACTGAATTGTAAACATAAGACCCGGTTGCTGCATAGAACTCGCAGAGACACTGACACCTGTTCCCTCAAAGGAAAGACCATTAAAGAAACAAGAACTGATACAATTGTGGCAGGAGGTCTAAGATCTAATCAAAAAACGATCCCCAAGGGAAGTGGGAAGAGGTATCTACTCAGCGTACTTCCTAGTACCAAAACAAGACTTAACACTGAGACCAATACTACGAACACAAAACGTCAAGATGACAACTCTACGAGAAGTGTTCCCACTCATAAGGAAGGGAGATTTCAGGCCACCGTAGACCTAGAGGATGGCTAACTACGCATAACAATGAATCAAAGACACAAACCGTACCTCTGAATAGTCTTAGACCAGGTACACTACCAGTTCAGAATGCTACCCTACAGCATAAAATCAGCAAGAAGGGTGTTCACAAAATGCCTACCAGCAGTAGCTGCACACCTGAGAAGACAGTTTATGCATGTCTACCTGTACTTGGGACGGCTGGCAGGTGAAGGCAAACTCAAGGCAAAAGAGCCACAATGACATACAAGCTATCATCACCACGGTACAACGGCTCGGCGTCACCAGAAACCATGAAATATTATCCCTGCACCCAGATCAGGTGAAAGTATTTCTGGGAGCAATACTGAACGTGAGGGCAGCACACGCATACCCAGTCCCCAAAAGGAATAAAGCAATAACAGAGCAGGCTCGTCTCTACCAGACGGATCAGTCTCTGATAGCGAAGACTGTCATGACATTATTGGGCATGATGGCATTGTGCAACCCCCTCATACAGCAAGCAAGACTGCATATTCGACCTATACAGAAATGGCTCTGCAACAAATGGTCACAAGCCATGGGGAGCTGGGAGGATTTAGTGGTTGTGACAGCAAAGGTTCAGAGGGAGATGGAATGGTGGAACCCAATGAATGTGGGGGGATAGGGAAACCCTTCAACTTACCAGCTCTCACTGTGACCATAACAACTGACTTATCCCATGCATCCCAGAAGGGCTGGGGAGTGCACATGGACAGCCTGAAGCTCAGGGGACTCTGGAGTCCAGCGGGCGCGGTGAAGTGCATAAACATTCTGAAACTCAAACCGGTTTTCCTAGCACTGAAGGCCTTTCAGGCACACTTAAGGGGACAGACCGTGCTGATTTAGATCAACAACAATCTTCTACCTCAAAAAACAGGGAGGAACAAAGTCATTCCCACTGTCACAACTAGAAAAGGAGATATGGAAGTCGGTGCTCCAACAGAATACGAACCTTGTAACAATACACCTCCCAGGAAAACAGAACACAGAAGCAGACAGACTAAGCAGAGAAGAAAACCTCTCCCACAAGTGGGAGATTAAACAAGAGGTACTGAACGGTGTGTTCAAACACTGAGGCACCCCAAGCATAGACCTGTAGGCAAGTCCAGAAAACGCAAAATGCAGAGACTTCACGTCCAGATTTCCACACCACCAGTCCAAAGAGAATGCCTTGTTGATAGACTGGTCCGGGAGATTTGCATACGCCTTTCTACCAATTCCCCTAATTCCAAGCATATTGGACAAGGCCAGACAGTCGAGGATCTGTCGTACTCATCAGTCCAGATGGACCATGAGAAGCTAGAAGCAAGGAGAGAGCACAGTACGATCCTAACATGCCTCAACCACCTACTAGACAACAGCCTGACCTACGCGTCATTAAAGGTCCACTTGGCTATCATAGTAGCATACACCAGAGGAACGAAAGGGAACAGCTTCTTCACACTAGCGGTGATGAAAAGATTCCTGGAAGGCTCAAAAAGGGTGATACCACCGAGATCTGCACCAACACCAGTGTGGAACTTGAACATAGTATTTACATAACTGATGACGGAACCATTTGAGCCCATGCCTAAAGCAGAACTGACGTTACTAACCCTATAAACAGCCTTCTTAATTGCGATCACGTCGAATTGCAAGGTGAGCGAGCTACAAGCACTCACCATCCTAGAACTATACCTTCAAATCCACATGGACAAGGCCCAACTAAGAGAAAAAAAAAAGCACAATTTTTGACCAGAGCATCCAACGACAGGCCTTCTTCGAAGAACCCAAGTCACAGGCCGAAAGGGCACTGCACTCCCTGGACGTGCAGAGAGCACTCGTGTACTACCTACAAGAGCCAAAGGTAATGTCCCCTTCACCAGAGCAAGCAAGGGTACACCGGTGGCGAAAGTAACCATTGCATGGTAGATAGTGGAGTCAATCCAAACTTGCTAAACAAAGGTAGGGAAAACTTGGCCTACACGGTCCAGGACGCGCTCAACAAGAAAGAAAGGTACAACTCTGGCATTCCTAGCAAACGTATCCATTATTGACATCAGCATGGCCGTGACATGGTCATCCACACACAACTTCACAAAACACTACTGTGTGGACGTCCAGATAAACAAGGAAGCACATGTGGGACAGAGTGCTACAACACCTGTTAGCAAACTCAACCACATTTCAATCCATCCTTCTCAATGAGGCAAATACCGCTATATAATTAATGCACAGCATGTGAATCCTGAAAAGGATTCCTGCTGCAAAACTAAATGGTTATTGACCAGTAGGAGTAGTTTTGCAGATTAAAGAGTTTTCTGGATTCACATGCGACCCACCTGCCTCCCCGTAAATGTGAGGGAACAAACAGGCAAGGTGAACACCAGTTCAAAAGGAGGAGAGTTCCACCTAAAACAATCACCAAAGGGGGGAGAATCTGAAGATGGTGACTACGCACAGCAACTTCCAGGGTACATATCCGAAGTCACACAGGGGATGGACTTACCACCATATGGTGGTTGACGCCCACAAAAAAAAAGCAAGAGAAGAAACAAGATATGATTCTAGACCCACCCACTAGATGGTGGAATAGATTCATAGCATGTGAACCCAGAAAATTCTTCAAGCTGCTAAACTACTCCTACTGGTAAGCATTTGGTCTCTGAAAATGAGGGCCTCTATGCATTGCCATCAGCCCCTCCCTTTAAATCAAGCAGTTATTACCAAGTTCCCTTGCAGACTCTGTAGGACTTGAACTTACATTGAGATCCATCCATCTCAGTTTCTTGATAAACTATAAGAGCCACAAGGGGCAATTCCTTCTTTTGGCTTGAGTAATAACACTACTCAGTTTGTTGTGTTGGAGCCTATTGTAAAGGTTATAAAGAAATGTTCCATGCGGAATCACTTTGAAATAGTCTTCTAATTCAGCACAGGGCTACAATACTTTACACTCGAGTACATTTCGTCTTGCGATAACCATGCTGCTCTAAAATTTCATAGTAACCGATCATGTTTGTGAACTTCGGGGTCCTTGTGTGCGAATGGTTGTATGTTACTTCAAGATGATTTAAAATGTTTTTGCAGCATGAGTTTATTATACAGTCAAGCTGCAAAGCCATTGTAACAGGCAAGCAACTTTTGATTGGATATCAAATGCTACCCTTCATATACATGTAAACTGGCTATTGTAACAGGTAAGTAGCTTTTTAAACACTAAGGGGTCGATTCCGATTCGGGCCGGAAAAAGCACCGACCGACTCGGATCCGGAAAAAATACCGACCGACACGTACCAGTGGCGCCCGACACGCCAAGTACGATGCAAGCCGCGATAAATCCGACCGACACGTCAGGAAACCAAGCCGACCGACCGAGCCGCTCGGAAAATAGCAATCCGGCCGGAAAAACACGCGAATCCAACCGACCGACACGCACCCGGAACAAATCCGACCGAATCGTACCCGCCAACTCCAACCTGCAAAGTACGATGCAAGGCGCGAAAAACACGACCGAGTCGGACGGAGGACAAGCCGTACGACCGACACGCATACAAAACCGAGCCGAAGCAACACAATACACCGCGACCGACGCGTACGCAGCATACAAAACTGCACAAACACAGCGTGAACGAAACGGAAAACACCGTACGAGACCAATGCAGGGTCCGACTCGGTCACAAGAACGTTTCCAACATACACAAACAGCACAAAGGAAAAATCAACCAAAAAAAGGCCAAACAAGCAATTACCAAGCCAATAAATACTGGGGGGTGGGGACAGAGAACAAAGACACACCAACAACTCCACCTATATAAAGGACACAAATCACTACCATGAGCCTTTGCAAATGCCATTCCACTGCCAGCACCCAAGAGAAAGCAACCACACACCCACAGCTCATCCCTCACACAAGCCACACACCAGCAGCACACCAACAAATACCTACCTCACATACACCCAGCACAACACACACCCACACACCCTCACCTGCACACCAACACACACATCACCCACTATCACCACCCATCACCATGCCCCCCAAGAAGAATCCCAAGTTCCTAGATAGTGAATTGGAAGTCATGGTAGACGAGATCCTCAGGGTGGAGCCACAGCTGTTTGGCACTCTGGTCCAACAGACCCCCATGTCGCAGAAAACCAAGATGTGGGAGAGGATCATCAACAGGGTGAACGCCCAATCACCATGTCGGCGCACAAAGACCGACATCCAGAACAGGTGGTATGACGTGCGCAGGAGGGTCCGGGAGCTGCTCAAGAAAGACTACCACCTGAGCCAATACACCGGCAGTGGCCCTCCTGCCAAGCCAGTATACCTCAGGCCCTGGGAGGAGAAGGTGCGGGCCATCCTTCCGCCAGTGAGCGTATATGGACTAGAGGACATCCCAGAGCCTGGTGAGTACACAACAAATGTACACAATAAACTGCCACAAAACACACACATCACTGTCAAGGGGAGAGTCAAACCATGCACTCATAGCAATTACACAGCAACTAGAACAGAATCATCCCAAAATGTGTATGTCAGTCAGATAAACACAACACATGCCATCAAAAAAGTCACATCCAACTGTGCCAACACATGTACAAACACAACCACAACTACAGCTAGGCAGTGGCACAAATAGAACTAACACACACATCCACACATGTAGCCACCACAACAACACCAACACACAGTGAAGACCACTCAAAGGAAGGAATTCTGTGTATGCTGGCCAAGTCAGTGTAGCCAATAGCATCATGGGAGTCGCAGTCACACATATTGCCCCCCCACAACTGTCCCATCAACACCACCCTGAACCATGCTCACATCACAGGGAGTGGAGAAGGACTCACAAGATGGCTGACACTGGCTACTGCTGTGGGGAGCACAAGGCCCTGCTGCCAACTGTGCACCAACAAACAGCAGGACACCACTGACTGACATCCTGAGAGACAACTTACACTCCCTGCAATGCAAGCACGTTCCATGGTGGGATATCTGGCTGGCTGGCTGGGTGGGAAGGGGGACTTGCAGCACTGACCATAGTCACCAGCACCTCCCCTCACACCCCCCCCAACACAAACTCCACAGTACCCACCTGGTAGAATGCAATGCCCTCCATCCTAACACAAGATCCCACAAAGCACCACCACCCTGGGTTATGTTGTGTGAAGCACAGGGACACTCTTGGGACTCTTAGCCAAACAACTGCCAGGACAACACTCCCAGCCATCCTGTCAGCACAGCCAGCCCACCCCACAGGGAAGCAGAGTCAAAAGGAAGGAAGCATGGGCATGCTGGGAAGGGGGTGGAGGCAATAGCATGATGGGAGTCGTAGTCACAGACATTGCTCAGCCTCACAACTGGCCCATCAACACCACCCTGAACCATGCTCACATCACAGGGAGTGGAGAAGGACTCACAAGATGGCTGACACTGGCTACTGCTGTGGGGAGCACAAGGCCCTGCTGCCAACTGTGCACCAACAAACAGCAGGACACCACTGACTGACATCCTGAGAGACAACTTACACTCCCTGCAATGCAAGCACGTTCCATGGTGGGATATCCGGCTGGCTGGGTGGGAAGGGGGACTTGCAGCACTGACCATAGTCACCAGCACCTCCCCTCACACCCCCCCCCAACACAAACTCCACAGTACCCACCTGGTAGAATGCAATGCCCTCCATCCTAACACAAGATCCCACAAAGCACCACCACCCTGGGTTATGTTGTGTGAAGCACAGGGACACTCTTGGGACTCTTAGCCAAACAACTGCCAGGACAACACTCCCAGCCATCCTGTCAGCACAGCCAGCCCACCCCACAGGGAAGCAGAGTCAAAAGGAAGGAAGCATGGGCATGCTGGGAAGGGGGGTGGAGGCAATAGCATGATGGGAGTGGTAGTCACAGACATTGCTCAGCCTCACAACTGGCCCATCAACACCACCCTGAACCATGCTCACATCACAGGGAGTGGAGAAGGACTCACAAAATGGCTGACACTGGCTACTGCTGCGGGGAGCACAAGGCCCTGCTGGGAACTGTGCACCAACAAACAGCAGGACACCACTGACTGACATCCTGAGAGACAACTTACACTCCCTGCAATGCAAGCACGTTCCATGGTGGGATATCCGGCTGGCTGGGTGGGAAGGGGGACTTGCAGCACTGACCATAGTCACCAGCACCTCCCCTCACACCCCCCCCAACACAAACTCCACAGTACCCACCTGGTAGAATGCAATGCCCTCCATCCTAACACAAGATCCCACAAAGCACCACCACCCTGGGTTATGTTGTGTGAAGCACAGGGACACTCTTGGGACTCTTAGCCAAACAACTGCCAGGACAACACTCCCAGCCATCCTGTCAGCACAGCCAGCCCACCCCACAGGGAAGCAGAGTCAAAAGGAAGGAAGCATGGGCATGCTGGGAAGGGGGGTGGAGGCAATAGCATGATGGGAGTGGTAGTCACAGACATTGCTCAGCCTCACAACTGTCCCATCAACACCACCCTGAACCATGCTCACATCACAGGGAGTGGAGAAGGACTCACAAGATGGCTGACACTGGCTACTGCTGTGGGGAGCACAAGGCCCTGCTGCCAACTGTGCACCAACAAACAGCAGGACACCTCTGACTGACATCCTGAGAGACAACTTACACTCCCTGCAATGCAAGCACGTTCCATGGTGGGATAACTGACTGGGTGGGTGGGTGGGTGGGAAGGAGGTCTGGCTGTCAACCAAACACAATCAATGCAGACCATGTTCACACCCCAGAGAATACATAGAAATGCCCAAATAATGCAGGACAATGTGCCACACCAATATCAACCCCTGACTGTGACGACTTAGGACAATACAATGTACAGGCCCGCACCCCGAGGCACAGTCACAACTGTCAGGTGTGTCAACCACTGATGCCTGCAGAAACATGACATACATTGTTTGTGTCTCCCAAAAACAGGTGATGATAGGGACACAGCAGCAGACGCTGAGGAGTCCCAGTCCCAGGCTCAAGAGGATGCCGAGCTCACTGGCGTCGTACAGCCTCTGTCCTCCTCGGACGATGAAGAACAACCTGGCACATCCGGTGCAAGTCAACATGCTGCACCAGCAGGACCACCAGCTGCAGCACCAGCAGGTCCACCAGCTGCACCCCCTGCACCCACCCCTCCAACGACTGTCACCACGAATACCATCCCTGCCGACATGGACAGAATAAGGAACAACACCAGCGCAGTGACCCTGGACCAACCTGGGGCCATGGACACCACCACCACCACCAACCCCCGAGGTGGACCAGGGTTATCTGTGCGTGCAACTGCACACACTGCACATGTCAGCAGGGGTGGTGGGAGGGGTGGGAGACAGAGGTCGCTGCTTGCAGACGTTGCTGGTGTGCATGAAGACCCACAACTGGTACGCATAGCTGATGCGTACCAGTCCAGCACCGGAGAGCTCAGCCAGGTAGTGGGGCTCCTCAGAGACATCAAACAGCAGCAGGCTGCCCATCATGCCCGCTTGGACTCCCACATGTCCCATGTGGAGTCACACATGTCACGTGTGGACTCCCACATGTCACGTGTGGACTCCCACATGACCCGCGTGGAGTCCAAGTGGGATGTACTACATGAGATGACGGCGGTGCACAGGGACATTTTACAATGCCTCCGCCAGATGAACAGCAACCAGTCCACACCTCCCTGTGTGCCAACAACATCTGGTACCGAACAAACTGCAACTGCCACAGGGAGGGAGGAGGACTCTGGCGGAGAGTCCCCTGCACCGCAGCAGCCTGCACTTGAGGGCCCCCCCCAAGAAGAGGGGTCGTCCGAGGAGGGGAAAGTGAGAGGCTGATGGCCAAGCGCAACTCCCAGGAAGCCTGAACCTGTTCTGGATTTTCGCCTTTGTGCACAGACTGTTCACCCTGTTGATGGCAACACTACTCCCACACATTGCATGGGGAGTACAAGTTGGAACAATGTGTCAGACAACTGTGGCCCCGATACTGGGGATCCTGTCTACCTGGACTTTCTATTCATCTAGGAACTTGGGATTGCAAGATTCATGTACAGCACAATCCATCCTATGCACTATTATCACAGATGTATCACAATAAACACAATAATACACCATACTTGCCTCTGTCGTGATTCCAACGTGGGTGCTGTTATGGGGATGATGAACAACAAAATTACACTGTGTATGCGAACTGCAACAGCAAGGACAACACAGGCATGTGAGTACAGGCAACGTGACACATATGAGGGAGACACACCACCAGGGCTACACAACACATACACACCTAGGCCATCTGACTCATTGCCTACACTGATGTTGCCAGGGAAGACGGTGCAATGCACAGACACCACACCCATTCCCAGTTGTAGTCAAGTAGCCCACAGGTGCAGTAAGCAAATGGCAGTCAAATGTGTGACCACAGACAACGCACATCACTAAGTGAAGCACAGGTTTATTACACAGTAGCAACATGCCGTAACCACTACAGATGCAAGGTAACCCCACCTGGTAGCGGGCACACAGTCAACAACTGTAGACAGAAGGAAGTCCATGGGTGTGGCGCACATCACCTGTAGGGACACAACAGCTACCAGCCTGGATGTGCAATCACGTTGTCGGTGGACACAGTTGACCAAACGAATCTGAAAGTACCCTGTGAAGGACAGAAATGACACACAGTCAAAAGCAATGGAGTACAGGACAGAACAGCAAAACTCATGCACAATACATGTTACAAGATACCCACCCAGAACCAAGTTAGCATGTGAACACTGTTGGGGAGTACAGCCCACCTGTAAGCACACATCGCAACACACATCCAGTCAAGTAGCCCATGGACACACTCCAACAGCACCAGAGCACCACCCACACATCATGCCAACTCACATCATTGACATGACACCTCAGGATACTCACATTCAGCTAAAGAAGTTGGTGATGAGCTGTGTGCGGACATCACCATCACCATCATCATCATCATCGTCACTGGCATCGTGTTCCAGGCCAGGATCCTCCACAGGTGGCGGATGTTGGTCATCGTCATCCTGGATGAGAGGCAACTCCTTCCGCACTGCCAGGTTGTGGAGCATGCAGCAGACGATGATAATCTTGCACACTTTCGCAGGGGCATATGGGAGGGACCCTCCGGTCTTGTCCAGGCAGCGGAAGCGGCTCTTCAGGAGACCAAAGGTCCGCTCAATCACTCTCCTGGTCCGACCATGTGCCTCATTGTAGCGCATCTGGGCAGGTGTCACAGGGTTCCTGAGGGGTGTCAGCAACCACGGCATGTTGGGGTATCCCGAGTCACCTACGGACAGACAAGTGCACATCAGCTGACTTGGAAAAGTGGGCGGAATACTACAGATCAGATCACACACAATGGCACAAAGTCAGTACACACCGACAAGCCAGGCACGCTGGTTCTGCATCTGTGCCATCAACCTGGGGATGCGACTACTCCTCATCACAAAGGCATCGTGTGCTGAACCAGGGAAACGGGCACACACGTGTGTGATGGTCATGTCTGCAAGACACACCACCAGTGCATTGACCGAGTGGTAGTGCTTGCGGTTCCTGTAGGCCTGCTCCTGGGCCTGTGGTGGTACCAAAGCCACATGTGTCCCATCAATGGAGCCAATGACATGCGGCATCCTCCCCAGGGCATAAAAGTCACTCTTCACGTCAGTGAGTCGTCGCAGTCTAGGGAAATAGATGTACCGGTTCAGGAAGAGCAACATTGCCGCCAAGAAATCGCGGAGCACACGGCTGAACATGGTCTGTGACATCCCACCAGCAGACGCCACAGTATGTTGGAAGGTACCGGTGGCAAAGAAGTGTAGGGCTGCCATCACCTTCACCTTGGGGGTCAGCGCTGTAGGATACGGCCGGCCAGGCTGCAAATGTGGGGACAACTGCACTGCCAAATCCTCAATCAGCTGCCTGGTGAAGCGGTACCGTCGGATGCTGTCCCGTTCCACCATCGTTGCCAGGTCTGGGAATGGCCGATGGACAGCAGGAGCCCTGCAGTGCAGAGGAGAAGTAAGCAAGATCGTCAGTCACCCCACATATGCGGCATTGAACACACTCAAGATCCCAACATACATCATCATGAGGCACAACTACATGAAGTGTGCAGTACCGGAACGACATGTATGGTACATACATGGCCAACATCTGTCAACACGGTCCTACAGGTGGCATCAATTTGTCCCAGGTTGGCCCATTGGATATCATGATGCTGTGTCACAGTCACCCCCCAGTGACATGTGAGGACAGATGTGCCCCAGGCACCACAGCTCAACGACAGGCACATTCCCAGGGACCCTGTAATGCCACATGGACACTGGCATCACCTGGAGTATCATGTGTACACCACAACAAAACAAACATGACCCCCACAGGTAGTGGCCACACTTGCCATGGCAGGAGAGCCATGGACGTCTGTGACACACACGCACAACATCAGAGTCCATGCACACACAACGTGGATGTGGAGACTGTCTCCCATTGTGCACATGAAATCAGAGACATTGTAAACACTACATGCACAAAGACTGTGGAGGGCCATCACTATTGTGCCACTGGGACACCCTGGCTCAAACATACCGTCCCACATGGGACTCACGGGGTATGTGACATGACATACACAAACACCACTGTGAAATGTGACCATGGCACATGCACAGATATGAACAGTTGCACATCACAGTGGTCACGTACACGTAACACCCAGGATCCTGTCCCCATTAACACGTGCACAGCCTGGGGGTGGCTGCCCACAGGTGACACCCACAGGACAAAATGTACACCAACATACACACAATAGGAAATGCAGCCTTACATGCCTTATGATAAGGTTTGGACAGGCTGTCGTGATGTAGGTGTGCCCCTCACTCCCTGGGAGCTATCTGTGGCTGGCATATGTCCATCTGAGACAGGCATGCTGACATATGCCAGTCACATGTACAGTGATGCGTTGAACAGCAATGGACCGATCGGTGCCTCCGGCCGGCCCATTGCTTTCAATGTGTGCGGGTACGCGTTGTACCCCTGTGCGCGTTGTACTGCAATGGACCGATCGGTGCCTCCGGCCGGCCCATTGCATTCAATGTGTGCGGGTACGCGTTGTACCCCTGTGCGCGTTGTACTGCAATGGACCGATCGGTGCCTCCGGCCGGCCCATTGCATTCAATGTGTGCGGGTACGCGTTGTACCCCTGTGCGCGTTGAACAGCAATGGACCGATCGGTGCCTCCGGCCGGCCCATTGCATTCAATGTGTGCGGGTACGCGTTGTACCCCTGTGCGCGTTGTACTGCAATGGACCGATCGGTGCCTCCGGCCGGCCCATTGCATTCAATGTGTGCGGGTACGCGTTGTACCCCTGTGCGCGTTGTACTGCAATGGACCGATCGGTGCCTCCGGCCGGCCCATTGCATTCAATGTGTGCGGGTACGCGTTGTACCCCTGTGCGCGTTGTACTGCAATGGACCGATCGGTGCCTCCGGCCGGCCCATTGCATTCAATGTGTGCGGGTACGCGTTGTACCCCTGTGCGCGTTGTACTGCAATGGACCGATCGGTGCCTCCGGCCGGCCCATTGCATTCAATGTGTGCGGGTACGCGTTGTACCCCTGTGCGCGTTGTACCTCAATGGACCGATCGGTGCGCACCCATTGACAATGGGCTTGCCTGGCAACGGACGCGTTTTCGAATATTCGAACGAGTCGGTTGCTGGAAAATCAGTTGGTCACCCACAACAATGTTGCAAAATCATGTATGTCATGAAGTTGAAATTTTGAAGGATGCTGTGGGCGTGTTTTGGTGCTGCTATTCCATGGATTGGCCAGATTCAGAAGATGCAAACGACTTGGACCTATCACTTTGGACACAAGGGACAGTATCTGCCTCTCCAGCACATATATATTGCTGCATGTTCCCCTGAGAGCCCACTTGCCTGCACTACATGCTCCAGGACGACATCTGCCACTGCACTGCTGCTGTCTCTGCCCCTCTGGACCCTGCAATGGCACGTACTGTGGAGAGAGCCCCAGCCTTCAGCCTTGAAGAGAACCAGGCCCTGCTGGACAGCCTACTTCCACAGTACAGCAAGCTGTATGGGACACCAGGGGAGCAGGTGAGTGTTCTGTGCACTGCCTTTCTGAATGTGCATTTTGTCTGACTAGCAAGGCTGAGAGTCAGCACACCACTGGCTAGCAGGCTCACTGAGTAGTTGTCACCCCCCATAGTGTGTAGTGACTTGCACTGGACAGGTATGGTGCAGTGACAGTGCTTCTGAACAGGGTTTTACTCCCCATGCTATGATACCATGTAGTGACTTCTGGAAAACTGTCCATGGGCAGCCGTGCACTGCCTGGGTACACCATGTGCCCCTGTGATTGCGACATGTATATGCAACTGTGTCATGCACGGATATGTTGCATGTGTAGTAATGGCCTTATCACTTTGTCATCCTGACAGGCTTCTGCCCATCGGAAGCATGAGATCTGGAAGGACATCGTCCGGGCTGTCCGGTCCGTGGGGGTCTACAAGCGCCGGATCCGCAACTGCCAAAAGAGGTGGCAGGACCTTCGGGGCTGGACCCGGAGGATTGCACGGGTCCAGCTGAAGCTGTCGCCTCCTCGCAGGAGGGGCGGAACACGGACCCTGACCCCCACATGCTCAGGATCCTGGCGGTGGTCTTTCCAGACCTGGATGGGCAGCTGAAGGCCAGAGAGCAGCAAGGAGGGGGTGAGTCAAAGACTGCACTGTGTACTCTGTCTAACATGTTATGTGCCCTCCTCGGGCCAGGTTGAACTGCCACAGTACAGCAGTCATGTTGTCCAGGAGCCATGTCCCTCTATTGTGCACTGCCCACTCCTCATCTGATACCCAGGTGTGGCCCTTACATGCAGGGAATTCTGTCACTTAGGACTGTGTCCTTGCAGTTTGCTTGACTCAAGGTGGGAGACAGCATCTGTTTCCCTGACTCTGTGGTGGGCATCATGGGTGGGTCCATTGCTTACACAATGCCTGTATTCTGACATGTATTCAGCGTGTTACTTTGATCTGTGGTCCAATTGCTGAGCTGATCCACCACATGTGGCTGGGGTACCTGGCACACACCCATGCTGCGGGTGGGAACAATGTTTGGGCCCCAGGAGTATGTATATGACGTGTGTCACACATACTTAGCCAGCTGCCTACAGTCCAGGGCTCATCCCTCATTCATGTGGGGCTGGACAGTCATGCCTACTCCAGGCCATACAATACACTCTGTACTCCCACTCCCGTGTATCAGAGGACACATTGTGCACAGTGATTTGACCCCTCAGGTGTCTGCCTCTGTGTCAGTGTGCTGTGGATTAGTCGCCAGGACTGCTGTGGAGTTTCTTGGTAGGGGCTCAGCATGCCACTGGAGATGTGACCATAGGAGACGATACTTGTGTGACACATAGGTGTCTGATCAGCTGCCCATGCAGACTGGGGCATGTAAATGTGAAGTTCAGGCAGCTGTTCCCCATGCACAGCAGAGTGTGAGGGGCTCAGGTTCAGAGGGTAGTGTCACAGGTCTCCCATATGTCCAATAGGTATGACCTGGACAGATGAGGGTTAAGAGGATGTGTTGTGGGGGGGATGTACATGTGCACTTGTGCAGCTCCAGGACTTGCATTCCCCATGACCTACTATTGTGACACAGTGCAGAGTGTTGTTGTCTGGCTGCAAAGTCATACATCACTGAGACAGTGATGTATGACTTTGCAGTCATGCCTCCGCCATGGCATGTGTCTACTGATTGGTGATCCTGCAGGGGAGTGACATGTGCTACATGCACACCATAGTGGCGCTGGCTATCAGGACATGGGTGCATCATGGTGTCTGTCGCTGGTATGCATCACATGCATTTCCTATTTGACTCTGGGCATCCCTTACATCCGTAAACCTGTACTGACTCAGTGGCAAGAGCTGTGATGTGTCCACACCGTGTCCTCTGCACTGTCCAACTACTGTGTACTTGGTGCATGTGTCAACACTGGGGTGTTGCAATCCAACAGACACCAGACAGATGGGTGCAAGGCCATGTGGGATGTGAGTGCCATGCTTGGCATCAGACTGACAATTGACTTCTCCTGTTCAATTAGGGCACTTTTAGCAATGTACAACTAATGATGCCAGGGCTTGCTCTGTAATGTGCTGTGCTCACAGTGGTGTGTGCGTTTGGTGCAGGTGACTGATGTCTGTCTGTTTCCCCATTGTTTGCAGATACATCCACGGCCACGGAAGGGGACAGCTCCACGGACCAGGAGGAGCCGGAGAGCCAGACTGGGTCAGCAGCCGAGGAGTGGTCGGAGGGACCCAGTGGCACGGAGGGCGAGGGGAGCCACACCGAGGAGTCCTCAGCAGCATCCACCTCAGCTGAGGACCAGAGCAACTCGGAGGATGACTCCCTTGTGGAGGCGGGTGTCAGCAGCCACCACACCCCAGCTAGTGTTGCTGTCCCCGCCACCACCAGCACCACCACCGCCCTCCCATCGGCTCCCATTCCCCAGGTCCGTGGAGGCTCCCATGTCCGGGAGCGTGTCTCCTTTGGGCCAGGCACCGCACCCCCTGCCCCTGTGTCCCCTGCTGCCCTGAGTGAGGAGTCTGTGTACCTCCTTCGCCAGCTCCATGTAGGGCAGACAGCCATGCTGAGTGTCCTCCATGCGCACACCGCGCTGTTGACTCAGCTGGTGTCGTTCATGGAGGGCATCTCATCGGGCATGTCTGACCTACAGAGGGGCAATAGGTCCATGGACTCCTCCCTGACGGCAGCAGTGTCCCTCCTCAAACGGTCCCTCACCCCTCCTGCCTCTGCTCCATCCACACTCCCCAGCACCTTACCCATCCCAGGCACACACACACTGGCACAGGCACACACCAGCACACACACATCCAGCACACTGACACACACGCCAATGACAAAACGCACACGCACGCACATTCAGGGGACTGAAGCCAGACTCACAGGGGATGGGGCCCTGGAACACACACACGCATCCACATGCACTGCGCAGTCCTCAGTTCCCTCTCCCTCCAAAGCACCCTCCCTTGCCTCACCTGCAACCCCAAAGTCACAGCAGCTCTTCCTCTGTGACCTCGGCCTCTTCCCCACCGATGAAGCTGCTCCAGCATCCCGGGGGAAGAGGAAGCCCACCCACACGGAGCAGAGTGCCCCTCGCCCCCGGACACCCTCCCCCAGGCGCAGACGGACTGAGGCCCCCACCCGCAAGTCCCCCCGGAGTGCTAAGAGCAAGACCCCGCCACCACCCTGCAGCTCAGGCACAAGGTCTCCGTCCTCCATCCCTCAGGCCCCCACTGCACAGGTGCCCCCACCACACCCTGCCCCAGGTTCCCCCACCCACAGATATACCATCCCCAAGATGCTCCGGCCTTCTCCCCCTGCCACTTGCTCTCCCAGCACCACACCCCCCGCTGCGCTTGTCTGTGCCACTGATGTGGTGAGGGTGTCCCCCCCTCTGTCCAACCCACCTTGCCTGTTCCCCATTCTCCTCCCCTGGAGGTAGGCACTGCAGTGGAGTCCACTACCGCCCTGTCTGACTTGGGCACTGCAGTGGCGGACCTGTCCACCCCATCTGCAGGGTCCACTGCAGTTGTGCCGGCACCCACGACATCTGTGTCATGCCCCCAGTTGTGCCGGCACACACCATGTCAGACACCTCCACTGCAGTTGTCAGTGGCTCTCCTGCACCCACCACCCCTTCCCTGACTCCCCCTGGTGAGCCCTGATCCTGTCCCTGCGGTGCCTGGCCTGCCCCCCGGTTGCCCCTCCTAGTGGATTGTCCCTGGTATTGTGCAGGCATGCGTAGGGTGACATCTGCCAGTGTCACCCTGTTTGAACTTTGACAATGGACTGGCCATTGGCCTTTGCTCTTTTTTCAGGACTTCGTTTGGCCTCAACACATATGCTGAATAAAGCAACTTTCTTTTCTCTAGTGCTCATGCTTCAGATGTACATGTTGTTGGTGCAGCTAACCATGCCCTTGCTGCAGTGATGGTGATATCTGGTCTCATGATTATGAAGTGTTACTGTGCAGGAACCCATGTGGTCCAGGGGGAATGTGTCCTATCATGTGGTGTATCCATGTCATCAATAGCAGCATCTGAGGGTGTCATGTGTTCAGTATTTGGCAATGGGTTTCCTACTTACATTGGCAATTTCATATCTGTGGCTTCCACCCCTGCACATCTGTTGTGCCTGCCATCGTTGCATTTGTCTACTTCCCTGACCGTGTTGCCATCTCCAGTGGACATGCAGGTTTGGGCATCAATGGGGAGGGACTCATCCGTGTAGTCAGTGCAACATTGCTATACAAGTGTGTTGGATCTGTGCTGATGATTCCGTTGGCACATCCATGACCAGGCTGATGTGATGGGAGCCCTCATTTGGTGCTAATTGTTGATTGTGTGACCAAGTGCTCAGCTGACATGATGGGGCCCTACTGAGGCAACATATGGCACAGCTTTCCTCACACAGGAGTGGAGTCCCCTCATGGCAGTGTGTACACGTGTGACATTGCCTGCGCCCAAGGTGTGTGTTGTATGTGCATGTCTGTGTGTTCACTTCCATTCATCTGCGCATGCTGTGATCCCTAGTGTTGTACCTGTTTGTGATGCTTGCTGACTTGAGCTATGTTCCCCCAAAGTCTTCTCCCTGTGTTCTCTGTGATGTGGGTGCATGGCACATTACTGGTCATCAGGGTGTCACCCATAGGTGTGTTTGCTGTCAGGGCAGAGTTTGTGTGCTGACGCAGATGGGTCACAGTCAGGTTTCCCTTTGGCACTTGTTGTTTGCCCCTGTCATGTGATTTCCAGTTTGTGTTATCTTTCAGTGATTGTGACACGTTGTGTGTGTGACTGCTGGCACTCCTTAGGGTCCGGGCTGCAATGTTGGTTGTTGTCTATGTGTGTTCTTTGTGGGTGACCTTGGCTTCTTCATTGGTGTGTGACTGTGGCTGGGATCCCATTGGTCGGTGTGGTATTGCCGTCATGTCCATGTACAGAGTAGTGTGCAGTGTGTCAGACATTCAGGAGTCTTGTTGAGTGTCCATGTGTGATGTGTTTCTACACCTTGGTTCCCACCCACCACCCTGGAATAGTCATGGGTGCATGTGCAATGTCACCAGTGCATGTGTACTTCACTGCTGCACATTGTTGGAGGTCGAGGGGTGTGGTGTTGAGTGTGTGCAGATGAGAGTTGTTGCCCGGCTAGTCCCCTGCCTCCATGTTGGCCTTGGCTTACTGGCCATGCTGATTGATTTGTGCTTGTGTAGGTGTGATGGTAGTTAGTTGCTCAGGACACCTGACTGTGGTTCACAGTGTGAACGACATTTAGCTTTGTCATCACAGTGGTATTTTTCTTCAGCCCAGGGTCACCACATTGTGGGGGCCCTGGGGGTGGTGCTGTGGTGTGTCTGTGACTTGCTGTGTCAGTTGTTGTTCCTACGTGCCTGTGTGACATGTGTGTTTTGTGCTCCCTCTCACCTGTCAATGCCTGCTTGCCCACATAGGGGATTTGGATCCATGAGTTAGCTTAGTGTGGCAGTGTATGCACATCTGTATGATTGGTATTCAGCTCTCCTCATGTGTTGTGTTGTTGCCTGGGGACACTGGCACCCCCACCCCTCACCTGCTGTGTATGATGACAGTGTTGGTCTGCCTGTTTGTGTTTGTGCATCTGCACCACTGCATTGGCATATCTTGGGTGTGCCATTGGCTGTATGTTGTTTGGTGTGTTTCCCCTGCTGTCCCTGGGACTCCTAGGTCATCGGTCAGCACAGTGATCATGGTTTGTGTGTCCCATTGCTGCCATGGTATGGTATCTGTTCACCTCACATCTGCTGTCTCCACAGGGTATCTGCATTTGTGTGCCCATTGGTGCAAATATGTGGTTCTGCATTCTGATGGTCACTTCTGTCATTGTGTCATTGATGACTGTTGACGGTCTCAGCCCCCATGGGTGTTGTTTGTCTGCACATGGCCAAAGGAATGTTTCATTTGCACTGCAGTATTTGGCTCCCCCAATTTATGTTGCAATGGGACACATACACTACTTTGCCACAGATGAGTTTTTGGTTCTGTGACCAGGAATGATCCATGCAGTTTGGCAGTTGCAGCTCTTTCTTTGTTAACAATTACCTTTTGGTCACTGTGATGATGAGGGTGTAGACCCCATTGCCACAATGGTCAAAATGTGCTTCAGCTATGGACCCCACACTTACCTTTTGGTCACTGTGATGATGGGGGTTTAGACCCCATTGCCACAATGGTCAAAATGTGCTTCAGCTATGGACCCCACACTTACCTTTTGGTCACTGTGATGATGGGGGTTTAGACCCCATTGCCACAATGGTCAAAATGTGCTTCAGCTATGGACCCCACACTTGCCTTTTGGTCACTGTGATGATGGGGGTTTAGACCCCATTGCCACAATGGTCAAAATGTGCTTCAGCTATGGACCCCACACTTGCCTTTTGGTCACTGTGATGATGGGGGTTTAGGCCCCATTGCCACAATGGTCATGGGCTGCTTGCATTGTGGGTGCCACACACATATATGTGTGGCACATGTGCTAGGGGGTCACATTGTATGTTCAATGTCATGTTCGGTGTTGTAGGCATTTGACACAGCCTGCTCACACGCTTGTCATGGTGGTGGGGGGATGTCTTAATCTTGCATTCCCTAGGTTGTGGTGTGCTTGTTGTGTCATGCATTGTCCATCCTATGAGTGGGGGTGGTAGTAGTGGTAGGCATCCTGCCCCCCTGGCTAAGGGTGGTAGTAGTGGTAGGCATCCAGCCCCCCTGGCTAAGGGTGGTAGTAGTGGTAGGCTTCCTGCCCCCCTGGCTAAGGGTGGTAGTAGTGGTGGGCATCCTGCCCCCCTGGGTGAGGGTGGTAGTAGTGGTAGGCATCCTGCCCCCTGGCTAAGGGTGGTAGTAGTGGTAGGCATCCAGCCCCCTGGCTAAGGGTGGTAGTAGTGGTAGGCATCCAGCCCCCTGGCTAAGGGTGGTAGTAGTGGTAGGCATCCAGCCCCCTGGCTAAGGGTGGTAGTAGTGGTAGGCATCCTGCCCCCCTGGCTAAGGGTGGTAGTAGTGGTAGGCATCCAGCCCCCTGGCTAAGGGTGGTAGTAGTGGTGGGCATCCTGCCCCCTGGCTAAGGGTGGTAGTAGTGGTGGGCATCCTGCCCCCCTGGGTGAGGGTGGTAGTAGTGGTGGGCATCCTGCCCCCTGGCTAAGGGTGGTAGTAGTGGTAGGCATCCAGCCCCCTGGCTAAGGGTGGTAGTAGTGGTGGGCATCCTGCCCCCCTGGGTGAGGGTGGTAGTAGTGGTGGGCATCCTGCCCCCTGGCTAAGGGTGGTAGTAGTGGTGGGCATCCTGCCCCCCTGGGTGAGGGTGGTAGTAGTGGTGGGCATCCTGCCCCCCTGGGTGAGGGTGGTAGTAGTGGTGGGCATCCTGCCCCCTGGCTAAGGGTGGTAGTAGTGGTGGGCATCCTGCCCCCTGGGTGAGGGTGGTAGTAGTGGTGGGCATCCTGCCCCCCTGGGTGAGGGTGGTAGTAGTGGTGGGCATCCTGCCCCCTGGCTAAGGGTGGTAGTAGTGGTAGGCATCCTGCCCCCTGGCTAAGGGTGGTAGTAGTGGTGGGCATCCTGCCCCCCTGGGTGAGGGTGGTAGTAGTGGTGGGCATCCTGCCCCCTGGCTAAGGGTGGTAGTAGTGGTGGGCATCCTGCCCCCCTGGGTGAGGGTGGTAGTAGTGGTGGGCATCCTGCCCCCCTGGGTGAGGGTGGTAGTAGTGGTGGGCATCCTGCCCCCCTGGCTAAGGGTGGTAGTAGTGGTGGGCATCCTGCCCCCCTGGGTGAGGGTGGTAGTAGTGGTGGGCATCCTGCCCCCCTGGGTGAGGGTGGTAGTAGTGGTAGGCATCCTGCCCCCTGGCTAAGGGTGGTAGTAGTGGTAGGCATCCAGCCCCCTGGCTAAGGGTGGTAGTAGTGGTGGGCATCCTGCCCCCCTGGGTGAGGGTGGTAGTAGTGGTGGGCATCCTGCCCCCTGGCTAAGGGTGGTAGTGGTGGTGGGCATTTGGCACCCCCTGGCTAAGGGTGGTTGTGGTGGTTGGCATCCAGCCCCCCTGGGTTGGGGTGGTGGCGCGCATTCAGGCCCCTGTGTGCATATGTGGCATTGGTGATGGGCATCCCGCCCCTATGGTGCTGCTGTTGCAAGTATATTCAGATTCCCCGTGTATGTGTGTGATGTGTCGTGTACGTGTTGTATGTGTTTTGTGGTTGGTGTCTGACTTACCTTCTGCGCCGTACGCGTCCGTGCCTGTTCCGGTAGTAGATGTAGAATATTGGTATGATCGGGACGAAGGGATTCATGGTTGGTTCGTGTCGTTCGTCCTTCTCGTTGCTTCGCGTCGTCCTCGTCGCTTGGCTTCGTCCTCGTCGCTTCGCTTCGTCCTCGTCGCTTCGCGTCGTCCTCGTCTGTGCTGTGTTCGTCTCGTAGCCGTGGATCGTGTTGTGGCGCGATTCGGAGCTTATGTGCGCCTCTCCCGGATGCTTTGACGTGCCGTGCGTAGCGACGGGTTCGGCGCGTACGGAAAGCGCATCGTACTTGTCCGGCCGGACGGGGCTGCATTTTCCCTTCCGTGCGACTCGATTCGGCGTTTCCGGATTCGCCTCGGTCGGAGAACAGGACCTGGTTTGGGTGAGTACGGCTCGGCCGGGAATTTTTGCTGTTGTGCGCATCGTACTTGCTCGTTCGGTGTGCTGTACGGATCGGTCGGGAAACTGGCTTTCGCATGGCTTTTTTCCCGACCGAATAGTATTGGGTGCGCCTCCGACCGAGATCGGAATCGGCCCCTAAATGGTATCTTTCATATAGCTGTCAACTGTAAGCTGTAAACTGTTTTGTTAAATTTATGGTTTTGGACACAAAAATCATTTTGTGCCGCATTGAAAGGCCATCTTGTTGCCATTGTATGACAGTGTTGCGCTTTTGATCGCATTTTCAATCTCTGACTTTTATACCTTGACACAGTGATCAGATACTTAACTAATGGTCAGCCTGCCGTGGAGCGATTTCCCATCAGCTTTAAAACACAATTCTCAGGGAACCATTTTCATCATGTGGTGCTTGGAATTTATTGCAATGGACGTTATGGCACTCTTGGCATGAGCAGGCGGCCGGACTTGATGGATAAACCTTTGACCTTCCGGACACTTACTGACCTCATCTTTGACTTTGAAGACTCGTACAAGAAATACTTGCACTCTGTCAAAAAAGTGAAGATTGGACTCTATGTACCACATGATCCGCACAGCTTCCAGCCTATTGAGTGGCGGCATCTGGTTCTCAACGTAGGGAAGATGATGCAACCAGACATTAAGAAGGAACTGGAGAAGCATGCCAGAGATATGAGAATGAAGGTAGGTGCCTGTCCCTAAAGCACATTCAGCTGTTGTCCCTGGAAATGTGATATCATGGACCAGCCGTAGCATTACTGTCATTTGTTTACTTTGCATTTATCCTTCTGCGTATCACTATTTATGTATCAAATGTGCCTGGATAGCAGCTGCTCACTCTACAGTTTAGAGGGATGTCTTCAGCTTGGCAAGATAGGAAGGCCGAGAAAAGGGCCCTTCATGGCACTCCTCACAGATCTGGTTCCGGGTGGTTCATTTGCAGAAACTGTGAGCCTTAAGGATTGAAGTTTGTCCATATGGCCCTTCTTTATCCCTTCTGTGGTGAAGTATGTCTGACGGCCATAGACCCTTTCCACAGCAGGGCTGGGAACACTGTTAGAAATTAATTTTACTGGTCTGAGCATTTCTGCTTTACTTTGCAGTTAAAAGTGCAGTGCCTAAGAAGGGAAGGTAACAAAATGGTCTATTGGGGGAGGAGGCGGAGAACTCTTTGAGGGCACGGGTCCACTGGTTGAAAGACCCATAAATATCTCTCCTCCATAGTGCTTTACAGATATGCTTGTTGCTTTGGTACCCATAGTTGCTGTTTGATCTACAGGCACAATACACTCCTTTGGTCTCTGTGGCTACCACAGGGCAACTATAACCGCCATCTTGGAAAGGCATTTTTTGATTGTTTTATGGTTTTACTTTCCCATTGTTCTTTTAACTTGATTTTAGTTTACAGTAGCTACGACTCACAAGGGAGCTTGTGAGCGTAGCTGGACCCCAGTTTGACATTTCTTTGCCCTCACTGTTTGTTTGGCCCTCGCGCTTACTAGCGCCTGTGGCCATGCCCCCTAACCCACCCGCCGATGCCAGGCTACACAGCCGGCCCACAAGCGCAGCTTTCTGTTACAGCGTGGACCTTACCCATCAGTGTTTGCGTTTCACTCCTTGTAGGCACCAGATTGCCAGGGAGTTGCCTGGCTCCCAACTATTAGCCATCTTGGAAAGGCTTTTTTTTAAATTGTTTTATGGTTTTAAGTTCCCATTGTTCTTTTAGCTTGATTTTAGTTTACAGTAGCTACGATTCACAAGGGAGCTTGTGAGCGTAGCCGGGGTAGCTGGACCCCAGTTTGACTTTTCTTTGCCCTCACTGTTTGTTCAGCCCTCGCGCTTACTAGCGCCTGTGGCCACGCACCCTAACCCACCCTCGGATGCCATGCTACAAAGCCGGCCCACAAGCATGTCAACGCAGCAGGCGTGCCGCTGGTGCGCCAAAGGCAAGCCCATCTGCGCCCACCCGTGCTCAGTGCCAGCCACTCTGCCGGTTTGGACGTAGATTCATTACAACCACCGCCTACTGTTGAATACTCAAGGGACTTCCTTATGGGACTCAGACTACAAGGTAAGAGGTGTACTGGTCTTCGCTATGACCCCCCGGCGGCTCATAGTATGTCCCGCTGTCCACTTTGTGAACTTACTTATCTCAATCGCCCAGCTGTTAACACCAAGACTTATACCCCAACCCCTGATAAAAACACAATTGCATTTTGCGAATTTGTAGAAACTCACCAGCTAGACCTGGCCTTCTTTACCGAAATGTGGGTCGATGCCTCATCGGATCCAGATTTACTTCGGCCTTACCCACAGGATTTAAAATCCATAGAGTAGACAGTAGGAAAAAAAGGCGGGGATAGCAATAATTTTTAGAACCGTTATAAAATCTCATCGTGAAGCTCTTGCCGAAGTCACGGACTGCGAGGCGCTGGTTTTTAAGATCGAACTAAACAGTCATTATTCATTCAATGGAATATTACTTTATCGCCCGCTGAGGACCAAAGCCTCGTTTATTGATAATATTGGCCTACTCCTGGAACTCAAAGCTGAATCCCCTAATATCTCAATTCTAGGAGATTTCAATTTTCATTTAGAGAATACTAAGGACCGTGATACGGATATTCTCCTGGACCGGATGGCCAGTGTTGGACTGATCCAGCTGGTAAAAGACCCCACTCACAAGGCAGGGCATTGTCTGGATGGAATTTTCTTGGATAATTCCAACTTAAGATGGGTTAGTTCTCTTCTTCTGACCTGGTCCGATCACAACCCACCTCTGTTTGAAATTTTAGGACCAATAAAACCATCTTTCAAGCATCATGGAAAAACAGCCTCAAGTCGTCCCTGGAATAAAATAAAAGCCAGCCAATTTAATATCCTTCCTAACCAATCGCTGCCCGAGATCCCTTCCGATCTCCAATAAGCGGTCAGCAAATATCTCTCTTGGCTAGAATCAGCAATAATTCAATTCTGCCCCCCTCCCCCCCCAAAAAAAACCATTGGCGATCCAGGACCTCTCCACTTGAACCCTGAACGATGCCCTTAAAGCCCCTAAACAAGCATGTAGAAGATTAGAAAGAAAATGGAGATAAGATTACAACTCGCAGGATAAAATTAAGTATATTGACTCCATTCAAGCCTACAAGAGCTTAATCATGAAAGAAAAATCCTTCAGGCATGGCGTCACTCCATTCTTGCATGGGCCAAGACAGAGGGTATCGCAATCCATCGCGAGGACACTATGGGCATTCGCAAGACCCCAATGGCTGCTAGTTGGAATGTAATGCTAGCCGAGCTGCTGCTGACCGGTGAAGGCACGAGGGGGAGCTCACCCGGGGCTGATCCCGCAGATTGAATGTACATATGCGCAAAGCACCACCAGTCTAACCACGTTGCCCGGTCGATTGCAGTAGGCGACACACGCGCCTGCACCACCAATAGCACCGAACAGCGAGTGAACACACTAACAGTGGTCACAGCAACACCTGTGATACTATAGGCGGGGGAGCCGACAGGGAACTCTGAGCTTGTTATATAGAACCAGTTATGTTTTAAGTTGTCCCTATACCGTTATCGCCCGCCACCCTACACCATGAGACAAACAGCAGTACACCATAGCGCTAGAACGCATTATGAACTATGGAATCAGGGAAAGTGCACGGTCGCACACAAAGTTACAGTTGCAAGTCATAAGCGTATGCTGCCTATTGCACTTAGGCAATGCTTACTCCACTAATCAATTTTGCTCCAATGCCATTGTACCGTATGATGCACAACAAAAATTATCTTTATGGTCTGGTATGTGGTGTATGTATGGTAACTTGCTGGTAATAGTTGAAAATGTAATATATATATATTTTTTAAATGGAAAAAAAAATGAAAGAGAAATTCTTCTATTACACAGAGAAAATTAAAGCTGCTAATGGTTGCTCTAAAGCACTATTTGCTACTGAGAACTTTCCAAATTAGCAGAACCAAAATATTCTATAGTAAGTCAGCAATTTTGCAACTCTCTGGCCACCTCCTTTCAGGATAAGGTAACGTCTGTATATGACACCTTCTTGCTTTTGGATGAGCATTCTGCTCCGACACCTATTCAACAGCAAAAATTACAACAATGTGTCCCTTCACACTCTGGCCCTGAAACGCCTACCATAAACATCCTTTTGTCTTTCACCACACTAACTGAAGACCAAACCCTCAATATTTTAACCTCTATCAAGTCGGGGGTTCCCTTTGGTCCCATGCCCACCGAGAATCATTCATCTTTCAGATTATAGCCACTTACCTTACGTCTCTATTTAATAGGATGTTCACTCTGGGACTTTTTCCCAACGAGTGGAAAAGAGGCTCAATACTTCCACTCCTAAAAAAGCTGAATCTGGACATTAATGATCCCCTAAGTCATAGACCGATCTCGAGACTCCCCTTCCCATCAAAGGTAGTAGCGAAAATTATAAATATGGAATTAACGAAGTTTATCACAACCAATTCCATCTTGGACTCATCCCAGTTTGTCATTCGAGCTCACTATAGCACAGAGCTAACACTGATCACCGCCACCGAAGAGCTCAGACAGACCTTGGACAATAGTGGCAGTGCAGCTTTGATCTTATTGGATCTATCAGCCGCCTTTGATACGGTCAACCATAAACTTCTGGTTTACCGTCTAGCCTCGCTCGGGATCAAGGACAAAGCTCTATCACTTCTAGCCTCCTTCCTCTTGGAGCGATCTCAATTTGTTTTTTTGGGTGACTGTTTCACCCTCCTCACTCCCTTGATGAGTTCCTCAGGGATCATCTTTGAGTCCTACTCTATTTAACCTTTGTCACTCGTTTGGCCAAACTAATAAAAAGCTATGGATTTGCACTAGTCTCTTATGCGGATGACACACAAATGATTGTAGCAATAAACAGTTCACCAAACTCAACAGCGGCCCGCTTTCACGACTGCATGTGTCATATTGGCAATTGGATGTTAGACAATTGCTTCAAGCTCAATTCATCGAAAACAGAGGTGCTACGTTTTTGTAATAACCCCTCAGTCTGGACTATTAACTGGTGGCCCTCTCAGCTTGGTCCTCTCCCAATTCCAACGAACAAAGCAAAACATCTTGGAGTGACATTTGACTCTGGTCTGTCCTTCGGAAGACAGTTTAATCATATTACCTCCTCCATGTTTCTTCATCCTCAAAGTCCTGAGGAAGATACTCCCTTTCATCCCTTCTGATTTACAAAAAACAGTAGTCGCCACACTCCTATTTTCCAGACGTGACTAGCAATGCTTTATTTACTGGCATATAAAAGCGTTGCATCAACAAACTTCAGATCTCACAAAATGCTGCAGCACGATTACTCTTGGGAATTGCAAGACACGAATCAGCCTCCAACACCCTTGTGCAACTGCATTGGTTGCCAATTACAAAATACATTCAATTTAAGGCTTTATGCATAGCTTTCAAGTCTCTGCATGGCCTTGGCCCAGAGCAGCTATCACTATATCTTAAGCCCTACACTCCTACAAGATCCCTCAGATCAGCTGTCGGCTGCAATATTATTGTTCCTAGATTCAGAAAAGTGAGATGGGGCGGTAAGAACTTCGCCACTATGATGGCAAGGCTCTGGAACTCCATGCCACTAACACTAAAGAAGGAATCCAATCTGCTTAGATTCAGAAAGGGCTTAAAAACCTGGCTATTTAAGACACGGATTCTTAACTAAGTTCTACTCGTCCATCACTGTTCAGAAGGTAGAGCTGAGACACCTCAGGGTATATGTCCGCTTTATTAATTCTCATTTCATTTGATCACAGGCTGATACTTAGTGTTTATGGAATTGTACAAGGCTTGCGCAAGTGCCTTTATTGTTCTGGCTGAAACCTAAAGTCCCAGTTTGATGGTGCTTGTGAGACCAACTGTATATAGTACGAGGTTATTGGTAGATCGGCCACTATTCACATTGTTTCCCAAAAGATCCGTTTTATCCAGAACAACTATGGCGAAAGACATTTGCACTGGCAGGGACTCCTTTCTGGAGGCCAGTGGAGAGATCTGCCAATTTTCGGAAGGTGAAAATGCAGATGGCATAAAGGTAAAATGTCAGAAGAAGGTTATTAAGAGCGTACATAGTGTAATATTCCTCTTTAGGTAAGATGTTGACTTTTGCCCCAGTTCTTAAAGCCGGAGTTCTGAAAGTCGATTACATACACTCATAGCTTTACTTCCTAAGTTTAGTGGAGATTTCTAACTTTAAAGTGATTCACAGCGAATCCTCTGTGTGCTCTTAAAAATGTACCACCATCTTCAAAACCTGCTGCATCCTTTACAAAGTCTTCACGGCCAGAACACCAGCTTATGTTGCAGACAAGCTTACCATGTCTGGTGGTTCATGGCACACCTACTGCTAGGACTCCTTCAAACTGCAGTCTAAGAAGCGTAAATAAGGAAAAAAACAAGGCTCCATGCCTTTTACATCTATAAACATAGGACCTGCAACAATTTCCCACGTCTTCAAGGATTGCCCCAATGCTGCTCCAATTTACGAAAGAATTGAAGAAGCACCTCTTTAAAGAACACTACTTTAAAATGTATTAACCATCCACAACCCAGCTACCTCCCTGATAACTCCTTGACTTTATGCTTGTCCTTGAGTCTGTACAGAGTTCCACTGCCTTTTGGCTAGGTTCTTGCTGTAGAAACACCATATACACACACACATCTGACATTTCCAGAAGCATCCCTGTTTAGTAATTCTGCTCATACAGGATTTCTTCAGGTGAAACATTTTGCATGAGCAAGTAATGAGAAAATGATCATTTGGATCTTCTTTTCACTATGGAGAAACCACTTTCCATAAAACCCCTTGAATTATGGAGGTTTCACTTTCTTTCAAACCCTGGAAAGACACTTGGGACTACCTTTGGCAGGAGTAGGTTTATGTAGAATTTGGTTAACTGGAGTACACCATTAGATTGGACAGAGGTTACATTCTGCCACTGAAAGGGACAATGTACTGCACTTTTTGACTTGTGGGAAAGCTTATGTTCAGTACAGCAGGACTCGTTTGATTATGGTGGAAAGCCAATGATCGATAATTTAGGCCTATGTTACATGAAATCTCAGATTACAGTAGTAGGCAAGGGTTTTGGTCACCCACCCAACAAACCCTAGTGGTAGAAGATTTTCATTGTGAAATCTTTGTGAGGCCATTTTGAGAGAAGTTGTGTATTGTTTTACCAACTGCAAATGTGTGCATATTTGTAATTTTATAAATGTATGCAGGATGGTTAATATCTTATGCACACTTCAGTACGCCTGTGTTGATTATGGTTTCAAGCCAGTTATAAAGATTGTTGGCCTTATTGGTTCATTGGGGAATGTTTTATGTCTATTTCATAGGTTTGCTTCGCTAATTATGAAAAGTTATGACAAAGCCAGTAGGCCTGACTAGTTTTATTGTAAAAAAGCATAAGTTAAAGCCAAAGGGCATTTAAGGGTGGATTGTTATTGTGCTGTGCTTAAAACCTGCATGCAGGTGTTTTGTTACGTGGAATCTCAGTGGGTCGTCAATATCAAAACCCTTGCCTACTACTGTAATCTAACAAACCATGTGGATAGGTTTGCACATGGATAATCCTTATTATGTCTTCTTATTGTTTTGACCACTAATTTTGTACATATTTGTAACTTAATTACAGTATAATACATGGAATCCTGCAGTCCATATATAAAAACCTTGTCTCTAATTTCGTTATTACAGATGACTTGTGATGCACCTAGTGTTGCCTATAATAACGAAATTACCATCTGTTGCTGTTTAATTTGGTTATTACAAGCATGTGTTTAGGCAGCAGCATATTTTCTTTTTCCCACTTTTATTTTATCCTGCATATGTCGAGTTTGTGTGTCTTAACTGTGGCTGCGTATGTGGGTCGGTGAGTGAAAGTAGAGCAGTGGGTGGGTGAGTGAATGGATGCATGAGTGCTTATTGAGTGCCTAATCCCATCAGTAACTGAAGAGGCACTTTCATTTTTTTAGCCAGACCTATTGGCATGGTCAGTGCCTCTATTTTTCTTTCAATGTATCTGGCACTTGGTCACTTTGAACTTTGGGAGGAATTATGATAAATTTTAGATGGGTACGTTGAAGATATTCAGATAAACTAAACGGTGTGAGTTGTTAAAGGTAGCCTGGTATTTTAATGTGTGTTTTGTTACTATTCCTCCAGATACTTAAGTCCTCAAGTACCCAGTCCCCAATCAAAGACCGAAGAGGAAAGTCACTGTCCCCGCGCAGACGGCAAGTTAGTCCACAAAGGCGAGTTTGCAGAAGAGACAAATCGTAAGTATTCATGCAGCTGTTTGTGTACTTCAGCACAGTGACGTGAATCCACAATGACATTTGTTTCCAGGTCCAGCCTCTTTCATTTACTACATTGATGCACTGACTATCTTATAATCCCTAGATAAATTGAAGCCACTGGCTTCGACACCTCTAAACCGTGATCATTAAATGGAAAAGTCACGGCTGAATAAGATGTGCTCACAGCATGAAGGCCCGTTTTCAAATTAATGGCATCGGGTGGTTTCAACATATTTGTGCAAACTGTGCCAGTGTATGCTGTAACGCAGCTTGTGAAAATTTGATCATAATCTGTTTTTGGCTTACATTTTCTAGAATATAATTATTTTGAAGTGACACTTTGCTGAGATTGATTTCAGCAGGCATGCTTACTCTTTTACTTCAGGAGTAGTTGTTCTGAAGTAAGCTTTCAATTCACTTTGGGATATTGGAGTTCAAGCGCTTTTGGAGCGTTTAGAGCTTTCAACTTTCTCTCCCAAAGTCTAATTTAATTTAGCATACTTGTAATACTAGCTGTTTGGTAGGCAGTGTTTTTGTTTGGACTTTAATAGGTTCATATTTGTCCTACAGAATGTAAGCCAGTCCGTTGTCACACCTTTCTTGTTATGAAGCTGCAGACCACCCTGAACATGGGTTTACCTTTATTAAGTATGTAATGGAAGGGGCACCCACCAGCTGTGCTCGGGTGACGTCATACCATCGCTGCATCACATTTGCTGTGAGAGTGCACAAGATTACAAGTGAATACGAATCTTGATGGAGGTGGTACTCTATAGGGGATAGGAGTAACTTAAATTGTGAAGATGGGGTTTATCCCTAATAATTACTGAAATGCTTTTATCCTAAAATTAAATCCTTAAAGTTTACCAATGGTGCTTAATAGGTGTTGTTCAGAGTTGAAGAGTCAAACTAAAGGCACTCTAGCTAAATGAGCTGAAGTTACGTGCCACGTTCTCCCTCATCCTTCCTCTGTAAAATGCTTTGAAAAACATGGTTAGTGATTGGTTCAGGGAGGGTTAGCAAAAAAATCATGCATGAACCCTACCCAACACAAAAGGCAGTGAGGTCTCCTCTGTATGGCCAATGATTGGGTGAGGATGAAATGTAGCCCTTCACCAGAGCATGTTCCATCAATGATGCGCTGTGCTGACTGGAGACATACTACCAAGTGAACCTGACAATTGGCCTTTTTGACCAACTAACACTCTTGGTGTGTTAGTGGAGAGACACAGTGTAAGGGAACACGAGGTGTGTAAGGGCTGCAGAGTAGCCTCGTATATTGACAGGATGTGTACATATGATGGCTGTTAACAGAGAAGTGTAGTAATTTAAAGGTCCTACAAAACCAGTCGATGTTATATATTCTAGAAATGCACCACCTAGTTATGGAGCTTGGTGGGAAGAGTGTTTGCATCACCACTAAATTGTGATCACTGTTCTAGTCTACTATGGAGACTGGAGGGTTAATCGAGGGGATCACTGCCAATATGGCAGACTTGCAGTTTGCGTACTTGCCTTGCTCCTTCCTTCCAATCCATTTTAGTCTAAGGTTCACTCTAGAATGGGCCATTCATGTCCTTGTTTAGCATATTCAAATTGAGCACCTCGTCCTTTGTATATGGTATTACTTGCTTACCTCTCCCAAATTTTGGGTGGATCTGTCACAGTTCTATTTAACGCTGAGCATAACCCAAGATGGCAGCTACCATGGAGCCACGCCAATGTGGGTGGTACAGAGAAGCCACTTAAAACTACAAAGCATGCCTGATGCAACTGTGCCTTCCATGGTCTTAATATGCAACAGTGTGTAGCATGTGGCAAGCTGTGGTGAAGCCAGGTGACTTCTAAACAAACTTGGAGGATCCTGCTTGAGTGGCAGTGTGGAACAGCAGCAGTGGCCTTGAGTTACCTGCTTGTGAAAACTAAGAAAGGAAAGGCTATTGAATTAGTGGCGGATAGGTGGAGCCGGGGCTTCCCACCCAGTTACCTGTGCAGCACGTCAGTGGATGTCTGGCAGATGGTGCGGCAGCATGCATGACCCAAATTAGTACCCTTGCCTAAAATGATTAGTTGCAAAGAGGGGTGGCTAATGGATGACCTAATCAAATGACTTCATTGTGAGCATGGGGCGCAGCCACAAACTACACTGGCTTTCTTGAAGGACAGGAAGGACCTTGGAGAGTGCCTCCTCTTTACGTTTGTTAAATAGTAAAGATCAGAGGAATTTACCAGTGTGCACCAGGATATTCGAAGTGGTGGCAGGAGTAACAAAATTCTTGCAGTTGAGAAGTGAGACAGACCCACAAAATAAATATGGTGACTGTGTGCTACATGTATGAACCTTGGCGAATTTGGAAATATAGGTAAGGTGGAGGAGCGGATTCAGACTTTGTTTCTAGAAAGGTCCAATCGGAAGTGCACAGAATTTACCATGCTCTGCCTAGCACTGTTCACCCTGCTAAGGATGCTGTCCTACAGGATTGAGGAGGGTCAAGAAATTTAAGTCTACGTAAAGGCAGGTTTGTTTCACCTAATGTTAGGTTGTCAAAATGTGTGTAGCACATTTCTTCCATTTGTATGGTCTCATGGACCTTCCAGCAGCTGGGTATCTTTTCCGTACCCTTCAGGGGTTTCTCAATGACTAGAGTCCTGGTGATCCTGTGTGGTTTGTTTGCCAGTATAGTTGGAAATGTGAATGTTCAGAGTATTGTTGTGCGATCGTTTATTGTGTGTGCCCCACTGTCGCTGGCAAGCCAGAGTGAGCAGGGAGCCTTCTTGGACTCTCTTCATTCCAGGGGCTCCTGCACAGCACAGAGGGTGGTTCTATGTGGTCCTGGCATTGCGTCTCATCGACTGTGGGTCTCCTCTGCAGGCCAGCTGTCTGGAAAGATTCCCACGCCAACCAGAGTTTGGGCATTACATCAAAGGATGTTAATTGCTTATAATACTTTTCCAGGTCACGTTTTGCATTTCTCCTGTTTAACCTATACAAGATGGCGTCTCGAGCATTTAGTTTAAGCTTTTCCAATTCAACATGGCTACTATATCCTGTTCCTGTGGGTCAACTCTTGTCTTTTTAGATACTAAAGGCTGCAGAACAGTCCAAGTCTTACGTCTCAACGCAGTCTGAGTGTCTTCGCCAGTTGATGTCAGTCCTTACTCCAGTTGTTACTGTATTCCAGCCCTTTCTTGTCTTGCAAGACCTTTTTGAGCCAGTAGGTTTTTAGGTCGAGCCTGGGCAGCACATGCACTGCTCTGTGAGGCATGCTGTATTCAGGTAGGGACTTGAAGCTCCGCCCACTCCCCACCCATATTTTTCATTGGATTGTGTCAATGTCCACTGTGGCTGTTCATTGGTCAAAAGGCTTAGTAGTCCCTCCTTAGTACCGCCTTGTCTCATTTTGTAACCTCCCATGGCGACACCCCCTGTTACGTGTGTTGTTACTCAGTAGGCTTTAATTACAGCCTCCAAGCACTACTTTCTTAAGTAGTTTTGTCTGACATGCTCTCTCCTAACCCTTTATTTTTTTTTTTTTATAGCAATGGTGCTGGCAGTTGCAATGCAATAGGTCTCGCATTTGCGAGAGTTTAAGCTACTGGCATTGTAAATGACAATGCCTTTTATTTATTTGTTTTAAAAACAACACAGAAATAAAAGGCATTGTCGTTTACAATGCCAAAAGCTCAACTCTCGCAAATGCGAGCCCTGTTGCATTTCATATGCTTGTTTAATGTATTGTTGCTCCTATCCAGTGATCCCTTCACAGCTACCTAGTTCTTCTCCGTGCCATAGTGCAGGAGTGATGTGGCTACTGGTGGGCATCGCCCATACCTAAGACAGAGTTTGCTGAAGAGTCAGTATCCAGTCCATAACCATAGTATGTGCAGCAATGTGGACTGCCTTGAAGTGCTGGTTGTGACTTAGCTAACCTAGTCTGTGAGTACATAAAACTTACTCACTGCATACAGGAGACGGGCAAGGGCTAAGGAGCACTGTGATATCATGAAAGTTTCCTTTGTGTACACTGTTGCCATGGCAACTCAGCTAGCAGCCCTCCCTTTCCTTGCACAGTACTGATTGGTCCTCCTCAGCAGCACGACCATCATCCGAGGCCTGACCAAAGTTAAGCAGCTGCCAGGGGAGCAAGTATTGAGTTACATCAGTGTCTTTCTTTAGGGGGCAGTGAGGAGCAAATGGAGTGCCCATCAGTGCCTCAGAGTCCCCTTATCTGTGTAATTGTAATTTGACAAAGCTCACACTAAGCGTCAATAACAGCAGAGTCGCTGTGCTTTGCAGACAGACCACGCTCTGGATTGCTTCCTCAAATCAACTCGAAGGGCCTACAAATTGTCATCTCCCTGGCAGCATGCGGCTGCTAGATGCACACAATCTCCGAGGATCCTGCAGGCAGCGATAGTCCAGCAGTTTCTAGGACCCTCATCCCTGTTTCACATATGAGAGGACCTTCAAATACGTGAGTCCGGGATGTGCGCTGTGCAAAAAAAAGAAAACGGTGCTGAGTTTGATTTAATAGCCTATGATGCTCCATCCATAATAACAATGTAAGCAACATATAGGGTGCACAGGTACCCTGACCTGCATCTTTGTTGATTAATAGTACTAATCAAGGCGGAGGCAGGAATGTTTCTCAATTCACGTTTAAAAACCCTCACTTTTAATCAGTACTTCTCAAATATTCTGATCCTCAAGGTGAAACGCTTCCGCGTGTTAATGATACACTTTCTTGAATTTCGGGGACACCCGTCATACTCTAACATTATTATTTATTTTTTGTTTGTATAATCAACTTGATAACTATTATCAGGGCTCGGCTCGAGCACGGGCTCTTGCAGCCAGAGGCCGCCCTTAATTGGCTCCGGCTCGGCTCTCCCAGTTCATTTGTTGTCTCGCCCACTTCTATCACTGATGCATTGTAGTGAGGATGCATACGTTTCTAATTTTGCGAGCTTTGTCGGGCACTAAAAATAATTAATTGCCTGCCCCTTCTAGATGTACTCTGCTAAATAAATCAGCCAAGGAGCCTTTCAGCAGGCTTTTATTTAGAGCGCGAGCTCTTCTTCCTACCCCTTCACGGTGCCTGCGCGCGCCCTGAATCCCGGGCCTCGCCCGTTGCTCGCGCGGTTATGATGCTGCTACCAGTCATAATCCCTTCACTTCCCCTCCCCTGTCTGCGCAAGGATGGGGCGCCCGGACACCCACACTTGCTGGATGTGGAAGGGGTGTTATCGCGGCTGGTATCGCAAGCGCGCGCCATCTGTGCTGTGCTGGCAGCCGCGCGCCTTCAGCTGTGCCCCGTCAGCTGTCTGCGAAACCACGCCGTCTGTTTCACGAGCGCCCACTCCCCCGCAGCATTTTCAGTTCCTCAGATTATGGCTAAATAAAACGCGAAGTGAACCCGATAATAGTAAACATTGTCGTGGAGCATTCTTGGCGGTGGGCTTTTATTGCATAAGCGGCTATATCAAGCGCTGTGACACACCGTTGGTATCTAATGCATCTGGAAAGCGGCGCCACCGTCTTATAAGGCGCCAGTACGTTATTATACAAGTGTGTTTCGTCCGCATCAAAACCTGCAAAAAATAGCTCAGTCCCTTTTGGGGGTGAAGGATGTGTCCTGTGCTGGGGAGAAAAAAAAATAGTCCAAGACCCAGAATTTAGGAAGTCGAGGGGTGACGATAGAAAGGGGTGGAGTCATGAGGGGCAGAGATAGTCGATGACAACTTGTACATTGCTGTTAAAAACGAATACCCCCCGCCCTCCCCCCAAGAAATTGGAATCGAGGTATCCAGGAACCCTAATATTGAAGTTGTTGTAGTTTACTTCATTGGTCGCGTCATGGGTGTTATGGGGTTAAGGCACGTGCTGCAGAGGTCTGTGTGTCCAGCAAGTGTCAGGGTAGGATGGTGGGGGGGGGGGGAGGGGTGTAACTGGTGGTTAATGCTCTTACACGAGAAATCCAGTTGGGTCTTGCTTTCAAACCCTCGGTGTACATGGGTGTCAACATATTTGTACAAGCCAGCCCTGTTTGGTCTTGAGCATTTATCAACCATATAGCAGGGGTTTGTATATATCTGTCTCATCTGTACGTGACAAAAAGCCATATATAGTCTGGAAAGGATATCACCGGATTCCCCTGCTTGGTGTAGCAAACTGAGGTCTTTACTGTTGTCGGAATCAGTCACTGGAGCAGCCGAGGCGGCAGAGACTGTGAAAGATGCAAGAATTGTCTCCTGTCTGGAACAAACTTTATGCCCAAACAAGAGCAGTGGAAGTACAATCTACAAATCTGTTTGCCCACATGGACATCTTTGTCCAGCAAGCTCACTTGGATTACAACTCTGATGATTTGACCTCAAACTGTTTCCAGCCAGGAGTAGTTTCAGACATAAGAAGTTGCAGATTGCGCTTTCAGGGAAGTATTTGTGCTGGGCTCAGGCATTTCTGTTGGCTCAGGCTTGAACGCTGCTGTCCCATTACTGTTGGGCTGGGTATTCTACAGAGACAGCTGCTTATTTGGGCTACAGTCAGTAGTTTCTTGGTGGTGTTTAGGGCCAAGTGTGCCTTTCGAAAGGTTGTTGGGTTACCATGCAGTGTTTTATGCACGGTTTGTGTTAATATGATGGTTATCCTGGCTGTTAATGTAATACTTTCAGAAATGGAGTTCCCTGTGGCATTTAACTAATTTCCTGAAGTGTTATTTGATGCTTCTGCATGTGTTACTGTAGTTCTTCAATGTGGTGCCTATGATGGCTTGTGCAGTGGTAATTAGATGTAGGTAGTAGTATCTGGATGTGAAAGTAAACACAGAATTTTGCTATTTGGATTCAAATGAAATTGGCCTCCAATGAATCTGCAGAAGGAATCGCCTTTATTAAAAATTAAAGTCATCCCTATGAGCCTTGAACAGTGTGCACATGGGGTGCCGCTAGGCCTGAGACAGGGCAGGCTAAAGTTGATTAAATTGTTACTCAAAAGCCACTTAACATTTCTTGTACCTCCCCTGGCCGATACCGTAGAACTGACTGGAACCCTTCGGGAATCCTGGACCCATAAGCCGACAGATGAGTAAGATCAGGGGGATTCTGAACTCCCCTTAAAGGCCAGTCCCTCTTTAAGGCTCTTCAGATGACGACTGCACCAGAGATCCAGTGTCCCTTTCCAAGATGGCAAGGTGCTTCCCAAGCATTATCTCGGATGTTGAATTAGGTGGTCTTAGGGTTCAAACAGAGCCGCTTTTTAGGCTGAGGACCTAAATCTTGCAGCTGTCCCCAACCGAAGCAGGAAATCTGTGGAAATTATTCACTGCGGTGGCGCTGTCCTAGCCATTCGTATTTCAGTGGACGATGCTGCATGTAACAGTAAGTTGGATAATGCATGATGCAGATCTGCTATTTTAGACCTCTGATGCACAAGACTAATTAGGAGTACATTGGTGAGATTGCAGAAATACTCTTCTCAGACTGTCTGGGTCAAGGTGGGAGAATTGGACTCTAATATCTTGGCATGATTCCAACTACATGCCCGTGACACGTGGAAAGTCTAAACATGGGGACGTTCATAGAATAGAATAGATCCTGGAAAATGAAAACCAGTGAGCCTACGCTGACTGGGGATAACTGGGCTTTGGCAAGACCACTCGCTGTTAAACCCCTCAAAACCAGCCAAGCTGTGATGAGGTGGTGTTCTTCTTTGAGATTAAGGACTGCACCTTTGTGTTTCAGGGATTAGGCAAACGTTTAGCTCCTATTTGAAAGGCTCCCTGCTGGTTTTTCCTGTGTAAATCAGTCTTGCGTGATTGGTCCGTTCGAGTTCTCCAGTTGGAAGAGTTGTGAGGGGTGCTTGGGTACGTTAGATGAGGTACAGCTGTTTGCCTGTTACTCACCTGTTTGTAGTCCCTAAGGTTGTAGGATGTACCATAGTGTTCACTGGTATTCATAGCTGCCATCTTTTTCCCCCTGTGCAGCCCATCTCCTCCCCCACATAAACGTCTGTAGAACTCACAGTACCTGCCCAGGTTAAAATCAGACAAACTTGAATGGAGCAGGAAGGCTCCTATGTGGGCACCTTACCTGGACCAGGCAAGTTCCAGCAGGTCAGCCTGTGGCCTGAGAAGTAGGACACCTTCAAGAGCCACTTTCAAGGACCTGGTCAGAGCTACACACCTACCGAAAAGGCTATGCCTGCACCCTGTTTTCTGTGGTACTGGAAAAGAGGACCCAGCAATAACCTCCGATTCATCCATGGTTTGTGACTCCAGGGTTAAAAAAAAAAAAAAAAAATGCAACAGACATTATGGGATGCCTGCTATCCCCAAAGAGACCAGAGTGTCAGTGCACGTGTACTGGCTGGTTGCCATGGAACTGTGCATCAACTGCAGTAAAACCAGGCATCATTTTCTGTGATTGGTTCCTGCCAAAACCTTTGGGACAGCTGTAAATTCTGAGTATTCATTTGTCTTGGCACCGCCTTCTGTTGTTTCTTACTATAAGCTCCCCTTTGGCTTACTCAGAATGCTCAATTTGACTTGGGAGAGCTATGTGCACCTGTGCAGAGAAAGGCTGATGGCAGAGGTAAGAAAGGTGTGCTTAAAGGAGTAGGAAGTGTACTCCAGGACTGAGGAAAAGCTTTAGCTGCTGCTATTCCAACCAGAGTGGATGGATGCCTGTCCTGTAGAGAACTTACCTTGTTCATCCCAGAGCCTGAGCCCAGCTGTCCAGTTTGAAGCCATGAGGAGCTTTGCGTGAGGCTGCGGAGACTGTCTGGCTGGGCAGGGGTTGCAGGCCTCCATAGATGGTGCCAGAAAGAGTGACCAGAGAGTTGGGAAGCCAGAAGGTCTGATCGTGGACAGTGTGGTCTGCCCGGTATCTCTTCTGCCCCAAGCACTGCTCAGAACGGGGCAGTCTGCCCTGTGTGTGCTCTCCGCACTGCCCCTTTACATTGGACATCTCAGTAACCGCAAAGCGCTGCATCGTTGGAGGCCCTTGTGCTTACCCTCCCTCCACACAATTGCATGAGACGGAGGTCTGCCTGGTACCGATGTCCTTCTGAGCACATGGAGTCGTCCTGGTCTCACACTCCAGAGCAGGGGTTGTCTGAGCACTACCCATACCTGAAGAACAGGATTGCAAGGGTGGAGCGGCTCCTCGCGTCTGCGCGCAGACCTCTCCTCTAGGAAATGCCAGATGACTGAGCACCGCCCAGATGTGCAGGAGCAACACTGTCCCTATAAGTGAGAATGCAGCTGTGCAAAGCATGCACCACCAAGACGAGAATAAGACCGTCCCTCTTCTGAGCCCTTTGTATCTCCCTAATGTCTGGCACGGGCTGGGCTACTGTTCTATTTGTAATACTGCTGGACACAGACCCAGATTTCATATAGTGCGGAAGATCATGCAAAGTATCTGCTGATGCTCCCTCAATCTTCTATTTGGACGATGAATCTATATCACTAAGCATACATTGCATTTAACAAAGTCAATGATGTGTCTAGTCTGTAACCTCTAGTAGTGTGGATTCCATCTTTCGACCGGTGTGAAATGAGGATTGGTGAACATCCAGCAGCCCTTGAGTGATCTAGATGCTTTGGGACAGCCCTCTTTGTCCATTGGTTTGTCCAGCTGTCATTCAGGTTTTGCTGAAGCACACAGTCTACAGCACAGGGCAATGCCAGCCCCCTTCAGCCATTGGCTCTTTTGTACTGTGAATGACTGTATCACATATGCATATCTGCCTAAACAAGCATTTACAATGCAATAGGTCTCGCAATCATGTGAGTTTGAGCTATTGGCATTGTAAATGATAATGCCTGCCTCTAAAACATTGCATGGGTACACACAACCTTCCCTGCTCTTTAGCTGTTTTCTGTCGTGCACGCACACGTTCCATAGCATATCAGGCGCACACAAACACACACCTCTCTACATTGCTGCCTCTAAAACATTGCACAAGCGACCGGGAACGGTCGGGCAGATGTGGCCTCTGGCTGTTTCCCCCTGCCTGGTATGGTAGCGCATGCACACATGTTCCATAGCATATCACGCGCGCACACACACACACACACCTCTCTACATTGCTGCCTCTAAAACATTGCAGAAGCGACCGGGAACGATCGGGCAAATGTGGCCTCTGGCTGTTTCCCCCTGCCTGGTATGGCAGTTATTGTATTTGTATATACTATAGCGCTAATATCACTGCGCGGTTTGAGGGCGCTGTATATAGGTAGGTGTGGGATAAAACACCAGGCAGAACTCGACCATGAGTTAACGTGAAACAATGCCTGGTGGTGTTAGAGTGAAAGCGCCATGGAGATGTAAGAAGTCACACACCGGAGAATGAAGGGCCGCGGTTTGTTAAAGTGAAAGCGCCATGGAGATCGAAGAAGTCCCATACCAGACAATGACGCGCCGCGGTTTGTTAAAGTGAAAGCACCGTGGAAATGTAAGAAGTCACATACCGGAGAATAAAGCGCAGCTGCCATTGTCCCGATTAGTGTCTGTGTAAAATAGTGCTGAACCACCATATAAAGCCCACCATGTCACGCCGCAGGTACAAGATCCAGTCTGGATGGGCGAGCCGAAAAGGAGACCGGGAGGGAACAAACCAGCCTCACTTCAAATAGAGAGCGAGCGTTTACCATAAAGGATGACGCCCGCCATTAAAAAGGATGGGCGGGGCTTCCACTCAGTTTCTAAAATCTCCTCGATTACAAGAGGCCTCGCAGAGCGAGGAGCGCATGCGCTGCAACGCTAGGCGAGACCTAAAAAGAGGTGCACGTCAGTGATGTTTGGTGGCCAACTTTGTTGCTAGTGCTTTTATTACTTATCCATTTTCTTCCTTTGCCATCCTTGAATGTTTAGACTGACCTCTGGCTACAGTTATTCAAAGCCTATAGTACCCTTTTAATGTATATATTTTTTTACTGGCATTTAATGACGATCCAAATTTATGGAGGGGAGAAGAGCAATAGGAGCGGGTTGGGGGGTGGAGGGAGGGTAATTTGGAACACACTCAGCGTTGGGGGTTCGACTAGTAAGAAAAAAATCGAAAGCAATAAATTGATGCCTGTGTGTGCAGCTGTACTACCCTATGAAGCAGTTCACATCTGTGCAGTGGGCTCTTACCAACGCTAATGAATTTCAAGGCTGTCCAAAGGGCCCTGTATGTGTCTATATCCTGTACGGTGTGTGAGGACACGAGCTCTCACTAGATAGCCAAAGCTGTCTCTTGTCAAAACCAAAAGGGGGCCGTCTATACATGTGAACCTGTGTTCTCTTCTACGAAGCACCCGTACTATTTTTTATTTTTATTTTTTTTAATTAAAATTATTTGCGATCGTTCTAAATGTTTTTTTTAATTACTTTTTTATTAGAGCATACGGACACCACATTTAAGCGGCAGCTGTTTTACTTCCCCCTCCCTTTAAAAAAAAAAAAAAAAAAAAATTTATGTGGCATACTGTTTCAATGAAAAAAATGCATCTGGTTACCAAGGCCAGCTTAGCTTTGCCATTTGGGGATCTTGTAGTGTCGATTTTTCGATATAAAAATATTAACTATATTATGGCAAAGAGCCTGTGAATATAGTGAGGCCTTCGATTAGGGGTGGAGGGAAAGCAATTTGGTAACCGTCTGTACGAGAACCTTCAGCCTCCTAGCCCCCACGTTAATGCGCTGTTCCTCCTGCCCTTGGCAAGTAGTTGGGTTTTAATTTTAGCACACATTGGTGTTGCAGTGACATCTAGTGGCTGGAATATGCATTTTTGGAGTCTCGTCGTCGGCTCCACATTCTTTCATTCTGGGGAAATCATTTAATCTCCCCGTGTCTACAAAAAATGAATGTATCCTTGTGTAATGTAACTAGTGCTCATGTTAAGCGCTACAATACCTTCTGGTCGAGTTCACGCTATATAAAACTGAAAATAAAAAAAAACGGGCTTCTACGCACCGCATCTGATGCTCTGGTGGCACAAGTCACTTTCATGAGATTAGGTAGCAAATATCTAGATCACATGGGTGACCCAATCATTTTATAGAACTAGTAAGAGAATTTTCTTCATATTAGTATTATTGTTTGGCACTGATCGTAACTTAATGCACAAAGAAACTTCTTTGTGGAAATTGAGATCGATGGAGCTATGGAAGCGTATACGTCAGCAGCATGGTGACACATTTGGGTCCAGAGCCCTTACGTGTGTGCAAGGTGTTTGATTCTAAAGTGAAACGTTCATTAACGTGATTGATTTCGCAATCGCTTATATTTATTGCGGTTTTTTGGAGATTGACGCTGGGAAACTGTGGAAGTTGTCCGTTTCTCTGGAAGTGGGTACATCCAGTGTTTTAAGGCATGGGCAAAGTGAAAAACTACCAAGGGCCCCCAACTTGCAGGGTTCCCCTGTCCCCCACTGCAAAAGTGATCTGTCTGTATCTCACCTTTTTGAAAAAAAATATCTCTCCTTCTGCCCATCTCTGCCTTTCACGCTGTCGCTCTCACCCAATGTCGTACTAAGGATATTTGGGCCCCAAGCGAAACACACCTATACCGGAATCTTGTATGGTAATGAGAAACATTACCAGTAAATACCATGCGAATGGATATGTATTTGTGTGGCAGCAAAGAACTGTAGCATAATATTGGTGTAGGTTAAAAGGTCGGGTGAAAGTTGTACTGTCAAACCAGAAGTAAATATC
Organism: Calotriton arnoldi; assembly: GCA_963921515.1. Lineage (NCBI taxonomy): Eukaryota > Metazoa > Chordata > Amphibia > Caudata > Salamandridae > Calotriton > Calotriton arnoldi. The sequence goes on along the minus strand of CAWUFW010012975.1, from coordinate 141,294 downwards.
CATGTAGGTTAATGACTGCCCTCTTCTATCTGTGCTGCTGCCAGAAAAAAAACCCATAAATTATCGAGACACTTTAATAGCATTATAGTGTCATGTCCGTGCCCCTGAAAGTTCTACCCCAGGCAGCTGGATAAATAAACAAACTGAGCACAGCTGTGTGGAGGGCAAGTACCTTTTTTTTGTGGAAGCACACAACTTCTGATCAATTAAAACATGTTCTTCTGGCTCCCAACAGGTGGCCAGAGCCAAATCCCCCTCTGTATGGATGCTCACATAATTGTCTGGTGACAGGTGCGCTGTCAAGCCTGACCATGAACACGAGTGTTTTTCTGAGTAATTGTAAATTGTGTGAGTAAAGTGAATTTGTGTAGTTATGTAAGGTTAATGTCTAATGGGAAGTTGCAGCTGTGTAGTCTACAGTCCCAACTACCCCCCTACACACACACCATATATATATATATATATATATATATATATATATATATATATATATATATATATACACACACCTACCTCCACACCTCTAACCCCATCACCTTTGCTGTGTACCACATCATGCTTGATATGCTGCATCTGCACTAAGAATGCCCTCTGTACACGACTCCAATGCCCCTGTCTTGGGTGGTCCACTACATACCTAAACTAAAACTTTGTGCTGTAATATCCAGATTTACTGACTAACTTCAAATATGTGCTTCCAATTGAGGTTTTAATCCTATCACTGCAAAAAGCTGAAACCCTCACTGTCTGTTTTTCCTTGCTTTGTAGGCCTGCTGTTTTGGACAGGAAGCCCCAGGAGCTGAGCACCTTAAACGATGTGGGCTATCAGATCCGTATTTGATGAAGCCGGGCACTGCAACGGGGTTGACCGGGCTTCCGTGGTGCTTCTCTTTGCACTTTACCAGCAATCCTTTTTAAAAAAAACAGAATTATCATTATTTATTAAGCGTTTGTTGATTTTATAATTTGTAACTTTTTACACTGCAAGATTTGTTTTATTGAACCCGTGGAAACTGAGACAAAAAGAACTGACCGGTGGGAATCCATTTCTTACAAACCAGGAAGCAACTAGTGCGTTATCTGTCTGCTTCTAAGTGGGATCTTCAGTACTCCCAGATGGCACTGGAAAGCTTGATGACGTTGAATTGCTGTTAAGTTACTGAGGTGTTCTAATTTTTAAAAATACATTAAAAAAAAGCAATAAAAAAACACAGGCGTGCAGAATTGGATGGGAGTTTTAGGAATGGTCACCAATACCTCAGTTTTGATCCAATAGATATGCAAAACTGTCAGTATTTTTAGCGTAAGACCATTTGGTCGTTGTCTAAGCTTTTCTTAAAATGCGTTAAAGGCACTTCCTACAGAAAGGTATTCTTGCAAATGGTGCAAACCTACAAACGCTTTAAGGGCTCTCTGGGCTGTCAAATGTATTATGCAAAGCACCAGGTCTCGTAAGAGACCAGAAATTTGCTCGGTCTCAAAACCTCAAACTTTTTATCGTTTGAAAATTGTTTTTTTTAATTGAAATAAACATTTGTTTGTTTTTTTAAACTGTCTACAGACTTGTACAATGTGTTGTAATGCACGAAACTGTTTTTGTTATCTACAGTCAATTTGTATTTTGAACATTTTTGTTTACTGGATTATTGGATTGTTTCAAAGGGGATCCAAGCCAGCTAATCCCATGTGTCTTGTTGAGTTGCACATCTTTCATGTACATGCATAAACACAGTGGTCTTTAACATAAGTGCTGGAAAGATAGAGTGTGAAATCAAGAAGTGTATTTAGCACCTCTAAAGACCTTAGAAGATCGGATCCTCGTCCTACTGAAATAGATTAGACCTTCTCACCAACCTCCAGCAAGAAAAGATTTATGACAAACGCAGAGCACCTGCTTGTTTTCTATGACCACAAAGTCGACTGCATGCATCTACTGAATGGGTAGCCTGTTACAAGTTCTACAGAAAACACACTTTGGAAACTCCTTCAAGTTACATAACTTAAAGGCATGGCTTCATAACCACAAACAGGAGTATGTGGAAGAAAAGCGAGGGAGGCACATGGGCACAGAACAAGGCACAGTAGTCCCCCAGATGCGTGGTGGAACATGGAATTTACTTTAGCATAACTCCTTCATTTTCTAGCTCTGTCCTTTTTAAGTCACGGACATACTACCCGGCTGGTCTTGCCTGTGCAGTGGCAGAAGGAGTTCTTAGACCATTTCTTATAGGAAGTTCTACGACAAACCTTAAAATCCCTGCCTGTTATCTGAGAGTATACAAGCGGTCCTTGCTTATTGGATAGTGACAAACTGTGGGTGTCAGAGCAATGTAGATGAATTTGGAGCATGTGTTTAACTCCAGGTTACTAAATTAATAGTAATCTCAAACTCCCCTCCCTCCACAGCATCTTCAGGGGATACTTATTACAGGGCGTAGACACCAGTGAGGTTTTAAATGAATTTTTAGAGCCTCTTGTTGAAGATGGACCGTCCATGACACCTTCTGAAAGTGATGTTCTGTAGCGCCTCTTGTGTCTGGAGTCACTGGGTTATATGGGTTACGTGTGAGCCAGTGCCACGACTGGCTTAACACCACACCAAAGCACTACCAAAAGTCCTTTTGAAAATTGAGTCATTAGCCTGTTAGTTCACTGAAAGATAAAGATAGGCTTTCTGGATTTTAGAACATAACTGTGTATACATGAAGTCTGAACTTTTTCTTATAGCACAGTTAGGTCTGTGGTTGTAGTTTAGTATATTTCATACTCTAGTTCACACTCTGTGCTTTGGAGCTGGCAGTATTACAAAATGCACTTCTTTCTTGGAGTGATTTTTTTTTTGGGATTTATCTGCATTAGGAATTTTCTACGTGGAATGTGGTTGTGGATTAAGTCTCTGCTTCTATAACCACTGAATGGCGGTGTAGGGGCTTACTTTAGAAAAATATTGCAGCAAGCACAAGTGGGGCGTTTTGTTTACTCTGTGCATATTTTCCCTTTTAGCCTGCTGCAAACACTGAATAAAAAGACCCCTACCCTGATCATTCTTCTTTTCCAGACAAGGAACATTTTGGACTAACTCCTCCTGCCTTAGGACATTTTCTGTGTTGGGTGAAATGAGATCTCTACTTGCTTAGAACAAAAGCTACGCAATAAATATTTTAATTAAGTTCTCGCTGCTCTGGTTACAGAAAATGTGTTAGAACCAGTCTTAAATGTCTTATAACATTTTTCAGACTGTATTGTGGTCCGTTCCTAACTTAATGGTGTGCCTAAAGCAGAGACCACTCTTAAACAAATCTTACCTTTCCTAGTTGCCTTATGCGTTCATGTTGCTTTGACTCTTAGCTTCCCTCCCAGTCTCTAGGAGTGGGCTACGTGAAAGTTTGGAAAATGGGAAACTGCATTCTCTCTTTATTAAAAACGATTGGTCTGACGTAAACATTACTTTAGTGGAAGAATTATTATTCTAGTAGTGACCAACTCGGGCCTGAATCTATACCAGATTTTCATGATCACCACCAATTATGTAAATAAGTTCACGTAGATCTAATAAATGTACATGTATTGTACTGGAATATCTTGAAAATCTGGCATGGATTTGGCTCTCCTGGACCTACGCTGGAAATTCTTGCTTTATAGGCTCCACAGCACATGTAGAAATGTTCTACAGGTGTAGAGACTACAGGATTCTGTGCTTTTTAGCTTGAAGTATCACTAGCTGAAGATCTCTAAGAATCCCATGATCCACTTAATGATTCAAAATTGATCACGTCAATTAAAATTCGCTACCACAAACTGAAACCGCTTTTTTTCCGTATTCGTGAATTGTGATTTTTTTTCAGGTATGAGCAAGCCAACGATATTTTTGTAACAAAAATGGGTGCAATCTGTAACTTTCATAGACCTGCTCCGGACTGTTGTGCATAATTCTTCAACTGTTAGTTGTTTTCTTGGCTCTTAGTGGTTACTACACCATTTGCTGCCCAGAGCAACACTGTAGCTTTATCTGCGCGTGTGCGACTTGCACCTAAGCGTTTATAAGCTGTACAAGCTCACCCAAGCGTTTATAAGCTGTACCAGCTTGTGTAACAAACACTTTAGTACAATTTTTTTGTGATGATGTACAATCAATTCTGTTTGTTACTCGCTAACATGTTCTCCTTTGTGTATTTTTATTCCAAAAAAACTGTGATTAAGTGAATATTTTTATAATCCAAAACCAACCTTGTAAATAATTCATATAGTGATGATGCATGCAATTTGTTTTTGCCTTTGATATCATTGTATGTTTTTATGGAGCATGAACATTTTAATAAAATGTTTTCTTTCAAAAGAAAATATTGTCTGTGTGAAGTTCATTCACAATGACTATTTAGTTATAATTGTTTTTTAAATAGTTATATCATTAACATTATATAAGTGAAACAAATGATCTGGTGAGGATTGGCATGTTCGTAGCATGTGTTGGACGTAGATACATATACTTAGCATTAGCCTGCCATCTATTGTTGGGCTTGGACAATTACAAGTTGTTTTTCTTCGAAGAAGTCTTTGAGTCATGAGGTATAGCGACTCCTCCTCCAGTGTATATTGCGCATGTCCCTCCGCTCCTTTGTTATAGTTTTTTTCCACCATCGGATTCAAACATCGTTATAGCAGCTTTGGGATCGGAGCTTCAGTCCCCACTGAGACCTTCATAGGCTCTCGGTTTTTCTCTCCAGATCAACAAATCACAGATCCAGACGACAGCAACTGATGCTATCCATCACTTCAGAGTGCCCGCCCAGACCCACTGTTCTTCGACTTCGTCTCCATTCTACCGGACTACATCCACAAGGGATGGAAAACACGCTCTTTAGCTTTCGTCCTCATTGCCACACAAAATATTCCAGGCAAAGCCAACACAAAGTCTGCAACCTATGTTTGTCACAGGAGCATGAAGACACCTCCTGTGAGGTGTGTTTGGCATTCTGGTCGAAAAAGACACTTTGGCAATGAAGGGAGCGTCATTGGGCCCACACAAACATGCAGTGATGCTCGGAATATGCACCGGATGTCTTCGGGGACCAGTCTCCAGACCCCAGTCAAGAGCAGGATGACTCAGAGGCACTGACTGCGCCAATAGATGTGTAGATAATCCTGGCTAGCAGTGGGGACAGTTTGGACTCCGAGCCCCACTCCATACGGAGGCATGTGAGTACTTTGGTGAAAGCCGCCCAAACCCCTATACCACCCCTACACCAACTTTTGGAGCCCCACTGCCTTTGGGCCATGGAGGTCTCCATCAATAGGCACACAATTAAAAGTCCACTATGCCTGGAAAGCCTTCGACTAGCATCAAAAAAATTAAAAGCTTTAACATTTATTTCGGTGCCCTGCACAGAAACAAAATTCATCTGCACAACGGAAGTCGAGCATGGACTCTGCAGAAAAAATATTCGTTGGGTCCGAAAAAGTCTCGGAACCAAAACATGGTTCGGCTGCAAAAGCTTTGGCGTCAAAACCAACACATAAGCCGTTCGCACCAAAAATGTAAATACAAAAAACTGAAACCAGTAAAACAGGCTCTTTGATGCCCTCCACATCCTTGACATAGAAATCTACAAAAAAAATACTACAGGGCCACAGAAAAAAACAAATACGGCTAATATTTTTAACGCTGGCAAGACAAGCTGCGCAAGGGACAACAGACTATGTACACCCTCATACTGGGAAGCTAGGCACAAAAACACCACCACCTGCCTCCCTCACACTTCAGAGAAGGAAAAAGTCTTTTGAGGAAGACACTGCTGGGCCTCAAACTCAACAACAACAAAAAATAAAGACAGAGGCACAAGCTGTTTCTTTCCATCCTTCTCCTATGCCATCATCTCCTGTTCCAACTTTACCTACTATACATTCAAGGCCAGTGCAGGCACCCTCGCCAGAACACTTACTTTCTGAGTAGCCGTTATCTTCACCAAATCAATCGCCTCAAAGTGACCATCAACATGAAGGGTACAATATCCCTTACTTCATAGATTCACAAGGAGATCTTAAAACTGCCCCTGACCCATTTATGATGCTGATCCATTGGATGATACCGATCCAAGTATCTATCCATCCAAACCCTCACCACCAGATGATACATCAGCTTATCATGACATCAGTAGGGCTGCTACATACCGCAAAGTAAGCCTACACACTATTCCACAGGAAGAGGATTTCCTGGTAGAAACACTTAATAGATCACAATGGACAGCGCAATCGCTCCCTATGCTTAAAGGTATACAATCATCCACATAGGATATATTCAAGCAGCCCGTTAAATCTAGAGTAGTCACCCTTTGTATTGAGAAGAAATATAAGGCATGTCCAATGGACCCTGAGCATATTAAGGGCCAAGTTACACCAGATTCATTAGTGGTGCACACTTCCAGAAAACGAGCAAATTCCCAAGGCACAGGGGATGTACCTCCTACAGATTAGGAGAGTAGAAAATATGATGCAGCAGGTAAACGAGTGCAAGCACAGGCAGCTAACCACATGCGTATCGCAAATTCTGCAGGACTACTTTCCCGATGTAATCGGGCCACATGGGATGAAATGCAGGAAACACTGCAACACCTCCTTAACCAATACCAGGAATGTGCAACACAATTGGTGGAAGAGGGCAGGGCAATATCTAATGCCACTATTCAATGTGCCTTAGACTCTGCAGACACCAGCGCCCACAAGGTTAATACTAGTATCCTCATTAGACGCCATGCATGGCTCAGAGTATCCGGTTTCAAGCCAGACATACAACAGCATCTCCTTAATATACCTTTTGATGGCCAAAATTGTTTGGGCCCACAAATGGATGAAATGCTAGAAAAGCTAAACATTTTTTTAAAAAAAACACACAAATAGCTTCAGCAATGGAGGCCCTACAACGATATCAACACCATGGTTCCTTTCGTAGGGGTCAATACAGAGGTACAAACCATGGCAGTTCCGCCTCTGACTCAAACTATGGCAGTAAGCAGAGGGTTCGTATCAAAGCCAATTTAATAGAGGATCTTTCTATAAAACGAATTATAGAAACCAAGGTAGAGGCTGTGCAACCACTACCAAACCCCTACCCCTCAAACTGTGAGCACGTACACCTCCCCCCAACTACATATAGCACCAGTCTGGGAAGGTTACAAAACTTTGATCAACAATGGCAATGGACCACCACAGACCAATAGGTGTTATCCATAATCAAAGATGGGTATTGTTTAGAACTCAAACACCACACACAATTCCACCAAAACCTAAAAACAAAATGCCAAAAGAACATCTTGCGCTTGTACAGGAAGAGGTTCTTTCTCTCCGTCAAATAGGGGCAATAGAAATAGTACCCTTACAACATCAGGGACACGGAGTGTACTCCCTCTATTTTCTCATTCCCAAAAAGGACAAAACATTAAGGCCTATTCTAGATCTCAGGCCACTAAACAGATACTACATCTCCTCGGAACTCTTTCACATGGTCACACTGCAAGAAGGAATATCCCTGTTGCAGCAAGGAGATTTCATGACCACATTAGACTTCAAAGATGCACACTTCCAAATCTCCATCATTCAGCACACCGCCGTTATCTACGCTTTCAGCTAAACCGCCAACACTATCAATTCAAAGTGCTACCATTCGGGGGGTCACTACAGCTCCAAGAGTTTTCACAAAGTGCCTTGCAGTAGTGGCGGCTCATGTCAGAAGGGACGGAATCCATGTCTTCCCATATCTAGACGATTGGCTAATCAAAAGCCCAACCTATCATCAGTGCCTTCAACACACTCAGCAGGTTATCAACCTTCTACACAAACTAGGGTTTACCCTAAGCATACAAAAGTCTCAATTGCAACACTTGCAAATTCAGCCTTTCCTAGGTGCAACTCTCAATTCAGTTACAGCCAGTGCAGAAAGAGTAACCAAGTTCATATAAACATTACCTCTTTTTCGACCACAAGTTCACCTCTCAGTAAAAATTTTAATGGGTCTTTTAGGCATGATGGCTTCCTACATAGCCATAGTACCACATGCTCGTCTACATATGTGTCCCCTTCAACGCAATTTAAAATCACAATGCTCTCAAGCGGAGGGGTATCTACAAGATCTAGTGTTGGTAAGGCCAGCAACTCCTTGCTCTCTGCATTGGTGGAACAGCAACAACTTGTTGCAGGGCCGGCCCTGCAAAGCCCCAATTCTGCAGATCACCATTACTACAGATGCATCCCTTCAGGATTGGGGGGCACATATGCAAGATCTCACAGTTAATGGTCTATGGACAATAGCTCAGACACATCTGTATATCAACTGTGGCGCTACTAGCAATTCAGCTAGCACTCAAAGCCTTTCGCAATCACTTGCACCACAAGATAGTGCTAATATGAACAGACAATATGACTGCAATGCATTATAATAAAGGGGGGACACACTCCTCACAGCTATCTCTCCTCTCAGAGAGAATCTGGCACTGGGCAATCTACCTCCTAGCAGAATACCTACCTGGGGTTGACAACTACTTCGTAGATATGGACGAGTGGGAGGTCAATCGACCACTACTCCACTCATACTTCAAAAGGTGGGGGGACACCAGAAATTGACTTGTTTGCCATTCACCTCAATGCCAAAACAAAACTTCCCATCAAGGTTCCCTCACCCGCTATCCAAGGGCAATGCCCCATAGATGAATTTGGTCAGGAATATTTGCTTACGCTTTTACTCCTCCCACTCATTCCATATGTAGTTCATATGTTAACACAAACCTCTCTAACACGAATCCCAATAGCACCAACATGGGCACAGCAGGCATAGTTAACAACACTATTGCAACTACTTCTTTGGCCACACCTACTAACTCCAGATCAAGGGAAAGTCATGCACCCCAATCCCAAACTGATCAATCTAGCAGTTTGGCTCCTGAAATCCTAAAATGTGTGCATTTAAAGTTACAAGAAGAATGTATGGATATCGGGAGGCTTAGTACTGACTGTCTAAAGGGTTACATCAATCATGGCAAGACCTAGGTTTTGAACAGCTCTGGGATTTTTATAATCATGATAGATTAATTACATGGGAAACAATATTGGTGCAATCTGGCAACCAAAGTGTTGCTCTGTGTATGAGCTTCTACCAGGTAGTAATTTTTATCAAAAAGAATTATGTTGAATGAATCGGTACACCAGATTATCAGGCAGATGGTAAATAAGACGGGGGTGTGGGTGCATGGTATCATTTGTTGCATCAGAAGGTTAATGGGGAAAAATCTGTTACGGGATGGCTTCAGAAAATTAATTCTGAGACGATGTAAATTTAATATAAAAGGGTGGCAGCAGCTTAGTGAGATGGGTCACATAGCACTGCAAGGTGCTAATTTCAAGACAATTAATTTTTTTATCCAGATGGATGGCATAATATACGCCATTGAGATTATACAAGATGTTTACAACAATGTGTAACCAACGTTTTAGATGTAAAAAAAACAGGAAGAAGGTGGCTGGGTGCGTACATTTTTTGAATGTATTAAGTTACAGCAGTTCTGGAATTAAGTTTTTATAACTATTAGTCGCTGTATGTCTATAACAATTGTTCCATCTTGTATGCTGGTTTTATTTGGTTGTTCGGGAGAGGTAAAATGTTTTACAGAACTGGAGAACAGATATGCAACCGACGATTGGCCATTGGATTAATAAAATGTGTAGGACTTATAGATTTGAGGAGGCTTATCCGAAGAGGGTGGGTGCCACTGTAAGATTTAAGGCAACATGGGCAAGTTTCTCTTCTCGTTTTATAAATTAATTCATTTTATTGTAATCAGATGGTCCCGTTTTTTGTAATTGCACTCTCGCACTTTAGTAATCAGTATGCTGCTAATTGTGTAAGCACTTTAATAACCTTTATGCAACTAGCTCTGATTAATTCAGATTGCAGAAGTTTAGGTAATGATACCTTAGCAAATAGTATGCTGCTACTAGTATTTGCACTTTAATGATTTTCTCCCTAGGCAACTAAATGCAATTAATTTTTCTCTTGCTGGTAATAATATTGCACTGTATTTTGATGAGGAAAATAATGGTTTTAGGTTGTGTGGATGCTGCATAAGGAACGGAAGTGAATAATGTATTGCACTTATGTTTGGGATGACTGGTCTTATATTACTAATGCATTTTGGTTGGATATCCCTGGCTCGTAGGAATTTTAGGTGGGATAATGTTTTTTTTTTTTTCCCGATATGTTGTATTTATGATCAAGAATAATATGACATGTACATATTTTCTTTTTGTAATGTGGTTCTGGTCTAAATATAAAATAAAAAGATTGTATGGATATCCTTAAACAAGCTTGTGGCCTACAACTATAGCGTGTAATGCAGCTAAATGGAAACAATTTGTACATTTCTGTACAAATAAACAAATACAGCCTTTATCACCTGCAGTACAAGATATTATAGGCTATCTTTTCCATCTGCAGCAGACAGGGCTTGCTTACACATCCATTAGGCTACACTACACAGCACTAGCGGCCTACATGCAAAACAGACAACACATGTCTATATTAAAAATACCAGTCATTAAGGCATTCATGGAAGGGCTAAACCGAGTTATCTCACTTTCCACTCCTCCAGCGCCAACCTGGAACCTAAATATTGTCCTTACCAGGCTTATGGGACTGCCATTTGAACCACTCTATTCATGCCACGCTTCAGTTCTTAACTTGGAAAGTTGCATTTCTAGTGGCAATCACATCTCTCAGAAGAATAAGTGCATTGCAAGCACTCACTCTGCAAGAACCGTTCTTTAAAGTTTATGGACACAAATGAGTTCCAAGAACTTTCTACCCAAAGTTGTATCAACTTTTTATACAATTCAGACCATAGAGTTGCCTGTGTTCTTTCCTAACCCAGACAGTAGCAGAAAGGGCCCTTCATACATAGGATGTTAAAAGGGCTATCATGTTCTATATTAATAGAACAAAATCATTTAGAAAAACACAACAGCTCTTTGTTGTTTTTAGCAAACCACATCAATGGGCACCAATATCCAAAGTGGGAATTGCTAGATGGATAGTCCAATGCATTGAGACATGCTATCAAAAAGCCAAAAGGGTGCTTACAGTACCACCATGGGCTCATTCCATGCGTAAACAGGGAGCCACTATAGCTTTTCTAGGAAACATTCCAACAGAGGACATTTGTAAAGCAGCTACTTGGAATAACCCACATACATTTACTAAACATTATTGTGTTGACATGCTCACCAATCGGCACGCAAGAATGGGTCAAGCTGTACTTAAAACATTGTTTCAAACAAGTAATTGAACCAATGGCTAGCCACAGCAAAGGTAGCACTGCTTTACATTCGATGCTAAGCATATGTATTTATTGTCAATACATGCTACAAATGGAATATGTTACTTACCCTTAAGCATCTATTTGTAGCATGTAGTGCCATAGATTCATATGCACCCATCCCCCCTTCCCGGAAGCTTTTGGTTGTATTACTTCAAAGTATTCAAAACCTACTTTACACACTCAAATTTACATGCATGTTCTCTTCATTCTGTCACTTTATTGCTCATTTTTGTAATCGTCCGAGCCCAACACTAGATGGCAGGATAATGCTAAGCATATGAATCTACAGCACTACACGCTACGAATAGATGCTTACAGGGTAAGTAACATATTCCTTATCATGCAGAGAGCCCCACTGACATGTAGAAGACAGTTTAAACTTATCCAGTCATGGCACAGTACAAATCTTCAATTTTTGTACTTTGCTGCATGGCCTGTTTGTTGATTAGTAAAGTTTCGAGCCTGCTAAGCAGGGTATAAATTTAAAATCTTTCAGCAACGGTGAACAATTTATAGCGGTTTGATGCCCAGTATAGTGGCCTGTCTATGGACCACTTGGAGAAGGCAAAATATGATCAACCTATTCCCACGGCACTCTGTGGTGCAGAATTATCACTTGATCCTAAAGTAACCTGGGGATCTCTGGAAAGGTTCTCTTAAAAAAAATCATTTAATAAATAAAATATTTAATGTGACTCCAAATGCGATGATACAGGCATTAAAGCTTGCGACTGCTTTGATATAGTGGGATTTTCTGGCTGTCTCAAGCACTAAGGTTTTTATCTGCTTTAGTAAAGAATCGGGACAGTGAAACTTTCGGGATTTTTTTTTTTTAACTAGGTAAGGAATGGATCAAATTCATTCTTTTCAATTCTTAACTTTCATTGCTAATTGAGGAATTGATGTTTTTAATGTGAATAAACTGTTTCCGATTCCCACAATAAAGAGTCTTCTAAGAGAAACGTTCAGTGAAGTTAGTGTCCTGAATTATAGGAACTACCTGTTAACAAAAAAAATTGGTAGCACATTCGATAGAGAGCTTGGGAAATAGTGACTTTTCCTTATCTATCCTCACTTCAGATAAAGGCACACTGAATCTAATTCTATTGATTCTTATTGGAATCAACACTATGGAGATTACCAGGCACAATTCACAGAATTCGCCAAAATAATGGGAACTGGCTATGCGATCTTGGACTCGTATACAATATATCCCATATATTACTAGATTGCTTGCTGTTTAGAAAGGAAAGAATCCAATATCTTTGGCCAACTTTAGAAGGCATGGAGTCTTAAATCGGAAAGGTGCAACAGCCACCCGATTTACCATGAAAAGCTTTGATATTGCGACTGCTATCTCAAGATGTTAATGCTATCCATAAGAGGTCATTTTTTAGGTCTCGCCTGAGCCAGCGCGCATGCGCTTCTCTGCGAGGCTTCTAGTAAGGACTTTAAACTCTGACCACACGCTCGTGCGTGTGGTCCGAGTTTAAAGTCACACACTATTGGCCTTTGCGTGCGTCTTTCTAAGAAAGACAGCACGCAATTGGCCAAAGGCGGGTGCATGTCCCGCCTTCTCTCTCCCCTGGCCTAGGGAGCTCGGGAGCGAGCAGCAGCGCGGCCGGGTGCCAGCTGTATACCTCGCATTCCTTTCGCGGCCGCATTTTTTATTGTCCTCTGTTTATTTTTCAGCAACATTCAATTTCTTTGGAAACCAAACCAGGATGATCGGCAATCGCCTGGGACGTTCCTTTGTCGCCAACATCCCGAGCTGCATCTCTGGCGCTGGGTACATGCCCAACTCTGTCCTAGTCGCGGTCTCCACCATCGCCGTGCCAGGTACGGATTCAAGGCCGCCCATTTTGCTTTGCATCCCCTTTAGTCACCAAATCGCTTTTTTTCTGCAAACTTGCGATCTGCAAGTGGGATATGTACGGTCGCCAAAATGACGGTACCCCTTTGACTAGCCACATGGCGCGACAGTACCCAACTTAACCCCCTCTCCGCTGTTGCATATCTGTCCAGGGTACCCTTCGCCAATGTGTTATGGGTAGTGCTTTCCTTCCTTGATATTCATTGATCGCAATGACGAGCATATTCTGATGCTGGCCCTGCCACTAGCTATGCTGGACAGCACTGTGCATCTGACGCTGTTGGCTACTCTTTCAGGTGTGACGGACACAGATGCCATCAAATCCCTCATGGTCGTCCCTACGGCGCAGGTGTACTATGCTGGGCAGTTCAAGACGGTGCCCTGCAGGGTGGCCCGAGACTTGGTCCAGGTCAGCAACAAGGGCCTGAGCAGCAGCTTCACTCTGACCATGGTCCTCGGCTACCAGGTGGGGACGGAAGACTGCGCCGCGGTGCAAGGGGCCTACTGAAACCAGGCCCTGCAGCCCTCGTCGTCTTACAGGTATGAAGGGGCCCTCTGGCTGTAGTGCGCTTATCGGCGTGGACTTGGAATAAAGGTCTTAGACAAGTTAAGCTTTGCAGAGAGCCAACTGCATACTGGGCGGGAGGGGCACACGCACTCCAACCAGCTTTACTGAGAGGGAGGGGCACACGCACTCCAACCAGCTTTACTGAGAGGGAGGGGGCACACGCACTCCAACCAGCTTTACTGACAGGGAGGGGCACATGCACTCCAACCAGCTGTACTGAGAGGGAGGGGCACACGCACTCCAACCAGCTTCCACAGGGCCATGAATGACTGGTTTGCTACAAGCCCCCCCGGCATTTCCATTTAATCACGTTTTGCACTTCTGCTTCAGTATTTGCCGTCCTTTCAAATTGCCCTCTTGTCTTGTTATTCAGACTTCTGATTTGTCCAGGTTGAGACGGGTCTTACTCGGATGACTGGTCACCCTAACTGCCGCAGCCTTCTGCCCAGTGTATGCACTGTCCTCAGATTGTAGACCCACTCAACCCCCACCGCCAGGAAGCAGTATTCCAGGTTCAAAGAATACGCCTTGCTCAACCCACACTGGATCGCAGTGGTAGAAGCATTCTACGTCTCATGACCAAATCCGTATGCCTGAGTGTTCACAACACGTCACTTCCTGTTAGCAGTGTCTCGGTCTTGTGCCGGACACTCACTCATAACAGCCCGCAAACCCCTTCCCACAGTAGACCTCTGGAGGCTGTTTGCTCTTCTACCACCTTGTATTGCGGATGCTTTTCTGACGTCCTTCTCTATTTCAGGGTGAATTTCTTTATTTTGGATGAAAACAACGCAACACAAGCTTACACTTGCTGGTCCGACCCCATAAATACTTTGAACGGTAAGTTTTACAGAGTAAAACCCAGAACTTACACACCTGCTGTTTGTTTCGTTTGCTTGTGCTTCCAACTGTGCGAGGGTGTGCGTGTGGGTTGTTAGTGTGTAAGAGGTGTGCGCGTGCCTCCAGAGTGCTGGTCTGTGAATGGAGCGCGTGCTGCTCTGAGGGCTTCTGGGAGTGAGTGACTGCTGCAGCATGAGGTGTGTGCGTGAGCTGTCAGTGGGGCGAGACTGCTACTCTTTAAACGGGACTGAGAGTACTGTGTTTGGGGTGCTGTCTGGACAGTGTGGCCTGTAATATGGAAGAGTCTGAGATGCGAGTGTGTTGTAAATGGCCATTTGTGGGGTACTGGCTATAATGTGCGGGGGGGCGTCAGTGAAGCTCCGGGTGTGACCAGGGACCAGACAACAATGCACGTGTGTACCTGCTCCAAGGATCCCCCTGAATACAGCGAGATGTCTCGAGCAAGGGTATAGGATACAAGTTGAGCCCTGATGAGAAGTAGTCCCCAGCAGTGAAGCCATTCCTCACGCGCACATCTTTTCTATTTCAGTGACGGACGTGATGGACCTCGGCCTCTCGGGGCGCTCCGGCGGGATGGTGACCATCACGGTGCTGCTGGCAGTGGCGCTCTTCACGCTGGTTCCGGCTCGGATTGCATCACTGGTCGTTGGACGGGAAAAATCACCGCTCCCCTAAAGGATGGCATCGGCCATCACAGTGACGTGGCAGACACTTGCAGCACATCCCTCGCACCCCTATGAATGGAAATCACGTGTTGTGCTTAGGGGTGACGTTTAGGGAAAATATCAGTGAGAGCTGTTTCTTCCAAAAGCATCCTCCGGTTCAGAGCATTGACCAAGCCGATTCATGTAGATTAACTTTCAGCTTTTGTTGTACAGAACAATGCTTCAAGACGCAGCCCGGTTCACTGTCAATGGCGGGGTAAAGGTTTACTTATTGCCACATATTTAAGTGTACATTGCAGCTCGCAAGGGATTCTTCTGATAACAGCACCCGAGCAGTGCACAAAAACGGCCTGTACATAGTCTAAATGGTCCTGTCTTCCAGCGCCAGATTCTGGATAGGACCTCTCGCTTGCTGGGGATGTATGACCGAGGCCTCGGTGACCTCTCGACATCCCTGCTGGGGTGGGGGGTTGTATGACAGGAACTCCGTGTCCTCACTATAGAAGATGATCTTGTATGGGTAGAACCTGGGGTTACCATATCTACTTTTATAAATGTACAAACTGTTTATATGTATCTACACACGAAATAAAGATGCTATTTACTTTTACCAACCCGTTCATATTTCACCTTATTTTTCACCACGTTTCTCGATCATACTTTCGATACATATGTTTCCATGACGCGCATCGCACCGGGAAATATATCTGTCCATGGTATTAACCGTTTAATACGTATTAAAGTATTTACATGTATGTTTTACATTGGAACAAAGTATAAATAAATCTCCCAAGGTGTCTCAGAGCTCTGCAAGAACCCAGTCAAAGGTGATTACTAATAATGGGAATAATGATTAACAAACACATGCTTGTAATTCACATTCCACCATTATAAAGGGTGGAGGGGCGCGACTGTTTAAAAACATCTCGGGGACATGTTACGTGGTTGCGTTCTTTGAAGAGGATTGGCTCGGACTCCTGAAGGGCATAAAAAATGCTGCCTGTTCTGGCGACGCCCCGGGAGCGGAGGAAGGCACGCGCTGCCTGTCTCTCGACCATGCTGCGCTTCCTCGTGAGACCTTGGAATGTCCTGTCAGTCCACACGCGGTTGAACTTTGCACTGGTGCTTGTGTATCCTTTTTGTATCTAGCGCTCCTGTTAATTTTTTACAATTTGCAGCGCTATTAGTACCCGCACTGTGCAGTATGGATGTGTACATATAGAGTATGTGCATTTTTCTAATAACTCACATTGACATGAACCCCATTCAGGCATGTTACCCCTCTTGCCACTGAAAGCTGACGGAATGGGGGTGCCGTGTCTAGGCGCTAAATGGAATTCCTGTTATCACCTATTGCAGTGGTCCGCCTTTTATCAACAGACCTGTGAAAGTCTGAGTTTTCAGAGCATGACCATCAGGTTACACACAGGTCTGAGCGAGGGCGTGTTTTCAAGGGACATGTGTTTGGGAGGCGAGGTTGGAAGATATGAATGACTACAACATCCACATAAGTGCACCTGCCAAGTGTAACTTTGCGAACGCCATTAATTTGGTTACTAGGAGCACCTTTCAGTTTATAGCGCTTAGGAGCAACAGCAGTGCGGCAAGAGGCGCCATATAAAATAATATTTATTATAATAATTGTTAGTAGGACTACTAATAGTAGTAGGACTACTAGTAGTAGTGATAGTAGTAGTAATATAGTAGGAGGAATTAGTAGTAGTAGTACTAGTAGAAGTAGTAAGCCACTGCCTCCCATGACGTGTTCATTTGCTAGACCTTGCTAAAATAGGTCTCGCTTTTGGGACCTTATAAGTATTTAGTTATGCAGCACAATATCCTTGGTGCAACAACATCAACTGTTGCATGGCTAAACACTTATAAGGTCCCAAAGGCGAGACCTATTGGCTATGCCAATGCTTGTTTAGTTTAGATGTAGGTAGTTGATACTAAGCGGTTTTTTATTCAATGATTTGATTTTAATTATTGAACTTTCTTTTTATTGTACATTGCTTCTTATTGGCTACTGTATAATGTTATTTTACAGTTCATATTATGTATAATCTAGATTTCTGCAAGATGATTTCTTAGATATAAACTACCATTTACAAGACAAACTTCGCCTACAGAAAATTAACAGATTTATACAAGTCCGCTATCAAAAAAGCAAAGGAAAGGTACTATTCAGACAGAATTCAAAATGCTAAATGTGCAAATAAAGAATTTCATAAACCAAATTGCCTAGAAGGAACTCATCCCGTTACTCAAGATTTCACAGACAAACAAGCAAATCATTACACGGACAAAGCAGACATGTTGGACTCCTATTTAAAAACAGAGACAAAGCACCAGCACTAACCCTTTTACCAAACAACAATCCAAGACTACTCTAACACCGCCTCTCCGTTCCTTCCAACACATTTCACACGATTAATTTATGGCCCTGTCAAAGCAAGCAGGCCTGCCGGCAGCCCTTCTGACCCATGTCCACTGCAAACATCCAAGACAATTCTTCTAACAACCTCTGCTGCCACTCCAGTAAGAAGAATCATCAACGATTCCTTAACTACCGGAATATTTCCAGAAGAACACAAAAAGTCATACATACGCCCTTTACTAAAGAAAACAAACTTGGACCCGCTGAACCCTGACAACTACAGACCCATTACAAATGGACCTTTCCTGGGCAAACTGATAGAAAGAGCAGCGTTCGCCCAGATGTCACAATTCATTGAAGAGAATGCCATACTTTCAGACTTCCACACAGGATTCTGTCCGGGAAGAGGCACAGAATCTGCCCTCCTTGCCATCTGGGATGACCTGAACACAGTTGACCGCAACGGGGTTGCTGCTCTATTCCTCTTGGACCTCTCAGCTGCCTTTGACACGGTTGACCATGACACTCTGATACAAAGACTCTATGAAACTGGCATAGAGGGGACTGCTCTAGACTGGATCGCGTCCTACCTTTGAAACAGAACTAATGTCATCCCTACCCCACCTTTCTCGTCCAAACCATACTCCACAAAAGCAGGGTCCCTCCAGGCTCTATCATCTCGCCCATGCTTTTCAACATCTACATGAAGTCATTACCAGTACTGATCAATCAATTTCACCTCACGTGCTATAACTATGCAGATGACACACAAATACTCCTTCAACTGGAATGCCCCAAAGACATTGGAAATTCGCCAATTTTCAGTTGTCGCAGAGCCGTGGATCAATGGATGACTTGGAGCCATCTCAAATTGAATGCTTCCAAAACGGAAATACTCATGTGTGGCGATTGGAAACATTATGAACCGCTTACCGCCTGGCCTGATGAACTGGGATCACCGCCTAAAGTATCGGAGGAAGTAAGAAACCTCGGAATGACCATGGACTCCAAGCTATCGATGAATGCCCAAGTGGACAAACTAGCAAGATCAAGCTTTGTTACTATAAAAACTCTGCGCCGAATCTTCCCCCCATATGGGATTTCCACACAAGGTCCAAGCTACCATCTCCCTTGTTCTGTCCAAACTCAATTAAGCCAATAGCCTCTACCACGGATCAGCTTTAACGACCATGAAAAGACTACAACGAATTCACAACTCGGCTGCCAGACTACTCTTGCAAATCAAACCACAAGACCACATCTCCCCTGCATTGGTTACCGGTTGCCAGAAGATCCACGTTCAAGCTGCTTTGTATCACCCACAAAGCGATACATGGAATGGGACCACTCTTCATCAGGAATAAAATCACCAAACATTCAACAAAGAAACCTCCGCTCTAGAGTGGCACCTCGCCTCAAAATCCCAAGATACAAGAAAAAAACCATGGGTGGCACATCCTTCTCTGTTCAAGCAGCCAAACTATGGAACTCTTTACCCCCTCCCAACATAAGATCCACGGACAACCACCTTATCTTCAGAAAACTACTCAAGAATTGGCTCTCTCCCACAGGAAATAGTCACTATTTTTAAGAAGGGGGACCGTGCACTCCCGGTGAACTATAGGCCTATTAGCCTTATAGATTCCCTACAAAAACTTTTCTGTAAACCGGTCCTTGTCCATCTCCAAGACTGGATTAGCGAGGGGAATATTATTTCAGAGTGGCAGGTTGGTTTTAGGGCACAAGTGAGTACCCTAGACCAAATCTTCCGCTTAATTTGTATTTTTTGGAGGGAAGTGACTATCCACAAGGGCAAATTATATGTTGCCTTTGTGGATTTGCGTGCCGCTTTTGATATGGTACCGAGAGTGAAATTATGGGAAGTCCTAGAAAACATGGGCACGCCGGCTCCCCTTCTCAACATTTTAATAAGACTTCATGCGAATACTCTGGCACAAGTGAGGTGGGGTGAAAATGGGGCTCTAACAGAGATGATACACACTGATAAAGGAGTTAGGCAGGGGTGTGTATTAGCGCCTACCCTGTTCACTTTGTTAATTAACGATGTTATTAGCTTCCTGAGCAGGGATGGTTGTGATGCTCTGAAAATAGGAGGGCAATGGGCCCCTGCTCTTCTTTTCGCGGATGATACTCTGCTCATATCGAAGTCATGGGGCTCCAACAGCTGTTAAATGATTTTCAGGCATTTTGCTTGGGTCGGGGGTTGGAGCTAAATAGTTCCAAAACAAAATGTATGCTTTTTTCACCTAGCTTAAAGACTAAATGCAAGAAGCACCTGCATGTGGGCGGTGCCCCCCCTAGAGCTAGTGACAGACTTTGATTATCTGGGTATTAAGCTTACACAGAATATGAGTTGGGTCCCACAATTGGAAAGAGCACAGCTAACCCTGATTCATCAAACGGTGAACATAGTGAAAATTCATAGGAAAACCATATCCAGAAAGCTGGCACCAGCGCTAGAGATTTATAATGTTAAAGCTCTAGGTGCAACCTTATATGGTGCGGAGCTCTGGGGCTGTTAAAACTGTAGCAACAATTCCTTAGATCCCTATTGAACCTTCCGGTATCCACTCCGTTGATTCCACTCTACCTAGATCTTGGCCAGAAAAGAATTTCACATAAAATTGCTCTGCAAATACTTATGTTTTGGCACCGGCTATGGTCTACTGCAGCACTTGCTTCCTATAGGGTGGGTCTCCGTGAACTAATGTCAGCAACTTGTGTGGACAAGATTTCTTGGATGCGCACAGTTAAGAATTTGCTACTTAAGCTAGGTTTGGATGCTTACTGGAGACAACCGGAAACCCTTAGCCAGATTAATAAATCCAGTCTCAAAGCTGTATATTGGGGCACCGTTGAGACTGATTTGATGATGAATTGCAAGGAATCGCTTTTGATTACTTTAATGAACTTTAAACAGACACTGTCATTAGAGGCCACGATAGATGAAATCGAACCCCCGTTAGCAAGAAAACTATACCTGTAGTTTAGGCATGGTTGCCTTCCTGTAAATAATTTTAAAAGAAATTGGTGCAAAGTAGGAGAGAGGGTTGAAGCACATTGTCCTGGTTGCCAAGGGAAACTTGAGTCACCTGAACACGTCTTATTCTTTTGCCCCTTGTACTATCAATCTCAAACTAAATGGATTGCCCCTCTTTGCAGAAATCTGGGAGTAGGAAAGTACAAGGAGGCTTATAGAATACTGCAGTCAAACACAACATGTATGATTGTATTCTGTACAGCCAAGTTCTTAATGGCTATGTGGATCAGGCGCACTAAGCATTCCCTTGATAGTTTCTAGGGTGTATCATACTGTATGGCGCCCGCTAAGGTCGTATCGTGGGCCCTGTGCTAGTTTAAGTGAACATTGCTTTTAATATATTTATTTGCTATTTTTAAAGTATTTTATGATGAAGCTTTTAAGTACAAATAATGATGTAATCTCTAGTGCCCTATCATGCTGCTATTACAGTGAATTTTCTCTTCGTACAAACACTGATACACTTTGACAGTCCTATTTTGCTGTGACTGTAAATAGACTGGGAATGTTTATTTATAATGTTATGTCTTATTTGTATTGTGTGTTTGTTATTGTCTTGTTTTATGATGTACTTTTATGATCTATAGTGATCGAAATAAAGTTCTTTGATATGATATGGCTCTTCCCCACATAAGCACCATATGGAAACAGAAATATACAACATATCCCTCTGTATAGAAGCATTTATTTGTACTATAGATATGTACCTATATATGTGTATTGCTTTGTATAAACATGAAGAATAATTGTTTTTAAAAATATAAATAAAATACATTTTTAAGCACACTTGAAAACCAGAGTTCAGCTAATGCATCTTTAATCTACATATACTTACTTCCTTCATGCATCTATATAACTGCTGTGTACTTGGATCTATATATTTATTAATCTTCCCCTAAATAAGCATATTCAATGCACTACCCTATTTCTCACCCTATACCTCTATCAATATCTTTAATCTACATATATTTACTTCCTTTATGCAGGGCTCGAAAAATCCACTCCACCACTCGCATTGGCACTGTCGAGAAAGATTTACTCAGGACAGCTATTTTTAGGGACTACTCGCCCTGTTGAAAATCCTCTAACTTCAGGGAAGACAAAAAGACTTTTGACCTTTGTCTCTGAAAGCAGAGCAAATGTGACAAGATAAGATTTAAAGGCATCTTTATTGCTCACAAAGTGAAAGCGCAATAAAAATGCCATTAAATCATGTTATCTTGTCACATTTGCTAGCTTTCAGAGACAGAGGTCAAAAGTCAGCTTATCTTATTACATTTATTTTTCTCTCTGTGAAATAAGTTAGAGGATTTTGTAAAGTGAACTGTGTGACAATTGAACTTTGCAAAGCATGTTAAATAAAAGGCTGTAAGATGTCAGGCTTTTTTCTAAAACAACACTGAAATAGCTAAGTGAACTGTTTAAACATTTAAAAATATATTTCACTAGTTATGAAGACCCATTTTTGTAATTCTGGGGTGAAAAAAATATTTTTATAGGATCAAAACAATTAGAACACTTTACTTGGTGATGTGCAAATGTTAAATATTTTTGCGGGTTGTGACGAGAGACGGAGAGACGGACCGTGTGTGCCGCTGGAGGCTGTAAGCCGGGAGACCCTCAGTGTGTGCGAGGCTGTGAGAGTCGGGAGCCGGGGGGGCCTTTAGGGCCTTGACGGGCGTGTCCTGAGAGAGGCATCGGCTTCAGCGTTGGTATCGGCACTTGTGGCAGGCTGAGGTGGCAGCTGAGGCGGCGGTGGGGCAGTGAGGCTTGTGCTCAGCTGGTGCTCGCCTAATTATTGCCCGCCCGAATTCTTTGTTCAGCTAACACTCGCCTAATACTCGTCTGCCCGGTCTTTTATTCTTTTTTTTTTTTTTCCTGTTTTTTCTACTGCGCTGTTTTCCTCTCCCGCAGCCCTCCCCCACGGAGTAAGAAACGCGGTTACACTACTGATGTTTTTAATTTGGCACCATCTGGAACTTTTGTGTTGTGCTCCAGAAGAGGCTTGGAGAGCGAGAGCGTTTTGATCACAATAATGAGCACTGCCATTTGCAAATGCTATACAGCTGGATTAATCTGTTGGCATTGATATCTGTGCACTGAAAAGAGGATAATCTTTGAAACTGAATAAATACTGGTGCTGCACTACCGGACTCTAATAGAGCCTTGAAGAGACAGGGATACTCTGGACACGTGTTTTCGGTACAGCTGACAGAGCTGCAACCAGAGCTGTGAGACCGGCTGAGACCTGCTGAGCGAGGAGGGCCTCTGCGAGCTGAGCAAGAGCGGTGGCAAGCGGAACGGAAAAATAGCTGAGAGGTTCAGTTCTGTGGCAACCAGAGGGAAGCTGGACTCTGATTACACAGATTCAATATTGGAGAAGCGACAGAGCTCGAGGAGTGCTGACACTAGTCTTGTGATCACTGAAGATCATTGAAAACGAGCGCGCTGACTACTGGAGATAAGCGCGGCTACCTGCCTGCGCCTTCCTGCACCCCTAGAGCCTTGTGCTGGCAGTCTGTAACTCAATCTCCTGCCCAAGCTCGTGAGACTGCGAGCTGTGCGTTGGAGAGTGGAAACTCTGCGCTTGGCGCTCGGTGTTGCATGAGCGGCACACTAGCGCATTGGAGCTATACCTCTCTGGCTGTGTTGGCCGGCCTGGCTAAGGGACTTGTAATATAAGATCTAAGATATGACCACAAACAGATTACGCTCTGGCAGATTGGTGTACACAAGAGCTTGCAAAAAAACTAGAGCTAATCCTCTAAGGAACAACTCACTGCAAATAAACATTTTGAAGAGTTTCAATACCATCCCTTCCTTCCTTTCTAAAAAAGAAATAAGTTTAAAATCAGTAGTGATGCTGGAGTCTTCCCAAAAAGAACATGAAGATCAAGTAGAGGCTAAAGTAATTCCTGAAAAACCATTGCCAGTAGTTCCCTCCAATCTACCGTCCAAAATCGGGGGATCATGGTCCACAGATCGCCAACACTCAGAATCTGGGGTGACTGACTCTTTGCTGGCAAATTTAACCATCCACTCCCTTGTAAATGGAGTCTCTGAACACGAAGGGGTATCTCAACTAGTGCCTAAAGCGGGAGAACACATAATGGAAGATTTCACGCTACCTGACAATCTAGATCAGTCTCCTAAGAATCTAGAATCGTCTAGGATTCTTAATCCTGCTACTTCACGTTCCTCCAAGGATTACCCTGTTAAAATGCAACTGTTCAGTAGTACACCCAGTGGAACAAGCTTATTAGATTCACGGGGCTCATTAACTCCTGAACTATACCCGAATTTTCTTCCCTTAATTAATAATCCAGAGTCAAAAATGCTGATGTCGGAATCTTTACTTTGCCTGGAAAGAGTGCTGGCTTCCATCTTCGCCTTAATGGAGAAATCAGTAAGTAACTCCGATTCTATTTTGGACTCTGTTCTGGCCCTGACAAAGTTTATTGCCTCTGAACAAAAATTATTGCCTGGCAAAGCTTGCATACTTCCCCTCAGTATGCCTAATCTAGGGAAGGGATCGTCCATTCCCTTACTTTTGGAGGAAGGCTCCGACAAGCCATATACTACTCAAACAGACTCTCTTCCACATGTTAAAGGGCGGGACTTTAGCATCCAGGCCGGTAAGCCTTTCTTTAGTAGAAAAAATAAAACCAAAATGAAAGAAAATGAAGATATACTTGATAAGTTACATTCCTCTACTCTACAGCAGCTCTTCGATCCTGAGTCTTTAATTAGTGGCTGTACCTACGTCCCGCCCGCAAGCTAAGACGGAAAATACAAATCCAAGTACAATTCGAAAGGTTTTCCCTATCTTCCTAAAAACAGGTGTAAAATCTCCTAAGCAGCCTATAGAGGAAGGACTAAAAGTCGGATGCTCTCCCATTAAGGAAAAGGCTATTAAGAACAAAAGTAACCACGCCTGTAAGAAAAAGAAGGAAAAAAGGGAAAAACGTCGAAGGATAAACAAAAAAAGGGCAAAACGGTTATGCTTCGACCCTAACCTTATCCATAATATACCACCAAATCTGGAATCAAATGTTGTGACGAAAGAAGATGGACAAACAGAGTTCAATCTATCGGGTCCTTGTTCCTATCCTCTGAACTCCAGTGCATCAATTAAATCTACCCAAGATGCAGTGGTATTAGACTTAAATGTTCCCCCTACCGCTCAGAGTATTTTGAACCCTAATGCTTCTCTATTTGCTTCTTCTTTAGGTAATAATGTCATTTATAATCCCCATGAAAATATTTCTGAGGTATCCAGCCTAGTTAATAATTCACATCCTGCCCCTTATAGCCTGGATTTTTCGTTTATTTTTGACCATGAACCATAAATGAATAGGGCCTTTTTGTTGGGTTGCTTTGCTGAAATTTCAGGCCTTCAAATGATCGAAAGCAATGACATCGCTCTGGTTGAGGTTCAAAAATATAATAATCTTAGGGGTGCAAGAGTAACATTTGCATCCAAAGCTATCTCCCACATGATAATGGCACTCCGTGATAAACTACGTTGTTGTGGCATTGATGTTTTAATACCAGAAGAGGAGATACCATTAAAAAAAGTGGCCCAAAATAAGCTGTCTAACATCGATCTAGAAACCTCCGCAAGAGGCAACCCTTTCCCGGAGAGAGAGAGTATTTTGCAGGTTTTCCTTGGTAAAGAAGGTAGGAGGGTTTCGCTCCACACAGAGAAAAATATTCAGCATGTGCTTCCTGCAGAGGAGGAAGATAAGAAATGGAGTTGGGTGGCAGGCGTTCTTAATTCAAATAGACCCTTAGGCCTAAAATGTGGGAACTCTTCCTAGCAAGGATATTAATGTGATATCTTGGAACGCAGCCGGCTTAAGCACTAATAAAAACAAACTCTTATTCTTGAAAGAGCAGAATGCCGATATAATATGTCTACAAGAGACTTGGATCTCAAAGAACTGGTCCACCGAAGATTATATTGTGCTCTGCCGGCCCGCGCTTCCTGTGAATAGAGGTCACGCATAAGGAGGTATTGCTATTATGTTAAGTACAAACCTTAGTTGGTCATATAAAGAAATTTTTCATGCCTCTAACCTAATTCAGGCGATTAAGCTAGATCATAAGGATGACCAGGATCATTTGGATTCCCTGTTGATCATAAATGCATATTTACCTCCCGACGCATCTTATTATTATCTATTAAAAGATCTATTCGTTTTTATCTCCTCTACCTTGGAAAGTGAAGACTGCAGGTCCCTATTATTAGTTGGAGATTTGAACTCTAAAGTCTCATCTCATAGTATAAGGGTATTTTCTAACACCGAAAAAAACAAAGCCCTAAATATTCCCATTGCCCAATTTCCGAATAAAAGCAGGACAGACAAAAGAGTAGTCTTATTACTCGAAGGTTTGAGAAGTTTAGATCTCGTAATTGCTAATGGGAGGTTAGAAAAGGATATTCCAGCAAATCATACTCCTAAGGCGCCAACTGGGAGATCTATTATAGATTATTTAATTGTTTCTGCAGATTTTTTCTGTAAACTTATAAACATGGAAGACCTGGGAAATGTTTTTAGTGACCATATGTTGATTTGCTTTAAATTTGAATTCACTTGTGCTAAGGTAGGCCCCTGGAACTTCAAAGGCGACACAGTAGGATTCAATGCAACAAATGGTAGAATTCACTGGAATATTCAAGCGACCGCTAAATTTAAAGCGTACTTAACGGCCCTAATAAGAGATCAGCAGCACTTAATAACGGCCGAGTGTGATTCTACCCAACCAGATTTACTCGAAGCCTTTTCCCAAAATATAGGTTTCCTGGCTAAATCCTGTAAATTAACACATGCTCCAGTCAAACGGAGATCATATTTCAACCCATTGCTTACTATAAATAGGGAAATAAATTAGTGAGGGCCCAGTTCCTGAATTTTTCGCCCGAGCAAAGTAATTTAATAAACCTACTAAAGAAGAAAAGACAGAGGAAAAAACGCTCCCTAAGACAAATAAAGGAAGATGGCGCATGAATGCAGCTAAAAGAGGCAGCCTCAAAAAATAATTTCAAAAGGTATTGGGAAATAATCGCCGACTGCTGTGGCACAAGAGTGAAATCTCTCCCTATACCTATAAAAGAAGAGGAATGGAAACTTCATTTGTTAGAACTGTATTCTGCGAATTTTAACTCCATCAGATCAACTCTTGCTGCACCCGATCAGTTTAAAACTCATGTATCCAATTATGTACATTCAATCAAAGAAGTGGCTGGAGCTATTAAAAAAATGAGATCATCAGGAGCAGTGGGTCCCGATGAAATTCCCATGACGGTAATTAAAAAGGAGCCACTCTTGTGGGCCACTTATCTAGCTCCACTGTTTAATTTTTGCTACTCCCAGGGGAAGACACCACCATCTTGGTCTGGAAGTATTCTAATCCCTCTGTACAAAAAGGGCCCTAGATCACACCCAGGTAATTATCGGCAAATAGCCTTAATGGATGCAGCGGGGAAAATATTTGCACGTAGTATCCTCGACCACCTTACGGAATGGGTGACTGAGAAGAAGGTCCTCCCTATAGAACAAGCGGATTTTAGAAAAAATCATTCCACTCTAGATAATATCTCCATGTTGAAACTAATTGAGGAGAAATACACAATTTCTCGTAGTTCAAATGTATACATAGCTTTCATAGATTTTTCAACAGCCTTCGATAAGGTAGATCGACCACTACTATGGAGAAAATTGCAAAAAATGGGATTGCCTTCTCCCCTGCTATCCTTAATTATTACACTACATTCGCAAACTTGGTGCCAGATACTAATGGGTGGAAATCAAGGTTTATCAGATGTAATCCCTACAGAAAATGGTTTGAAACAAGGTTGCTTGTTAGCACCGCTGCTATTTTCTTTATATATAGCAGATTTACCCGATTGCTTTGCTCAAGCAGATGGAGATGCACCAAAGATAAGTAGCCGGCCTTTTGCATGTCTTTTATATGCAGATGATATAGTAGTAATGGATCTAACCCCTATTGGGTTGAATAGAAAGCTGATATCACTACAGAATTATACAGTGGACCATTTTTTGAAAATAAATGTTTCTAAAAGTAAAATTTTAATTCTGAAATGTAACAAAAGTAGAAAATCATGTAACTTTAAGTGGCAAATTGGTCCTGAAAAGCTGGAGGTGGTAGACTCATACCTTTATTTAGGGAAATTAATAGCAGGTAGTACGAAGAACAAACTTCATATTGAACATAGCACTTGTAAAGCTGCATCCCACGCTAATGGTTTGCGTATTTTTAGGTCTCGCCTACCTTTTGCAATCGATTCGGCTTTTCAGCCAAAAACGTGCACCCGTTCCATTGCCTTCAATGGCAACGCGTGCACGTTTGGCGATTCACTTGCGGGAGCGAGCAGCTGGCGCCATATGGTAGCAATTATCGCTCCTGGCGCCGCTCGCTCCCGCAGACTTTCTCTTAAGCGCCATACGGAAAAGGTCAGTGGATGAATTTATTCCAAGAAAAGCCCGTCCTCACTTTCTTATCGTAGAAAGGAACTGGCATGCAACGCACTACCACTGCTCCAAATCCGACATTCATTAGAGATTAACCACTGAGAAGAAATTATACCAGGGGTGTCCAATACAGGTATATGATGACCAATTAATTCCATGCCAAATGTTCCGGAAAACCGCAGAAGCAGCAAATGTTTCCATCTCGGGTGTTTGCCTGGCGTTGAGGCGAGTGCCCCTCCCCCCGCAGGGGCCTGCGTTACGTCCCTGGGAGGCATGCTAGAAATCGGTCACGTCCCGGCGGCCCCTCTGGACCCATGTTGGCCTCCCCTGATACATCACCATGCAGTTCTTTAACTCATTAGACTTCCTAGGAAGCTGTGGATCCCAAACACCTCAAGTGTCTCACCCTTGGAGCTCACCGTCACTCTCACACCTTTCCAATGCCACTTCTTTCTATTTCGGTGTCTCACTCCTAGGAACCCCGCCCTCTTCAGTTATAACATTAACATTTCGCTCCTGCACCATGCACGGTACTGAGACGAGATGCACACGCCCACGCCTGTTCACAAGTACCTCCAGATCACCAGGGGATGAACCTTACGCCGAAAACATTCCCAAACGCCGTTATATTTAATAGTACGCCACAATCCATCACGATGCGCGTCTCTATGGTTAAAAGTGTCTGCGGAGTTACAAACAGCGGACGGTAAATCTGTCCAGTAAACAAAGTAGTGCGCTGAAAAAGAAAGAGCCCTCCTACCTGTCCGCGCCCGCCCTGTCCATGTTCGCTCATAAATAATACCACTCCCGGGAAAAAGGTGAAGGTCGCGTCCACACCATCGATGGCCTCAGTCCAGTCCTCACAGGAATGTCCCTGTGCCCCGGCCCCTGGGGCGCCGATTAGTCCTCTATCCAGTCCAGTGAGCACCGAGCTTCCAAGCACGGCCCGGCGATGTTACTTCTAACCAGGTACACTTGTGGCACAAAGGTAACTCAAAAACCTGCCAGTACGTTCTCTTGTGTAGCAGCGACATCCACTGGCCATGCAAGGAAAATACGTGCTGTAAACTACGGTAATACCTTTGCCTCACTCATCGCTGCGTCCTGGTCTCAATAACTACATATTATCAACGTAACCAGGGGCAGCTAACCAAGGCCTTGGAGCGCAGGCTAGTTTGGGCTTTGAAAACAAAAGAAACGCTCACACTGCACTATACAATGCTACACATTCATGAGTTTTTCATGACAAAGCCGTTATATTACATCTAAGATATTAAAGTCAGAAAATCTTCAGCAAAAAGGCTACTAAGCGCTCTGAAGCCTCGTCAGGGGTAGTAAGCGCTATAGAAATGCAATTACAATACAATACATCTTTCGAATAACCGACACGCAGCCAGTAATGTGAGAGGGGTGTGAATGAAGAGGCCCGAGTCGCTGCTCTGCAGCTCTCGTCAAGTGAGATATTCTGCACATCCGTGGGCCGTCGAAAGCTTTTGCAAACTGGTACATAATGCATGTGAGGAACCTGTTGCCATGGCAGAACTGAGAAACTAAAAGCAGCCATGCAAAAAAATAAAAATAAATCATACCAGCCCCGCTCCCTTCGCCTCCCCCTGCTATCTCTCTATTTTCATCCATCCTCCCTCTCTTCAATCATGTTCTCTCTATCTCCCCACGCCCTCTAGAAGCTTCCTTGTGTCTGCTGCAATTAATCTGTAGGGATAGCAACAGAGGCACCAGAAATGGCCTCCACGCGCCCCAGCCCACCGGGGAAATGCCCAAACGCCTTTGGGGCCTTGGAAGTATTTAGCCATGCAGCATATTGTCTGCAGCTGGGGGCCAGTAGCCGTTCCACCTGGATGAAGGGAAATATTGCTCTAAAACAGCCTTGCTGTTTTTTTTAAAGAGCCAAATAAAGAAAGGACAAAAGCAGGCTCAATTTACTAGGCCATTTGAAAAGTTTAAACAAGCATTGGCATAGCCAATAGGTCTCGCCTTTGGGACCTTATAAGTGTTTAGTTATCCAGCACAATATCCTTGGTGCAACAACATCAACTGTTGCATGGCTAAACACTTATAAGGTCCCAAAGGCGAGACCTATTGGCTATGCCAATGCTTGTTTACAGTGCTATGGGCAGAAGACATTTTTTACATCTACTGATGGTTTTTAAGGCAAAAATTCCTCCAACCCTGCTCTATGCGATTGAATCAATTCCTGTTAAGGACTGGAGTTTTTTTAGATAGGATTGAAGGTCAGATACTACGTAAAATATGTAACTTTAACACGTTAGTTCCAACGGCAGCAATTAGACTGGAATTTGGCTTGATAAGTTCCTATATCCAAGGTTTATCCAGGGTTTTACGCTGGGGTTACCAGTTAAAAAATAGCGATCCTGATTCATTAAGAGGTTTCATGTGTCATGAAATCTTCGGTGATAAGGCAGGTAATTACTCTTTCTATCATGATTTCTCATTGGCACTAAAAAAAAATTGTGTACAAGAAGAATCAGTGATTACCCTTCCACCATTCGAATTTAAATCTCTTTTAAAAACCTTAAGTGGCAAAATTAGCTTTAATAGAGATACTAAGGGGCATATTATCAAGGGCACTATCGCCGCTTTAGCAGGACTTTTTCCCGCTAAAGCGGCGATAATTCTAACGCCCTATTAGCAAGCTGTCGCTAACTGCTGTTAGCGACAGCTTCTAGGCGATAGCGACCGGGTTGGGTGCCGCTTTGCATGCCAGCGATATTTATCGCTAATGGCATGCAAAGTAGGCGTTCCCAACCGCTAAGCTCGCTATCGCCTATTAGCGAGGCAGGGGAGGTGATTAACGAACCAGCGCTAAACACGTTTAGCGCTGGTTTGTTAACGCCTGGTCCAGACCTGACTTAGCCATGTAATCCAATGGGAGGTGGATTACATGGCTAAATCCCCCTCGCCCTATCGCCAAGCTAACACTGGTCACATTGTGAATATCGCTTGTTTTCAAGCGATATTCACACTGTTCTCCAGGGTTTCTATTTCTTTGGAGATGAGCGTTGCTGATAGCACGCTATCTCCGCGATAGAAACCTGCGATAGCCGGCGATAATTATCCTAGCGCTAACTGCGCTTAGCGATAATTATCGCCGGTTATTGCTAATAGGCCCCAGTATTTTGTAATTCTAAAGAGAGATTAAAGCTAATAGCCAGGACAAACTCACCGAGAATTTCCCAAAAATATTTATTTTGGAATTTAGAACATGGAACTCGACGTTTGCTCATTTTATGTCGTATTAATCTCTTACCACTAAACGACTTAACAGCAAACTGGTCCCAGAATTTGAAAAATGGAAAAACTTGTAATTTGTGTAAACTGAGCATTCAGGCCCTGGACCATGTCTTGTTTGCCTGTCCAGCATTGGCTTCGAGTCGCCATCGCTGGCTTCGGCCGATGTTTTTACAAAATTGTGTTAAAAATGTAGCTTTAGCTCGAGATTATCTTTTTTGTCCTAAAAACGAAGCAGTGTGTGTAAAACTTTTTAATTATTTTAAGGAGTTTATGTATATATTAATCTTTTACATATTCTTTTAATTGGGCTGTTAACCCCCTTGTTTGTCATCTTCTTACGAAGTATTAGTACTTTCTCCTTTGTCAGATTGTATTTTGCACATTGATTGACTGCTATTTACTGCTATTTGCACAATAGGGATAAGTTGTGCTCGTTTCCCACTTTGTTTTGGTAGTTAACTTCAAAACTTAATTGAAGTGGGATTTTGGAAGTATTTTGCACATTAACTGGCTGCTACTGAATTGCTTTCTGCACAGGTTAGGATATGCTCTGTCATTCCTTTTTTCTTGCTGCTAATTCTTAAATTGAACTTTTAGCCGAAGCCGAACTTTGGTCTCTATTTTGTACATGAACTGGTTGCTACTTACTGCCCTTTGCACATTCTAGGATATGCTCTGTTACTTCAATCCTTCTGCTGCTAATTCTAAATGCTATTTTCTGTCAAAGTGGCTATGTGCTACTGCCCAAATGTTTGAAAAAAAATTCCAAGCACTGAGGTTATGCATATTACTTTTAGTTAAATGTACCTGCTATTGTTTAATACGGTCTTAAACATATGCTATCTTCTACTGTAGAGGTCTTTGGGCCTCTGTTTCTGCCATGAGCTAAATGGTACTATTGTTGAAAATCTTAGTTATTTTGCTTATTGGGATAATTGACAATATCGACTGATGTTATCTAAAGGAATTCTAGCCCTGCTATTGCGGGCCTTTGATAATTTTATGATGGTCCGTGGAATGAGTTTTGTTATGTTTTTATACTTGTAATAATATGCTTTACTTTTAATGTGGACCTCATAGGAGTTCCAAATCTTTAACCCTTTCCATGCGTCCGTCGGCCAACGGCCGTCACGAGCACTACCTCTGTAGTGCTGCGCACGTCCGTTGGCCGACGCGGCCCCGCCCACTCAATCAAACCGCCGCACCGCGGCGGAATTGCCGCCGCGGTTAATAAAATATTGAATTGCTGAAACCCAATTTCCCCAAATTGTTTATGCGCTATTATCAGTAAAATTACATGTTAGTGGGAAGGTTTTGTGGCCATTTCAAAGGAAAATATGGTATCTGTAAATGACAATGCACTACCACATCATGCTTTGGTAATATATTTATGATAAGTGAGTTTTTAAACATGAACTGGGAATTATTACTGCTCCTGCCCAGATGACAATGTTATTAGTGAACTAAGAAGCAAGCCAGGAATCGTGTACTCTATATATGGGCTCGATTCTTGTTATACATGGAGCAAACATTTAGTCTAGTAAATAGAGGTTTTTTGTACAACAGACATAGTGAACTTGCATATTTGAAGGTAGTCTCTTATTTTATAATAAAGAAAAAAGCGGCGCCATTAGACAAAATATTTGCCTAGGATCACACAATTTGAGACCAGTTCACGGGTCAAGTACATTACAGTTAGGTCGAGTAGATTATTAAAGTTACTAGACCTGCAGGTCTAGTAAAAATTTTATGATTTTTCGAGCCCAGCTTTATGCATCTATATACTTTCCATGTACTTATGGATCTATATATGTATTACTTTCTTCTAATTCAGCATATCCAATGCACTGCCCTATTTCTCACCTATGTCTCTCTCAATATATCTTCTACCTCAACTCTCTGACTCATCTCAAACCTCTGTCTACTACTCTTTCCAATGCACTACTCTATACCTCTATCAATATATCCTCTACACCCACTCTCTCATTCATCCCAAACCCCATATCGCTACTATGGTCCCCAAAATAACCCTTTCTAGACTCTACCCCTTCTGGCATTATCTGACACCTCTTTTACTATACCAATCCCCCAAAACAAGCTTTTCTAAAGTCTTCCCTCTCCACTCCCCTTTTTAGGTCTCGCCTAGCGTTGCTGCGCACATGCGCAGCTCGCTCGGCGAGATTTATTGTAAATGAGGAGTTTGACAAAAGGGCTTGAAGCCCCGCCCCTTATTTCCATTGACTTGCGTCACCGTTTATGGTAAACGGTGGGCTGCCATTGGAAATAAGCTTTCTGGGGTGCCTCCTTTTCGCTTTTTTGTCCGGCCCACCCGGACTGGCTCTCCTGCTTTCCTTCTGTCGTAACGCTATTTCTTATCTTTAGTGGGCGTTTCGAGTCTGCGCGCGCAGGGCCATCTGTTTTTTCGCGTCCGTCCGTGTAATGCTTGTTGTTCATTTATTGACTGGCGCCCATCTCCGGCGCTGTGCACTTCCCGCAGACAGGACATAGGAGCGCGAGGTTTCAAAAGCAGCGTTTGTGACTGACTGAGAATACATCCATTGGGCGTGTTATATCGGAGTCCAGTCCTACCGTTGAATATTTCTTGCAGGATGGTTACTTTGATCTATTTTTATTGGTGCCCGTCCACGTAAACTGCATCCTCTGATGTATTCGTTTTTGTTCCTGCGCTCTTTCGATCAGGGAGCCGTTCTTCCGGTGCTCGAACTCTCCCTGCTGGTTCAGTGTGCGGACAGCGCCTCTCCCCCTGCAGCCTTTAAAGAGAGCACATGCGGTGCCCGTTAACACGCGTGGCCGCCTGCTTGCCGCCGTCGATTGAGTCCTCGGGCTGTCACAGTTGTGACTGTCGCACTGTGTGATCTCCGACCCGAGAGTTGCTTGTGGTGAATTAAGTATTCTGGGTTTATGAATTGCAGCCATAAAAGTTTCAAAAACGAAAAGTCACAGGCAGCTAATAAACACAGGGTGTCGCGTTTGGGACAGTTGTCGCTTTGGGACAGTGTTTTCAACCATTGCTCCTTTGCGTTTGACTGTTCCACCTCAAGTATTTGCAATACCGAGAGCCTGCATGCATTGGGGAAACAACGCCCTGCTTCGCATCGCTCAAATGGTGCCTATAGTGAGGCTAGGCAAGCTGAACTGTAAACACAGTTCCAAAGGGGTACACCTGCTGACCTTACATAAGGTGAGGCGGGCCAGACAATGCACAAAAGAAAATGTGTGAATGAATGGACACGTGAGGCCAGCGTACAATAACTGGGGTGAGATGAGTGGTTCTGTAAAACACTTTCCTCGGGCGCGAGTTCGTTGCACAGTTTTCTTGCACATATTCCTAGCGGTGCACGCTCATATCAGGACGCTGCTGTTAGTAATTAAGTGCAGCGCAGCCTCTCCTAGGGGTACACCTTTCAGCTCGCTCACACTTCGATGGTTGCACACTTGATATGCACAAACTCCTCTCTTGTGCACACCACTGACTGCTCACACTTATCTCGAGGCATTTCTAGCCATCCATGCGCGCCCCGTGGCACACCCAGTTTCACATGTTGGCCTTGCACACTTCTCACCGTGTGTGACTGTGTCTCTGGGGGTTAGTGTGCCCTTGGGTAATCTGAGGCTCCCAGCACGAGGTCACGCACTGCCAGGGCCACACGATGTGTGAGCCCTGCTCTGTGTGAGAGGGGGGGGGGGTCGCTGGAAGGTGGGGGTGGGGAGTACCGATGGCCCCAAAAAGAGCAGGTGTCAGCAGTTCTGTGAACGGCGAATCATGTCGGAAAGTGTCACCCATGTGACCGGCACTATTCGCTGCCCTGGCACCTGCACTGACGTTCAGCAGCCTGGCACTGCCCCCCTTTGCTGACCTGGCTCCGGCCCTTAGCTCCCCTTGACTTCAGTAGTCTGGCTCTGTCTTGCCACCCCCACCCGTTGGCCTGGCACCCACCCCTGCACAGTCCTGTACCTAGGCTACCAGTGACTTGGCACCCACCTTTCAGAGGTTCTTGCATCCACCCAAGTCTGGCCTGGCACTGGAGCGTCCCAGCCTGGCACACAGCGGGGATGGTTTCCGCACCTCCTTCTAAACCCCAGCTCCCGTCTGTTTGCAGTCTGTCACTCACCCCTCACCTCCCTGGCACTGACCCTTCACCCCTATGGCCTGGAAGTCACTCCTCGCCCCTGGCACTCATCCTTCTCCCTCCCTGGCACTCACCATTGACTCTCCCTGGCAGTCACCCATGTCCCTTCTGGCATTTACTCCTCACCTCCTGGCACTCACCCTTCGCCTTCTGGCACTAGGCCGGTTTACTCAAAGAACAAAAAGTAGAAGCAGCAAGGGGAAGAGGGTGAAGTGCAGTGAATGTGCGTGTTCTGCAGGAGGGACAGAGTGGGTCCTGCTGGGCACAAAGGGCATGTGCACAGAGGGGGTGGCACAGATCACACGCGCAGGTTGGGGGGTCGTGCTTCTCAGCAGGTGGGAGAGAGGGGTGGAGGGCGCTTCTACCAATGCACAGGAGAGAAGAGGGGTACGTAGATAGAGGGGCCATGGAGGGATGGAGAGAGGACTGAACACCGAAGGGGGGGGACACACGAACCACGGCAGAGAGGCTCAGTGCCACACCCCCGCCGCTCACCCTCCTCTCACTCATCATGCCCTGGCCCTCCCTGGCCGGTCCTCGGGAGGCGGAGAGCTCATGCCTTCTTCATCCAGCCGAGTGCTCCGGCCCCGGGGGGGCATTAGGAGGGGGGCGGGGGGGCACAGTCTCCTTCTCATCCCCAGACACAGTGCGTCTGTCTCTGCACTCACGCCAGGCAGACAACTGAAGCGAGAGGGGCGTCTGAACCAGACAGAGGGACACCAGTCCGTGTGTGTGAGGGGGACTGGAGACCCCTCATGCCGGGGGTGTGGGGGCACACAGGACTTGTGAGTGTCTTCGTCACACACAGTGAGTCCTTTATTTTACACACAAGAGGCCAGGGGGCAAAACTCGTCAGTGATTTGTCAACATCACTGCCAAATTCGGCGTTTATTGAGTTCAGGGTTTCTCGTGGAGCTACACTTCAAATGCAACATAGCGCTTCGAGGCGGCATTACAACACTGTATAAACAGGTAGAAATAAGTGCGTTAAACAGTTTTCTACGCCGAAGGCAGTAACCAGTCCACCTTTGGTGACCTTTGCAGCACCTAGCAGCTGCCTCCCCGTCTGCGCCTATGTGAAGTTTTTTTGCACAGAGCGAGTTGTTTTTCACCTCAGATTCAACCCTAGCAAGGATGGAACTTTTATGAGGATTTTTTTCCGCAAGTTCAGCTCGTGCAGAGATTTTCTATGCAAAATGCCACTGTGCATCAAAAGAAAATGTTGAGCCAAATTTACAGAGGGTTGTTCGGGTCCTCACCCGGCGCTGTACAGTTTTACACGCCCGTGTTTACCATGCTTCCTTTACCCATGCTTCCTTTACCCATGCATCCTTTACCCATGCATCCTATGCATGCATCCTTCACCGTTGTATCCTTTACCCATGCATCCTTTACCCATGCATCCTTTACCCTTGCGTCCTTTACCCTTGCGTCCTTTACCCTTGCGTCCTTTACCCTTGCGTCCTTTACCCTTGCGTCCTTTACCCTTGCGTCCTTTACCCATGCGTCCTTTACCCATGCATCATTTACCCATGCATCCTATGCATGCATCCTTCACCGTTGCATCCTTCACCCATGCATCCTTCACCCGTGTGTCCTTTACCCATGCATCCTTCACCCTTGTATCCTTCACCCTTGCATCCTTTACCCATGCATCCTATGCATGCATCCTTCACCTTTGCATCCTTTACCCATGCATCCTTCACTCTTGCATCCTTTACCCATGCACCCTTTACCCTTGCATCCTTTACCCATGCATCCTATGCATGCATCCTTCACCTTTGCATCCTTCACCTTTGCATTCTTTACGCATGCATCCTTTACCCATGCATCCTTTACCCATGCATCATTTCCCACACACCTCTGTCTTGCACCCCTCCCATCTCTCCTTGTCCTCTCAGGAGCCCCGAGGCTATGAACCAGCAGGAGCGGTTGCAGGCCATAGCGGTGAGTACTCCTCCTCGTCCCCTGCCCAGGGTCACACGCGGCTGTCAGTGTGCATGTGTGTTAACCAGTCTCTTGTACCAACACAGACACTCAGTGGCAGAGCAGTTTCTTGTGTGTGTATAGGCACTCTGTTTTTATAATAATTCTTATGTCACAATTCAAAGCTACTAATTTTATATATGGACATAGTTAGTGGAAAGTACTTGTGGTACTGTCTTCCATGCAATGCATTATGGGTAGGGTGGATTTATCATATCCTCTGCAGGGTGCAGTACCATAAGTGGCCAAAAGAGGTCCCCTGGGACCCCTTTTGGCCACATATGGTACTGCATCCTGTAACATGGCTAGGTAAAACAAGCATTTGCAATGCAATAGGTCTCGCATTTATGCGAGTTTGAGCTATTGACATTGCAAATAACAATGCCTTTTATTTTTGTTTTCGTTTTTAAAACATAAATAACAGGCATTGTCATTTACAATGCCAATAGCTTAAACTCACGTAAATGCGAGACCTGTTGCATTGCAAATGCTTGTTATTCATCCCAAGCCTCCTCCTATTGCTATGCCCTAAAAAAAAAAAGTCTAAATCCTTCACTCTTCTATCCCTCCACTATCCTTTTTCAATCAAAATAACAGACTAACATGTTCACTACTCAAATTTCATATTTCACTAAACTAATTCACCACTAATCCTTTATGGGTTCCAGAGTAGCCGGCTACTCGCCGAAAAAGCGCTTCAACACCTCATCAGGGGTAGCAAGCACTATATAAATGCAAATCTTTTTTCCCTATTCTATTCATGGATAGCATTTTAATTACACCTGCACAATTCATGAAATTTTACAATATGCAGTTTTGCTTGACCTTTTTTAAACGGCATGCAAAAAAGTTTTGATATTAACGGTAAGACTGGCTCACACAGACCATGTTATGCTAAGAGACATTTTCTGCCTGAACCGGTCCCCTGATGGTAGCTTCTGAAACACTTTTACACAACTTGCACACTCTTAAAAATAAAGATGTGTTTTGCTAAATTTTAACTATATTTTGTAAACATTAAACCATTTCACACACTTATAAATCCTGGATCAATTGTAAACAGATTCTGAATTTATACAAGCTCAAGAAGTGTGGTGCAGTGATTCCTACTTAGAGTGTGTTCCCGCAGTCTAGTCTGCTGGTGATCAGGGTCTGCCAAACAATCTTGTGGCGCATGCGAAGGTTGTGGAAGTAGGCGGATGAGACTGTGTTGACTTTTTCATGGCTAGCTTGCTCTCCATGATGATGCAGATTGTGGGTGTGGTCTGTTGGGGGTGTGCTGAGCTCCGTGGGCACCCATGTGTCGTTCCATGGCGGGGTGTTGTTCCCAAAGACGAGGACTTCTGTGTTGAGTGTGAGACGTTCATCCTGCATCTGTGGAAGTTAGCTTTTGTGGCGGAGGGGGTCTTTGGACAGCGAGAGGATGAGCAGTGTGTTGTTGGCGTAGGAGATGGTGTTGAGACCGTGTGATCTGACTGTGTCGGGTGGGGGTGGGCTGTCATGTAGTTTGTTGAAGAGGGGTGGGCTGAGGGACGATCCTTGGGAGACTCCGCAGATGGTCTTCTTGGGCTCAGAGGTAAATGGTTGGAGACGTACCCTTTGGCTTGTCCATTTGAAAGTGTTTCCTTGGATCCCGATGTGGTGGAGTCTGTTGATTAGCATGTGGTGGGAGACTGTGTCAAATGCAACAGACAGGTCCAGGAGGATGAGGGCTGCTGTTTCCCTGTGGTCCAGGAGGGCTCTGATGTCAATGGCTGCGATAAGGGCTGTCTCAATGCTGTGGTTAGCTCGAAATCTGAATTGGGAGGGGTCCAAGAGGTTGTGGTCTTCTAAGTGTTGGGTGAGTTGCTGGTTGATCGCTTTCTCAAGGACTTTTACTGGATAGGGGAGCAGAGAGATGGGCCGGTAGTTCTTTAGATCGGCTGTGTTGGTGGAGGATTTCTTCAGGAGGGGCTTTTCTTCAGCGTGTTTCCAGTCCCTAGGAAAGGAGGCTGCGATGATGGAGGTGTTCAGGACCTTCTGAGCTTGTCGCCGATTGTCTTGCTTCTGAGGTTGAAGACGTGTTGGGGGGCACGGGTCCCTGGGTGCTCCAGAGTGCACAGAGTTCATGATGGAGATAATGTCTTGCGTGGTGAGGTGGTTCCAGTGGGTGAGACGATGCTCGGATTTTGTGTTGATGGGAGTGAGCAGGTTGATGCTGTCTGGCAGAGGGTTGGTGTCTGAAGTTCTCATAGATGGCCAAGATCTTGTCGTGGAAGAAGTCAGCGAGGTTATCACACACTTCATGGGAGGGAGTGATGTAGTTCTCGGTGGCTGCAGGAATGGTGAACTCCTTCATGATGGTGAAGAGTTCTTTGCTGTGGTTAGCACTAGTTTCGATGCAGACTTCTAGGGCGTTCTTAGTTTCTTTCAGGAGGGGGTGGTACTGGTTGAGGGCTGTCCTGAAGGTGGAGCGGTCTTTGTTTTTTTTTTTTTGCTGATGCGCTACTTCCTTTTAAGTTGAGAGCCGTTTTATGTGGTGGAGAGAAGTTACTCGGTGAACCAGCTTGCCTTTTTGCTTGGTTCTTTGAACTTGGCTGTCTTGGTGGGGGCGACGGCACATTCTGTTATCCACCAGGAGCAGTTATTTGCTGCTTGTTCAGAGTTGTGTGTAGAGTCTGGGAGGTGGGAGCGGAGAGTGTTGTTCCACTGGTCTTCTGATACCTTTTTCCAGTATCTTTGTGTGGATCTTGGGGACGTGGTACTGGAGTAGGTGGGTGTACGTTGTGGTGGTCGGTTCAGGCGAGTCGCGTGTTGTGGTTGTACCTGACTCGGTCACTGGAAAGAAGATGGGGTCGAGCGTGTGTCCTGCAATGTGGGTGGGGTCAGTGACGAGCTGCTTGAGGCTGATGTTGTGCATGCTCCCCAGGAGGTCTGTGGTGTTGGCGTCGTTGGGGTCATCGTGGTGGAAGTTTTGGTCTCTTGGGAAGATGTAGTGCTCTGAGTCGATTGCGAGCGGGGCGATGAGTTCCGGGATGGTGTTGCAGAAGCTGGGGCATGGTCCTGGTGGTCTGTAGGTGAGGAGGGTTCCTCTGATGGTGTTTTTTTTTTCCATATGTGTGGAGTCGGAAGTTTAGGTGTTCCACTACCGGCGTCAGGTTGTCAGAGGGATGTCGTGCAGCAGATGGTGTTCCTGTAGATGAGGCAGATTTCCCCCTCTGTGTTTGTTGGTTTGGTCTCTGTGTGTTATCTGGTTTCCTTCGGGGATGGCAATGTCTGGAGCAGAGGCAGGGTTAAGCTTCGGGTGAGGGAAAAGATAGTGTTGCAGATCTCTGTGGCATGTTTGCCTAGAAAGCGTGCGTTGAGTAGGATGCATTGAAGTTGTCATCGTGGTCTCTGTTGATGTAGGGGATGTGGCTGCGTTTGCGGTGTTTCTGGTGTCGTTGGTTGCTTTAGTGCTGAAGGTGTAGCTGCATTGTCGGCAGGAGAATGGTCCTCTGGTGGTGCGTGGGGATGTGCAGCAGCAGTGGTTGCTGGTTTGTCTGGGGTACAGGGCTTGGAGGTCAGCAGGGGTTTAACTTCTTGGGGATGGAAGAGTCAGGGGTTATGGCGCTGGGCCGTGCTCCATGCGTGGACGGGTGCAGATTGACTTTCCTTTG
This sequence comes from Calotriton arnoldi, assembly GCA_963921515.1. Classification (NCBI taxonomy): domain Eukaryota; kingdom Metazoa; phylum Chordata; class Amphibia; order Caudata; family Salamandridae; genus Calotriton; species Calotriton arnoldi. The sequence goes on along the minus strand of CAWUFW010012975.1, from coordinate 99,985 downwards.
GTGTGCCGGCAGCGCGGCTGTGCAGAGGCCTCCATTAGAAGTACTGGGAGGGGCTAGCTGGAGGGCAGGGGGTGGGAAGCCAGCAGGAGGGGGGTCAGTGAAAATACAGACAAACCAAAACCAACGGAAGAAAATAAAACTTTGTGAGTGTGAAGCAAACCAAAGGAAGCAAATAAACTGTCAGATCCAAAGGAGATTGAATCCAGATGTGGTCAGGCAGCAGTCAGCCGACAACAGGACCGAACTGGCAGCCTGAAGGCTGGGGGACAGGCACAGTCTAAGATAGCTGGGCAACAGCAGCTGGGGAGTGGCGCACTAGACTGGAAAGTCAGGGCTACTCACTGTGGCCACGCAGCGGCTTCCATTAGTAGTCCTGGGAGGTGAGAGGGCAAGGAGTTGGAAATCAAAGGGAGAGTGGGCGGTGAAAACTCAGACTAACCACAGAGAAACCAAAACCAGTGGAAGCAAATAAACTGTGTGTAAAGTAAAACAATTGAAAACCAAATGAAACAAATAAAATAGATCTCCAAAGGAGATTGAATCTCAATATTGTTAGGCAGCAGTCACCCGGCAGTGGGACAGAACCAGCGGCCTCGAGGCTGGGGGGTGAAGCACAGTCTCAGAAAGCTGGGCAGCAGCAGCTGGGGAGCAGCACACTAGACTGCGAGGTCTTGTACCTTATTTGGACTTTTTCTCCCTCTATTGAAAAATGTGAAATGAAGAAAGAAAAAGGGGCCTGGTTGATTGAAGATCATTCTTTCTCTGTCTTTAGAAGTTCAAAATTGTGCCTCAGCCGTTCAAATGCTGTGGCAAGAAATGATGGACGGAATGCTAAATAAATCAAACATTCACCCCCAGGCAAGAGATCTGGGTTAAATCCATCGTGCTTTTGCTCACTATGCCACCCCCGTTTGGACCCAGCCATATGCAAATCAGTCTTGACCTTGCTCCTCATGGGAACAGTCCAGATGAACTGCCAAGCCGGGTCCTCCCTAGACTGGGAACAAGCATCCTGGGCCTGGTTTCGGGGTATCACCCCCGCCCCCTCCATCAGCCAGGATAGCTTGAATCCAGCTGCACAGCGAGCAAGGGACCCTTGTCTGGGCATTCCCATCCCGCTTAGAGCAAAAAATGCTGCAGCATGGATTTAACCCAGATCTCTTGACCCCACCGCAGGCTCGCCGTCATAAGAGGCGTGGGATCCAGTGATTGACCTGGTGGATGGATGGATATATATATATATATATATATATATATATATATATATATATATATATATATATATATATATATCACTGAAAAAAACCACAGGTTTCAGGGACGTTATAATTAGTTGGACATTTCACTCGTACAAAACCAGAGAAATTCGGCCGTTATAGTTAATTGAGCTAACTATAACTCGCGCCCCCGCAATGCACTGCCAATGACAACACATATTACATCACTCATGACATGGTCAGTGACATCACTGATGACAACATCCACTTAATATCTGATGCACCTCCTCACACCCAAATATAACCTTTCATACACCTACTCTAAAATGCACACTACCATTCTTGAAACCATAGACACACCAATTCCAGTTAGTACATACCCACTTACTGATTCATAGGTCTACACACACATTCACTCACCCATACAGTCACTCATACACGCAGTCACTCATCAATATAGCCACTGATATATGCACTCATAAACCTATACAGATAGTCACACACCGCCACTCACCCACCCATAGTTACTCACACACCTAGTCAGTTACCGAAAGAATCAGTCACACTGCCATTTACTCATTATACAGTTATACACACACCACCAATCATTAACCCATATAGACACTCATGTAGCTACTCACCAACCTATGCAGCCACTTACACACCAACTAACAGACTGATACAGACATTCACACAGATTAGTCACTCACTCATGCATTCAGTAAGACACGTTTATTCACTCACTTATACAGTCAGTCACGCACCTACTAAATCAGCCATTCAGTCACTCATGCATCCACTCATTCTTCAATACACCTTGGCGTATATATATATATATATATATATATATATATAAAACATACTTACATTTTTCAGAAACATACAGTCACTGGATGATGTCATGAGGGATGTCACTGACCATGTCATGAGTGATGTAATATGTGACGTCATATGCAGTGCATTGCGGGGGCGCGAGTTATAGTTAGCTCAACTAATTATAATGGCCGAATTTCTCTGGTTTTGTACGAGTGAAATGTCCAACTAACTATAACGTCCCTGAAACCTGTGGTTTTTTCAGTGAATGTCTAAGGTTTTTTAAATGCTCATTTCTAACTATAATGTCCCTGAAACCTATGGTATTTTCAGTGAATTTCTAAGGTTTTTTAAATGCTCATTTCTAACTATAACGTCCCTGAAACCTATGTTTTTTTCAGTGAATGTCTAAGGTTTTTTAAATGCTAATTTCTAACTATAACGTCCCTGAAACCTATGGTTTTTTCAGTGAATTTCTAAGGTTTTTTAAATGCTAATTTCTAACTATAACGTCCCTGAAACCTATGTTTTTTTCAGTGAATGTCTAAGGTTTTTTAAATGCTAATTTCTAACTATAACGTCCCTGAAACCTATGGTTTTTTCAGTGAATTTGTATGTTTTTTTAAATGCTGATTTCTGACTATAACGTAGTAGTCACGTTTGCAGAGTGGTGCAGAAAGGGGCCTGGGCCTCCGACCAGCGCTCAGGAATTGCGCTGCATAAGACTCAGAGGAGGTACCAGGAGGGCTACTTGACCCCCAAAGTCCCTCAGTAGTAAATTGGACTTCATCCCCCAACCAGTACTGTGCCAGGAGGCGCGTTTGCAGAGTGGTGGAGAAAGGTGAGCGTGGCCTCCGAAGACCTCATAGCAATCCCACTGTGTGGGACTTACTGGAGGTAACTGGAGGGATACATAGCCCCCCCAAGGACAACCTTGGGGGCCAACAACCCCTCCTATAACCTCCAGTAAGTCCCACACAGCAAGATTGCTAAGTTCGCATAGCAGGCCACACCCCCTTTCCTCACCACTGTGCAAACGCACTCCCTGGCGCGCTCTTGGATGGGGATTAAAGTGCCATTCGCTGCTGGGGGTCCTTAGGGGCCAACTAGCCTACCTGATACCTCCAGTATGCACCAGATAGTGGGATTACTGACAGGTGGACACAGGCCATGCCCCCTTTCTCCACCACTCTGCAAACGCGCCTCCTGGCACGCTCTTTGTTGGGGGATGAAGTCCCCTTGCCTCCTGAGGGTCCCTGGGGGCCAACTAGCCATCGTGTTATCTCTCGTAAGCCCCACACAGCTGGATTGCTGAGAGTGGTCCGAGGCCACGCCCCATTTTTACACCACTCTGCAAACACGCCTCCTGGCGCACTGCTGCTCGGGGGATGAAGTTCACTTTAGTCCTGATGTCCTCAGGACACAAGAGGACCTCATCACCCCACCAGCAATGCGCCAAGAGGTGCGTTAGCAGAGTGGTGTAAAAAGGGGCGTGGTCTCGGCCCACCTCTCAGCAATCCCACTGTGTGGGGCTTACTGGAGGTACCTGGTGGGCTAGTTGGCCCCCACGGACCCTCAGGATTCAAGGGGACTTAATCCCCCAGCTTAGAACGCGCCAGAAGGCACGTTTTCAGAGTGGTGTAGGGAGGGGGCGGGGCCTCCGGCGAGATGCCGGCTTTTCTTTTTTTGTTTTGTTGGAAGGGGGGCTGTGTGGCCCCCCCTTCTCTTAATATTTTGTGGGCCCTGGGGGCCCCATCCCCCAGGGCCTGAGCCATTTTAAAATGTTTTTTTTTTTTTTTTAAACAGGAAGGTGGCCACATGGCCCCCCTCCCGAGGACGATTTCGGCCCCGGGGAGCCCATCCCCCAGTGCATGGCCACTTGTTTATTTTATTTAAATTTTAAAGGAGGGGGCCGCGCAGCCCCCCTCCTGAGGCCATTTTTGGCCCTGGGGACCCCATCCCCCGGGGCTTTGCCTCTTTCATTTTTTTAAAATTACGTGAGGGGGGCCTCGTGGACCCCCCTTCCCTGGGCCACTTTTGGCACCGGGGACCCCATCCCCCGGGACCTGGCCACACGGGGACCGCAGGGGGAGCCCCAATGCCCCAGCGGTCCCAGCCGGCTCCCCGCCTCCTGCAGGAGCTGGCATTGCTTTTGGACAAGGGGAGCTGCTGACATGCAGCTCCCCTTGTCCACAAGCAATTCTGCTTCACTTCATGGAAGCGAGAGCACGCTTCCTGCTCTCGCTTCCATGAAGCGAAGCAGTGTTTGCAATGACAGGGCGGGAGAATTGCAAACTGCAATGTCCTGGAGGGTAGGCACCCCGGGACATTGCTGGAGTCGGTCCTGGGGGGTGGCGGTCCCCAGGGCCAAGGAGGGCTCCACGAGGGGGGCTGCGCGGCCCCCCTCCAACAAATTTAAAGCCATGGAGAGGTGGTGGTCCCCGGGGCAGTGTGGGGGGGATGACCCCCCCCCCACACTTGTTTATTTAAATTGAAGCCCTGGGGAGGTGGCGGTCCACGGGGCTGCGGGGGGCCGTGTGCCTCCCCGCACATTGATAAAGCCCCGGGGAGGTGGCGGTCTCGGGGGCCCCCGCGGGTGCCCACACCATAATAAAACATAGCCCCCGGGACCTGGCCCACCCAGGGGCTTTAACCCCTTCGATGCTCATGACGGAATGGTTCCGTTTTGAGCATCGGTGCCCCTGTGCTCATGACGGAACCATTCCGTCATGAGGCCAGGGGCACAAATTCCCTCTGCTGAAGACAGCAGAGGGATTTCTCTTTCACCCCTGTGACCTTGGCATCTGGGGAATTGCTTCCCCAGCTCCCGAGGCCCCCTCCCTGGTTTCTGTGCCATGAGGATCAGCGCGCACGTCGCGCTGTCCTCATTGCACAGAAAACGAAACTGAAATGAGCCTTTAGGCTCATTTCAGTTTCACTTTCTATGTGCTCAGGGGCTATCTCAGCTCCCGGGCACGTAGAAAGACAGGAGAGGTATCATTGGAAAGGGGAGAATCTCCCTTTCCAATGGTGCCCCTCCCCAGTGGATCCCTGCTTGGGGATCGCCCCAGGAGGGCGATCCCCAAGCAGGGATCCACCCACTAGACACCAGGGAGGGGGGAGCGGCCCCCTGGGGAAAGGGCTTTTGCTCCCCCCAATTTGTTTTTGGTGCGATTTAGACTTTTTGCCCCCCCCCCCCGGAGGGGCAAAAAGCCCACTAGACCCCAGGGATATTTTTCTTTGCCCAATTAATTTATTAGGGTGGGGGCTGCCCATAAAGGGCATGTCCATGCCCCCACCCCGCATAATTTACAGCCTTTCTGCCCCCCCCCGGGGGCAGAAAGCCCACTATAAGCCAGGGTTTTTTTTTTTTTATTATAATTTGTGGTGGGGGCTGCCCAATATGGGCATGACCATGCCCCCACCCACCCCCGCAAAAATGACAGCCTTTCTGCCCCCCCTGGGGGGCAGATGGGGGCATTAGCCCCCAATCTGCCCCGCCGGGGGGCAAAAGCCCACTATAAGCCAGGGATTTTTTTTTTTATTATAATTTGTGGTGGGGGCTGCCCAATATGGGCATGACCATGCCCCCACCCACCCCGCAAAAATGACAGCCTTTCTGCCCCCTGGGGGCGGATGGGGGCATTAGCCCCCAATCTGCCCCGCCGGGGGGCAAAAGCCCACTAGACGCCAGGGATTTTTTGGAGCAAATTTGAATTAGGGTGGGGGCTCCCAAAACGGGCATGCCCATGCCCCCACCCCCTCCCCGCAAAAATGACAGCCTTTCTGCCCCCCTGGGGGCATGTGGAGCAGTAGCCCCCAATCTGCCCCCGGAGGCAAAAAGCCCACTAGGCGCCAGGGATTTTGGGGCAAATTTTAATTAGGGTGGGGGCATTGGCATGCCCGTTTTGGGCAGCCCCACCCTAATTAAAATTTGCCCAAAAACTCCCTGGCGTCTAGTGGGCTTTGCCCCTGGGGGCAGATTGGGTGCATTTGCCCTCAATCTGCCCCGCCAGGAGGGCAAAAAGCCCCTAGTCGCCAGGGATTTTTTTGGGCAAATTTGAATTAGGGTGGGGGCTGCCCAAAGTGGGCATGCCCATGCCCCCACCCCCGCAAAAATAACAGCCTTCCTGTCCCCCCTGGGGGGCAGATGGGGCAGTAGCCCCCAATCTGCCCCCGCAGGGGGGCAAAAAGCCCACTAGACGCCAGGGATTTTTTGGGCAAATTTTAATTAGGGTGGGGGCATTGGCATGCCCGTTTGGGCAGCCCCCACCCTAATTAAAATTTGCCCAAAACTCCCTGACGTCTAGTGGGCTTTTGCCCACCCTGGGGGCAGATGGGGGCATTAGCCCCCAATCTGCCCCACCGGGGGGGGGCAAAAGCCCACTAGATGCCAGGGAGTTTTTTTGGCAAATTTGAATTAGGGTGGGGGCTCCCAAAACGGGCATGCCCATGCCCCCACCCCTCCCCGCAAAAATAACAGCCTTCCTGCTCCCCTGGGGTCAGATCGGGCAGTAGCCCCCAATCTGCCCCCGCGGGGGCAAAAAGCCCACTAGACGCCAGGGATTTTTTTGGGCAAATTTTAATTAGGGTGGGGGCATTGGCATGCCCGTTTTGGTCAGCCCCCACTCTAATTAAAATTTGCTCAAAACTCCCTGGCACCTAGTGGGCTTTTGCCCTCTGGGGGCAGATGGGGGCATTAGCTCCCATCTGCCCCGCCGGGTGGGGGCAAAAAGCCCACTAGACGCCAGTGAGTTTTTGGGGCAATTTTGAATTAGGGTGCGGGCTGCCCAAAATAGGCATGTCCATGCCCCCACCCCCTCCCCGCAAAAATTACAGCCTTCCTGCCCCCCTGGGGGCAGATGGGGCAGAAGCCCTCAATCTGCCCCCCCGGGGGGGCAAAAAGCCCACTAGACGCCAGGGATTTTTTGGGGCAAATTTTAATTAAAGTGGGGGCATTGGCATGCCCATTTTGGGCAGCCCCCACCCTAATTAAAATTTGCCCAAAAAACTCCCTGGCGTCTAGTGGACTCCTGGGGGCAGATGGGGGCATTAGCCCCCAAACTGCCCCGCCGGGGGGCAAAAAGCCCACTAGACGGCAGGGATTTTTTTGGGGCAAATTTGAATTAGGGTGGGGGCTGCCCAAAACGGGCATGCCCATGCCCCCATCCCTCCCTCAAAAATTGCAGCCTTCCTGCCCCCTGGGGGTAGATGGGGCAGTAGCCCCCAATCTGCCCCCCGGGGGGCAAAAGCCCACTAGACACCAGGGATTTTTTGGGGCAAATTTTTATTAGGGTGGGGGCTGCCCAAAACAGGCATGTCAATGCCCCCACCCGTAACAATTACAGCCTTTCTGCCCCCTGGGGGAAGATGGGGGCAGTAGCCCCCAATCTGCCCCCACCGGGGGCAAAAAGCCCACTAGACGCCAACGATTACACTGGCTTTTTATGTGTGGGGGTGGGGGCTGCTCAGAATGGGCATACCAATGCCCCTACCCCCAAAAAAATAGCCACAGAGTTTCTGCCCCCTTGGGGGCATTTCGGGGCAACCCCACCCCCCGATATCCCCGCCAGGGCGGCAGAAAGCCGACTAGAAACAGATTTGTTTTTAGCAATATGCCTACCTGTGGATTTTGGGCCCTAGCGCAGCCGGCACATAGGGAAACCTAGCAAACCTGTACATTTTTGAAAATTAGACACCCAGGGGAATCCAGGATGGGGTGACTTGACTGGCTCTCACCAGGTTCTGTTACCCAGAATCCCTTGCAAACCTCAAAATGTGTATAAAAAAACACATTTTCCTCACATTTCTGTGGTGGAAAGTTCTGGAATCTGTGTGGATCCACAAAATTCCACTCACCCCGCATTCCCCAAAGTCTTCCGAGAAAAATGGTACCTCACTTGTGTGGGTGGGTCAAGTACCCGCGACAGGCAAGGGCCCAAAACCTAGTGAGGCGACATCAAAATTACCTATCACAAACCAACCTGGTTTTGCACGGGGGGTTACCTGGGTTTTTGGCCCCAGGGTCGGCGGCCACCTAGGGAAACCTACAAAACCCACACATTTCTGAAAACTAGACACCCGGGGATTCCAGGGAGGTATGGCTTGTGTGGATCCCCCAACGTTTTCTTACCCAGAATCTCCTGCAAACCTCAAATTTAGCTGAAAAAATCACTTTTTTCACACATTTGTGTGTGGGAAAGTTGTGGCATCACCGGGCTGACACAAATTTCCTACCAGCCAGCGTTCCCCTGGTCTCCCGATAAAAATGGTGCCTCACTCGGGTGGGAGGCCCAAGTACCCGCGACAGGCAAGAGCCCAAAACGTATTGAGGCGACATCAAAATTGCCTATCACAAAACCACCTGGTTTTGCAAGGGGAGTCCCATGACTTTTGGCCCGGGGCTCGGCGGCCACCTAGAGAAACCTACCAAACCCACACATTTCTGAAAACTAGACACCCGGGGATTCCAGGGAGGTATGACTTGCATGGATCCCCCAACGTTTTCTTACCCAGAATCCCTGCAAACTTCAAATTTTGCCGAAAAATGCACTTTTTTCTCACATTTCTGTGGTGGAAAGTTCTGGAATCTGCGTGGATCCACAAATTTCCTCCCACCCAGCGTTCCCCAGATCTCCCGATAAAAATGGTACCTCACTTGCGTGGGTGGGTCAAGGACCCGCGACAGGCAAGGGCCCAAAAGCTATTGAGGCGACATCAAAATTACCTATCACAAACCAACCTGGTTTTGCATGGGGGTCCCATGAGTTTTTGGCCCGGGGCTCGGAAGCCATCTAGGAAACCTACCTAACCCACACATTTCTGGAAACTAGACACCCGGGGAGTCCAGCGAGGTATGGCTTGCGTGGGCCCCCATCATTATCCTACCCAGAATCCCCTGCAAACCTCAAATTTCGCTGAAAAATTCACTTTTTTCTCACATTTCTGTGGTGGAAAGTTCTGGAATCTGCGTGGATCCACAAATTTCCTCCCACCCAGCGTTCCCCCAGGTCTCCCGATAAAAATGGTACCTCACTTGTGTGGGTAGGCACAGTGGCTGCAACAGGAAATGGCCCAAATCGTACTCTGGAGACTTCAAAATTACCTATAGCAAAACTACCTGGTTTTGGGGGAGGGGGCACCTGAGATTTTGGCCCCGGGCTCGACGGCCATCTTGGGAAAGTACCAAACCCAAACATTTCTGAAAACTAGACACCCGGGGGAGTCCAATGAGGTATGGCTTGCGTGGATCCCCCAACGTTTTCCTACCCAGAATGCCATGCAAGCCTCAAATTTAGCTGAAAAAACCACATTTTCCACATTTTTGTGTGGAATCACCGTGCCGGCACAAATGTCCTACCACCCAGCGTTCCCCTTGTTCTCCCGAGTAAAATGATACCTCACTTGTGTGGGTGGGCCAAAGGCCTGTGGCTAGGAAGAGCCCAAAACATAGGGATTTATAGTATAGCACCGAGAATTCTAAGCGCTACATTTTTTAAAAAATACGTTTTTAGCCAATTCTGCTTTGGACACCCACACAAGTGAGGTATCATTTTACTCGGGAGAACAAGGGGAACGCTGGGTGGTAGGACATTTGTGCCGGCACAGTGATTCCACGCAAAAATATGTGGAAAATGTGGTTTTTTTCAGCTAAATTTAAGGTTTGCATTGCATTCTGGGTAGGAAAACATTGGGGGATCCAGGCAAGCCATACCTCATTGGACTCCCCCGGGTGTCTAGTTTTCAGAAATGTTTGGGTTTGGTACTTTCCCAAGATGGCCACCGAGCCCGGGGCCCAAATCTCAGGTGCCCCCCCCCCCCAAACCAGGTAGTTTTGCTATAAGTAATTTTGAAGTCTCCAGAGTACGATTTGGGCCATTTCCTGTTGCAGCCACTGTGCCTACCCACACAAGTGAGGTACCAATTTTATCGGGAGACCTGGGGGAACGCTGAGTGGGAGGAAATTTGTGGATCCACGCAGATTTCAGAACTTTCCATCACAGAAATGTGAGAAAAAGTGAATTTTTCAGCGAAATTCGAGGTTTGCAGAGGATTCTGGGTAGGAGAATGATGGGGACCCACGCAAGCCATACCTTGCTGGACTCCCCGGGTGTCTAGTTTCCAGAAATGTGTGGGTTAGGTAGGTTTCCTAGATGGCTGCCGAGCCCCGGGCCAAAACTCATGGGACCTCCATGCAAAACCAGGTTGGTTTGTGATAGGTAATTTTGATGTCGCCTCAATAGCTTTGGGCCCTTGCCTGTTGCGGGTCCTTGACCCACCCATGCAAGTGAGGTACCATTGTTATCGGGAGACCTGGAGGAACGCTGGGTGGGAGGAAATTTGTGGATCCACGCAGATTCCAGAACTTTCCACCACAGAAATGTGAGAAAAAAGTGAATTGTTCGGCGAAATTTGAGGTTTGCAGGGGATTCTGCGTAGGAGAATGATGGGGGACCCACGCAAGCCATACCTCGCTAGACTCCCCGGGTGTCTAGTTTCCAGAAATGTGTGGGTTTGGTAGGTTTCCCTAGATGGCTGCCGAGCCCCGGGCCAAAACTCATGGGACTCCCCATGCAAAACCAGGTTGGTTTGTGATAGGTAATTTTGATGTCGCCTCAATAGCTTTTGGGCCCCTGCCTGTCGCGGATCCTTGACCCACCCACGCAAGTGAGGTACCATTTTTATCGGGAGACCTGGTTGAATGCTGGGTGGGAGGAAATTTGTGGATCCACGCAGATTGTAGAACTGTCCACCACAGAAATGTGGGAAAATGTGTTTTTTTGGACAATTTTTTAGGTTTACAAGGGATTCTGGGTAACAGAACCTGGTGGGAGGCAGTCAAGTCAGCCCATCCTGGATTCCCCTGAGTGTCTAGTTTCCAAAAATGTATAGGTTTGCTAGGTTTCCCTAGGTGCCGGCAGAGCTATGGTTCAAAAACTACAACTAGGCACTTTGCCAAAAAGGGTCACTTTTCACTGCGAAATTGAGGTGTGTCCACGTTGCGTTTTGCGCCGTTTCCTGTCGCGGGCACTAGGCCAACCCACACAAGTGAGGTATCATTTTTCTCGGAAGACTTTGGGGAACGTGGGGTGGGTGGAAATTTGTGGATCCACGCAGATTCCAGAACTTTCCACCACAGAAATGTGAGGAAAATGTTTTTTTTTTGACAATTTGTTAGGTTTGCACGGGATTCTGGGTAACAGAACCTGGTGGGAGCCAGTCAAGTCACCCCATCCTGGATTCCCTGGGTGTCTAGTTTTCAAAAATGTATAGGTTTGCTAGGTTTCCCTAGGTGCTGGCAGAGCTAGGGTTCAAAAACTACAGCTAGGCACTTTGTCAAAAAGGGTCATTTTTCACTGTGAAATTGGGGTGTGTCCACGTTGCGTTTTGCGCCATTTCCTGTCGCGGGCACTAGGCCTACCCACACAAGTGAGGTACCATTTTTCTCGGAAGACTTTGGGGAACGTGGGGTGGGTGGAAATTTGTGGATCCACGCAGATTCCAGAACTTTCCACCACAGAAATGTGAGGAAAATGTTTTTTTTTTATCAATCTTTTAGGTTTGCAAGGGATTCTGGGTAACAGAACCTGGTGGGAGCCAGTCAAGTCACCCCATCCTGGATTCCCCTGGGTGTCTAGTTTTCAAAAATGTATAGGTTTGCTAGGTTTCCCTAGGTGCTGGCAGAGCTAGGGTTAAAAAACTACAGCTAGGCCCTTTGCAAAAAAAAAGGGTAATTTTTAATTGTGAAAATGTGGTGTGTTCACGTTGGGTTTTGAGCCATTTCCTGTCGTGGGCACTATGCCTACCCACACAAGTGAGGTTCCATTTTTATCGGGAGACTTAGGGTAATTCAGATTTGTAAAGCAACTGTTATTACCTATTGACTTTCGATGCATTCTGCCTTCCAAATGAAAGACATTGTGTAAAAAAAGAAGTAATTTTAAAAAATGACCGATAATTCTCATGCTAGTATGAGTATTCCCAATTTCGGAAATGTGCAAATATCTACTGTTTCTAAACTCTATATTTTGTTCCCATTTCAGAAATACATAGGTGTCTTTCATACCGATTTTTCCATGTATACATTTTCCCACAATAATTGCTATATACCCGGTACATAATAAAAAACCATTGCAAGATGCTGCTCAGTTGTTGGCTCTGGGTTCGTCGGGTTCTTGGTGAACCTGCAAGTCCTATATATCCCCACAACCAGTAAGGTCCAGCGGATGTAACGGTATATTGCTTTCAAAGAGCTGTCATAATTAGAAGAAGTTACAGGTGAAAACGTTGACACAAAAGGCTGTTTTTTTCAACTAATTTTCAATTTTTCCTATATTTAACTGTTAGTTTCTATAAAGAAACCTTGATGGATCTACACAAATGACCCCTTGCTGAATTCAGAATTTTGTCTACTTTTCTAAAATGTATAGCTGTCTAGGATCCATTATTGCTTTCATACCCATTTCTACCATTAACTGGAAGGAGGTTGAAAACACAAAAAATAGCAAAAATAGGCTATGTCCCAGAAAAATGACAAAACTGTGTAAAAAATGTTGGTTTTCTGACAAAAGTCTGTCATTCCCTAAAAGCTGGGAAAATTGTGATTTCAGCCCCACAAACCCTTTTTTGATACCATTTGCAGGGAAAAACCCAGACGCTTTCATTTGCAGCCCTTTTTTCGCATTTTTCCCAAAAACCCCAAAATTTAGCTGTATTTTGGCTAATTTCTGGGACCCCTCCAGGGGAATCCACAAACCCTGGGTACCTTTACAATCCCCATGATGTTGGAAAAAAAGGACGCAAATTTGGCGTGGATACCTTATGTGGTCAAAAAGTTACAGGGGCCTAAGCGCGCACTACCCCAAATAGCCAAAAAAAGGCTTAGCACAGGGGGGGGGAAAAGGCCTAGCAGCAGAGGGGTTAAAAAAACGAGACCGCGCTTCGTTTTTTTTTTTTGCCCGATTCGCTCACCCGGCGCGACTCTGGCCTAAAATTTTAAAAAAACAATAATGCTGCCCGTGGGACCCCCTTAAAAGGCCTAGGGGGTTAGGGGGTTTTTACCCTGCCCCCTTTTCTTGTTATTTAATGTTTCTCTCACCTTTTTGCTTCTCACTCGTACCGAGCCACAAGATGTCTGCCAACACTGCCTGGTTTGAAATGTTGGCAGCCAATCAGAAACAATCCCACATAGCCAACAAAGAGCTGGTCATCCACCCGGAATTGTTTGGTGCGATACAGATAGAATGAAAGCGCATGTTTTGGATCCAGACGGTGGAGCCTCTCTTCCACTTAGAAGGATGCGGGGGCTGGAAGAAGGTGGGCAAAGTGATGGTCTGTCCTATGTGGAAAGAGGTAACCACTTTGGGAAGGAAAGAAGGCCTAGTACGAAGGACAACTTTGTCCGGATGAACAGCCAGGAAAGGAGGTTTGGAAGAAAGAGCCTGAGGCTCACTCACCCTGCGAGCAGAGGTGATGGCAACCAAATAGGCAGTTTTAAGAGTCAGAAGTCTGAGAGGACAGTTATGTAGCGGCTCGAAAGGAGCGCACATAAGATAGGTCAGAACCAGGTTCAAGATCCACTGGGGCATTACGAAAGGAATTGGAGGAAACAAGTGAGTAATGCCCTTAAGGAAGCGATTTACAATAGGGGACTTGAAAAGAGCAGGCTGGTCAGGAAGCCGAAGAAAGGCCGAAATGGACGAAAGATAGCCTTTGAGAGTGCCCAGAGCATAGTTCTGCTGGGCCAAAGAAAGAATGAAGAGGAGAACCTCTGAAAGGGGGGGCAGAAAAGGGATCCACAGCCTTTGCTGCGCACCATGCCACGAACTTGTCCCATCTACAGGCATATACCGTTTTGGTGGAAGGACGCCTGGCTGCCAAGATAAAGTTATAGACTTCGGGATGAAGGTCGAAAGCTGTCAACTGTCGCCGCTCAATCTCCACGCAAGGAGGTGGAGGTTGGACAAGTTCGGGTGGAGGACTGTCCCCTGCTGCTGCGACAGAAGATCCTCCCGAAGAGGCAGTCTGATCAGAGGATCAATGGCCATGTGCAGAAGCTCGGGATACCAGACTCTTCGAGCCCAGTCCGGGGCCACAAGGATGACTTGGACCCGGTCGCGCTTGATCTTCTTCAGCACCCTAGGCAGAAGTGGTATGGGCAGAAAGGCGTATAGAAGACCGCAACTCCACTCGTGGCGAAAAGCGTCCCCTAGCGAGTGCCGCCTTGGAAATTCCAACGCGCAGAATTGCTAACATTGCGCGTTCTCTTCGGTGGCCAATAGATCTAACCAAGGCTCTCCCCACTGCTGAAAGAGACCTTGCCCCACCTCCGAGTGAAGACGCCATTCGTGATCCATCATGCACCGGTGGTTGAGTTTGTCTGCCCTGGCGTTCAGAGAACCTGCCAGGTGTTGAACCACCAGGGACATCTCTGATGTTCCAGCCACTTCCAGAGATGAAGTGCTTCCTGACATAGGGTCCACGACCCCACCCCGCCCTGTTTGTTGCAGTACCACATGGCAGTGGTGTTGTCTGTGAACACCTGCACTACACTCCCTTTGACAGAAGGAAGGAATGCCTTCAGTGCAAGACGGATCGCCCGAAGCTCCAGAAGGTTGATGTGGAGCCCGGACTGCACCGGAGACCAGAGGCCTCTGATATCCGCCTCTCCCATGTGGCCGCCCCACCACAGAAGTGATGCATCTGTCACCACTGTGAACTCTGGTTGGGGAAGGGAGAGGGACCTGCCGTTGACCCAATCCCGGTTTGTTAGCCACCACTGCAATTGTCGTGCAGTGCCCTCCGAGATCTGGACGCAATCAGAAAGATTCCCCTGATGCAGTGCCCACTCAAACTTCAGGTCCCACTGCAGAGCCCGCATATGCCACCTGGCATAGTCCACCAGCAGGATGCAGACGGCCATGAGGCCCAGTAGCCTCAGGGTCATTCTGACCGAAACTCGGGATAGAGGCTGAAAGATCAAAATCATAGCCCGAATATCCCGGACTCGCTGCTCGGGAGGATAAGCCCAAAACTGCGCTATGTCCAGAACCGCTCAGATGAAAAGGAGCTTCTGAGAGGGGATCAGGTGGGACTTCGGCACGTTGATGGTGAACCCCAGCGAGTGCAGGAGGTCGGCCGTAGTCTGGACGTGGGAGCTGACAGCCTGGGGTGAGCCCACCTTCAACAGCCAGTCGTCGAGATAGGGGAAGACTGGAACCCCTGATCTGCGCAGATGAGCTGCGACCACCGCCATCACTTTCGTGAACACCCGAGGGGCGCTGGTAAGGCCAAATGGTAGCACCGTGAACCAAAGGTAACGCCGATGGGCCGGCAGGACGGGGATGTGAAAATAAGCGCCCTGCAAGTCCAATGCTACCATTCAGTCTCCAGGGTCGAGGGCAGACAGGACCTAAGCCAGTGTCAACATTTTGAACTTCTTCCGGAGGAAGCGGTTGACGTTCCTGAGATCCAAGATAGGACGCAGGCCTTTGTCCTTCTTGGGCACCAGAAAGTAGTGGGAATAATAACCACGACCTACTTCTGGGGCAGGAACTCGCTCGATGGCTCCCTTGGCCAAGAGAGCCGTAACTTCCTGTTGGAGAAGGGCCAAGTGATCCTCCGACATGCAATGGAATTGAGGTGGCATGGATGGAGGGGAAGTCTCGAAGGGGAGGGAGTAGCCCCTTCGACTATCTGCAAAACCCACCTGTCTGACGTGATGGGTTGCCAGTGGGGGAGGTGATGGCGGATCCTGCCGCCCACTGGCGAATGGTGGCCCTGAAAGGTCGGACTAGGAGGGCTTGGAGGCTGCTGCAGAGGGGGCACTGGTGGACTGGCCCGCCCGCTGGCACCCGGACCCACGACCGTGGGATACAAGTCCCCGGCCGCGCAGAGGCTGGACAGCTTGCGCAGGCCTGTGACTCTGGGCGGAACGTGGTGGGGGCACCCCTTCCGTAGCCACGAAAGGGGCGAAAAGCAGACTTTGCTGGGCGGGAGGTGGAAGCGAGGCCCAAGGATCTGGCCGTAGCCCTGGAATCCTTAAAGCACTCCAGCGCGTTGTCGCCAAACAAGCGACGGTCATCAAAAGGCATGTCCAAAACTGTAGCTTGGACATCACCCAAAAAGCCAGTGGACCTCAACCAGGCGTAGCGTCTCAGTGCTACTGACGTGGAAATCGTCCTGCCTAGTGAGTCAGCGGTGTCCAGCCCACATCTTATGGTGAACTTCGCTGCGTCTCTCCCTTTGGCAACTGTACAGGAGAGCACAGCCTGGGCCTCCTCCGGGCACTGTGGCAGCACCTGCGCGACCGAATCCCACACCAAGTGGGAGTAACGGCCCAAGAGACATGCAGTGTTCACCGACCGTAGTCCTAATCTGGAGGAAGAAAATATCTTCTTCTCAAGGTGGTCCAGCTTCTTGGATTCCCTATCAGGTGGTGTGGTAGGGAATGTGCCCTTGGAAGTCGAGGCTTGGACCACCAAACCTTCAGGGGTGGGGTGCTGGGAGAGGAAAACGGGGTCGCCTGGGGCCGGGCGGTGGCATCGGGCAATCATCCTATCCACAGGAGCCCCTGTGTTGGGCTTGGACCAAGTGTCCAAAAAGATGTCCGTGAGGGCCTCATTTAACGGCAGCAGGGGATCCGAGGAGGCCGCTAGCGGCTGAAGCACCTCGGTCAGGAGGTTAGTCCTAACCACCAAAGTAGGAAGCACAAGTTTTAAGGCCTCAGCCGCCCTACGCAACACCACTGCATATGATGCATCCTCCTCCATAGCCACGGTAGGGGGAGATAGCATGCCAAGGTCTGCGGAGGTGTCCAGATCACTGGCTTCACCCAACTCCTCTCTCCAGTCTGGTTCTTCTAACTGGGCTGCCAGAGGGTCCACAGACCCCTCCCAGTCTTCCTCACCCTCCTCTGGTAGCCACTCAGAGCGATAGGGAACACCAGGGGAGAACAGTGGTACAAAAGTACCGGTCGGCGCCGGTCCCGACGTCGGCCGATGCCTGTCCGGCTCCGTGTCCACATTGAGGGGGAGGCTGGGGTCGAAGTCGGCTGGGGACACAACCGGCTTCGGAGGAGGCGGAGGTGTCGTCACTGGATTCGGCGCCGGAGGAGGTGTCACGAGGTCGACTGGCGCCGATCCGGATCCAGGCCTGGATCCCTGCGGTGCCGAAGCAGCCGGCATCGAAGGCCTAGAGCCCCCAGCCAAGTCCGCGTGGCCTGAAGGTGTGCCAGCGGAGTCGGGTGCCCAAAGGTTGAATGGAGGGCTTCGTAAAAGCTACGAAGTTGGGCAGGGGTCACCCCGGCTCCCAGGAAGGGAGGGAGGCTCTGAGTCGACCCAACAGGCTCAGCCAGACGACTACCTTCCTCAACCCGCGTCGCGTCGGCCGATGGACGAGAGAGCGCGAAGAGCGATCGTGCTTCTTCGCCTTCTTTTTGTGCTTCGACTTACCCGAAGACTTCGACGAGGAATGGTGGTGATGACTCCGCGACCGGTCCCGTGACCTCCCTCTCGACCGGGATCTCGAGCGGCGCGGAGTGGACTGCCAGGCCTCGAGAAGCTTTCGGGACCACTCCCGCAAAGACTTCGGGTTCATGGCCTGGCAGTCGGAGCACGACTTCGGGTCGTAGTCACGCTCCAAACACCAAAGGCACACAAGGTGCGGGTCCGTTACCGACATCAATTTGCATCAGGAGTCGCAAGCCTTGAAGCCGGTTTGAGGACGGGACATCCCTGCGTGCACCAGGAGTCAAACGACTCGAACAGATGTCGACAAAAAGTCGCAAAAAGTGACTTGAAGTACCGCTCTCTCCAGATCTGCGCTGGCTGGCGCGGAAAAAGAAAGAACTGATGTCAGCGCGCAGGGGCGGTGTCTAAGTAGATACCGCGACGTCATTCCGGCGACCACGACGCCAACGACGAACGCGGAGTCGACCAATGCCACCTACCGACGCGCAGGGGTACTGCTGAAGAAAAATTCTCTGGTTCCAGTCTGACACCTGGGGGTAATTCTAAGGTGAGGAATCCATAACGAATTGTCTCTTTCAGATACAAGGTTCTAACTATAACTGCCTACCGCCAGTAGGTAATATGTTCTCTCCAAATGCCCCTCCCACAGGTAAGAACAGGCTCCAGCGTGCTTGGTGTCACAAATGTTTGTTTATTGCTGCAACAACAGTATCACAGGTAATGCGTTTTGGCCGTGAACAGCCTTTATCTATCTATCTATATATATTCTCTCTCTCTCTCTCTCTCTCTCTCTCTCCCCCCTCCTCTCCTCCCTTCCCCCCCTCTCCTCCCTTCCCCCCCCCCCAGGCAATTATAATTGGGACCTAGTTTCCATCGGAAAAGCGTTTTTTTGACTTGCCTATATCTTTTGGTGAATCTTCATGAAAGTTGCTAAAACAATTCTAGTTGTGCATGGAAAGTTTTGGGGTGATTCGTCAAGCGGAGGCCAAGAAAAAAGGGGGGGAGTAAAAAAAAAGTGCATTTCCCATGTTAATTCCCATAGGGATGTTAGGCACAACTACAGCCCAAACCGCTGGATGGAATTACACCAAATTTGGCAGAAAGGTAGCTCTTAGTCCAGAAAGCGCCCTTTTTGTCATTTGGTATAAATCCATTCAGTAGTTTTTGAGATATTGAAGGAAAACCAAATTTGTATATATAGGGATGCGGATCCTCGGAGGATCTGACAGTCCCCGTGCAGATATCTGATTGGCTGCCAACACTTCAACCAGCTGCCATCTTGGGACTCCGCTTCAGCCGAGTCCCCCCAAAAATTTAAAAAGAAAAAGGGGGAGAGTAGGAATGATCTGACCCTCCCCAGCTCTGGTCCTGGGGTCCCCCTGGGACCCCAGCAGGGCAAAAAAGCATTTTTTGTTTTTTATATTTCTGCGGATCCGAGACTCCAGCAGTAAAAAAAAAAAAAAAGCCTGCACTTTTTAGGTCGAGCCTAGCGGCAGCACGTATGCACTGCTCGCTCTGCGAGGCATGCTGTATTAGGGTATGCAGTAGCTGCCCCGCCCACTCTCCGCCAGTATTTGTCATTGGCTTTAAGTCATTGTCCTTCTTAAATGGTGGCTTCTGATTTGCAAATGGGCTTGTTAGTCCCGCCCTGGTACCACCTTGTCTCCATTTGTTACGGCCCATAACGACTGGGCCTTTTACTTGGTTCGTTACACGGCCTGCTTTATATAGGGGGTGAGCACTATTTTTGTTATTGGCACTGATGGGGACAATGGCAGCTGCTATTTTGGGAATTTGCATAATGAGCGCGGCGCCCGCTTTAGGGACACCGCGATCATTTTCAATTTTAATTTTATTTATCTTTTATGTTGAGCGCGGCGTCCACTTCAGGGACACCACGCTCTGTTTTTTTTTAAACTTTAAAACTGAGCGCGTCGCCCGCTTCAAGGACACCGCGCTCAGTGTTAAAGTTTAAAAAAGAAACCGAGCGCGGTGTTCTTGATGCGGCGCCGCGCTCAGTTTTAAAGTTAAACAAGCATTTGCTATGCAATAGGTCTCGCATTTACGCGAGTTTAAGCTATTGGCATTGTCATTTACAGTGCCAATAGCTTAAACTCGCATAAATGCAAGACCTATTGCAAATGCTTGTGTTTAGAAATAACACAATACACTTAATGTAAGGTAATGCACTACTGCTGCGTAGGAATGAGCACACATCAAGCGACAGTCGGAGTGGGTGGAAGGTTGTAAAACAAAGTTGGCAAGCGTCGACAAACGTGCGCGCCTTCCTTACGTACCTTTTAACTTTCTATCCATTTTAACTGGAGGAGCTCAGCCCTCGGAGAGAGGTCCCCGGGCTCCGGGGAGGGATCGCGCTCTTCCTCACATTACGAAGGCAGTGCCCGGAGCCCCTCTTCGGCTGTCACGGCTGGTCCAATAAAAAGTTTACGGGCCCTCTGGGGAGAAAGGATGCGGGGTAGATTTCAGCAGAGCTTGCGCACAGCGCCTTCCTGCTCCAGGGACAGATATCACTCTCCGGGAACACATCTCCCAGGGAGCAGAGCGGGAGGGGTGCTGCGAATCTGGAACAGGGGGTGGTGGAGTAGGGAGATGTGCTATAAACCAGGAACTGGAGATGGTAGAGGAGGGGGGATGGGCTATAAACCAGGAACTGGTGATGGTAGATGAGTGAGATGTGCTGTAAACCAGTTTCAAACAATGAGATGAGGAGGGAGATGTGCTATAAGCCAGGAGACTGTGATGGGCAGAGGCTGGAGATGTACTTTAAACCAGAATCCAGAGATGGGAAAGAGGCTGGCGATATGCTTTCAGACCAGGAACGAGGGTTGGGTGAAAGAGAGCGCTGTGCTTCGAAACCAGGCACTTGTGATGGGTGAAGGAGAGCGCTGTGCTTCTAAACCAGAGCGCGGTTGAAATGTTGTAGAGGTGATGCCCTGAGGGTGTTGCAGAAGCTAAACCGATAATTATAGGTCTGGCCAGGCAAACTGGTGCGAACGGGATTTAAAAAAAAAAATATTGCATGCATATACCACAAAAAATAAAAAAAAGAACAAATAAAATATGCAGTGACCTAAACGTTGCTGCCTTATGCTTGCAGTAATAAGTTTAAATTTAAAAGCACTCACCAATGCGTCTGTTTTACTAGCGATGTTTTTAAACGACAACCCTTTCACTTGCACCTGGATGTTATCAGTATGATTTGTGAAGGGGCAATGATAAGTCACCACTGAATCCAAGCACTTGAATCCGAGGAAGCTGCGATATTACAATGTCACTTAGAATATAACATTTACAATTTTAAAGCGTAAACTTTAAAAAAAGGCAAAATAAATATCAGGTATTTAAAGTTAATATGAAATATATAAAACAAAAAAGCCCACGTTCAAAGAGCTGTGCAACTGAATAGATGTAAACAATGTGCACAGGCTTTGTGTAGTCACTCACACTGAAGGGAGACAATATTTAAAGTGCCCGACCCTTGCCCCATGCTGTATGCTGTGCTGGGCAGAGTCAAAACGTGAATGACAGTTTAGCAGACCAATGGATGAAGCCCACTGACAAAATCCCCTCTTTATGTATGTATATTTTGTATGATTTTTGGGAAGAGCAATGTTCTGGGGAGACAACTAAAGCTGTCTTAAAGGCAAGAGCTAAATTAGTAGTAATACCGCTCTGCACTAAGAACGAGTAAGTGGGCAGAGGAGGGAGATGCGCTTCTAAACAGAGAATCACTGATGGGCAGAGAAAGGTGATGTGCTTACACACCAGGAACTAACGATGGGCAGAGGAGGGTTATGTGCACAAACCAGGAACTATTGATGAGCAGAGGAGGGTGATGTGCTTACAAACCAGGTACTAACAATGGGCAGAGGAGGGTCATAAACTTACAAACCAGGAACAATCATGGGCAGAGGAGGGCCATGTGCTTACAAACCAGGAACTATTTATGGGCGGAGGAGAGCCATGTGCCTGCTTACAAACCAGGAACTATTGATGGGAGAGGAGGGTCATAATCTTACAAACCAGGAACAGTCATGGGCAGAGGAGGGTCATGTGCTTACAAACTAGGAACTATTGATAGGCAAAGGAGAGCCATGTGCTTACAAACCAGGAATTATTGATGGGCAGAGGAGAGCCATGTGCTTAAAAAACAGGAATTCGTGATTTGGCAGAGGAGGGTCATGTGCTTACAAACCAGTAACTATAGATGAGCAGAGGAGGGTCATAATCTTACCAGGTACAATCATGGGCAGAGGAGGGCCATGTGCGTACACACCAGGAACTATTGATGAGCAAAGGAGGGTCATGTGCTTACAAACCAGGAACTATTGATGAGCAGAGGAGAGCCACGTGCCTGTTTACAAACCTGGAACTATTGATGGGAGAGGAGGGTCATGTGCTTAGAAACCAGGAACAATCATGGGCATAGGAGGTCTGTGTGCTTACAAACCAGGAACTATTGATGAGCCGAGAAGAATCATGTGCTTACAAACCAAGAACTATTGATGGGCAGAGGAGGGTCATAATCTTACAAACCAGGAACTATTGATTGGCAGAGGAGAATCATGTGCTTACAAGCCAGGAACTATTGATGAGCAGAGGAGGGTCATAATCTTACAAACCAGGAACAATCATGGGCAGAGGAGGACCATGTGCGTACACACCAGGAACTATTGATGAGCAAAGGAGGGTCATGTGCTTAAATACCAGGAACTATAGATGAGCAGAGGAGGGTCATGTGCTTGCAAACCTGGAACTATTGATGGGCAGAGGAGGGTCATGTGCTTAAATACCAGGAACTATAGATGAGCAGAGGAGGGCCATGTGCTTACACACCAGGAACTATTGATGAGCAGAGTAGAGCCATGTGCTTACACACCAGGAACTATTGATGAGCAGAGTAGAGCCATGTGCTTACACACCAGGAACTATTGATGAGCAGAGGAGAGCCATGTGCCTGTTTACAAACCAGGAACTATTGATGGGAGAGAAGGGACATAATATTACAAACCAGGAACAGTCATGGGCAGAGGAGGGCCATGTGCTTACAAACCAGGAACTATTGATTGGCAGATGAGGATCATGTGCTTACAAACCAGGAACTATTGCTGGGCAGAGGAGGGTCATGTGCTCACAAGCCAGGAAGAATTGATGGGCAGAGGAGGATCTTTATCTTACAAACCAGGAACAATCACAGGCAGAGGAGAGCCATGTGTTTAAAAACCAGGAACTATCATGGGCAGAGGAGGGTCATGTGCTTGCAAGCCAGGAATTACATGTAGACAAAGTTAACAATGAGCTTGGAAACCAGGAACTGGTCATGGGCAAACAAGGGTGATTTGCTTCCATAACAATCATCATTTGTATGGGAGGGGCAGGTGCTGTGTGGAGAGAGAGTTTTGTAATGTGGAATACTTGCATAGGCAGGGGCAGGCGAGGGCTGTGGGATGATCTTACGGAAATGACCTCTCGATATTCACAACTTCCCTCTGAAATAAAAATCCGTATTTAAATGGATTATTAGCCCCGATTTTTATTTTGCCTGTCGTCAACGAAGTTCTGTTTCCAGATTCTCAAAATGTAATTTGCTTCATACAGGAACACAGTGTGCATATAAAATCCATTTGTGTTAAGGAAGTGTTCTATTGAGGCCTGTGCTGACTCAACCTGTGTCTTTCTGATGCACATAAAGGCAGGCCTGCTTCTGAGCAATAATGCAAGCAGCGCCATCTGTGCAAGTCTCCTCCAGCAGGGCAGGGCAAGGCACAGGCAGATCCTGCACTTCACACATACCACCTACCATGGGCACGCCAGGCTGACACCCCTCAATCTGGGTGCAATGGGAGCTGGTCCACCTGACTCCCTTTCATGCGACAGTGCTTCTAGGCTATGGTGTTATTCGATTCATCTGCCTCGAGTCACTGTGAGGTAGGATTGTGTTATTTCCCCTGAGAAAATTCGCATATGCATAGCTCCTCCTCTTGTCCTAATCATGGGGTGAAATTATGCTATAAATTACCGGAAGGCGATGCCTAGAGGATCATTGGAATATATATTTTAACAAAAGAATGATGATTCCAGTTGGGAGGCTCCCTCAAAGCTACCTGGACTGAACTAGTGTGACAGACAAGACTGAGACCCTGCTCCAGTGAGTGTGGCTTGAGAACTGCACAAAGATGGCTGTGGTGAGTGCTTTTGTGGGGGCGGCCATCTTGTTAGGGAGAGTCACAAGGCCACTTGCTTCCATTACTGGTGCTGTCATCCTTTCATTATAAATATGGGGAAGGGTTATTCATAAGCCATTATTTGATATAACATTTCAGCACTTTTTACAAAGAGAACAAGTGATGGCTTTCACCAACCACTGATCGGTTTCCGGCATTAACCCATTGGTGGCATTGGAAAACAAGCATTTGCAATGCAGTAGGTCTCGCAAGTGCGAGATTTTGAGCTATTGGCATTGTAAATGACAATGCCTTTTATTTGTGTTAAAAAAAACCTGCAATAATAAAAGGCATTGTCATTTACAATACCAATAGGTCAAAGTTTCTAAAATGCGAGACCTATTGCATTGCAAATGCTTGTTTAATTGAGCCCCCGGGTGGGCCAGGCTCCGGGGGGCATAGTGAGTGTTTTTTATTTTATCCCGCAGGGTGGCCATGCGGCCCCCTTCCACCAGGGGAGTTTAACCCTGGGGATCGCAACCTCCCCGGGTTTATTATGTAAGGAGGGGGGCATGTGGCCTCCCTCCTCAGGCCTTTAGAGGCCCTGTGGACCACTACCTCCCCGGGGTTAGTAATTAAAAAAAAAGAGGGGGCTGTGTGGACCCCACTCCGATTTCCTAATTGCCCTGGGGACTGACACCTCCCCAGGGCACAGAAGAACCAGACCTATCCTAGGTGGAGAGAAGATAGCAGAGAGCCCTATGATACAGGAGCTATCAATCCCCCAAAAACAAATAAAAGTTATCTCTTGAAATGTTGCCGGGCTAAGGTAAAAACGGTCGGATTCCAACTGGGCTAATTTAGTAGACGGATGCCATATATGCCTGTTTCAGGAAACGTGGGCTACTGAACCAATCTTCAGAGTGGGGTGTACTAAGTTTAGTGTCCAAGCCAGACCATCGTCGGCAGGTCGACCGTCTGGAGGCCTACTTATTTGGGTTAGGACAAGTCAGGCTTGCAAAGTTTGCAGGCTAAACATTGAGTCAGCTGATATACTAGGCCTTGACCTCAAATCTCTAAAAGGGGAGTTTGTTTTAAGGTTAATTAATATATACAACCGCTTCAACAACCAAAATAAGGAATCTCCCAAGATAGCATCTTGACTAATTTTTTAGAAATCTCAGAGAGGGCACTATTTAATTGTAGCAAGAGACCTCAATGTAACATATGAGCCTGTGGACTATGTTCAGGATCTCGTTCAAGAGGTAGAATCAGTAAGAGGCATAAAAGATTTGCAGGCACCTCCCCTTAAGAGATGCACAAAGGTGGGGCAGCAAGTTTTATTATTTACTCTAACCTACGGAGTACCTGCTTGTAATGGGCGGACGCCATCTGATCCAGATACATCATTCACTTTTAAAAGGACGAATGCTCGAAGTAGGATTGACTATATAATGGTCGATCTAGATCTGTGGCATAAAGTACATTATCTGTCCATCATACCCAAACACAATAGTGATCATAATGCACTGGTTTTGGAACTAGTTGATATTCCTTATCTGACAAATAGTACCGTTAGAGCGGCTCCGCCTATAGTCACTACAAATAATGAAAGACGGATCGAATGGAGCCGTGTAGTAACAGACGAGAAGTCTTTAGCTGCCATATACGTGGAGGTAGTATCTGCTCTCCTTAACCTGAGTAATTCCGGATGCGACGACCCAAGAACTATGCTCATCTTTTCCCATCTTCTCAAGGCCATTAAGAGTTACTTCTGTAGACAATTGCAAAGTATTTCTACTAGGCGGAAAGATGTGCCCTGGTATAATGGGAATTGTAAACAGGCCAAGTCCGCCGTAATCATTGCAGTAAAGGGTGGGAACAGTACTCCTATCTGAGAGAAGAAGAGCCTTCAATAAGATACAGACAGAGGCTAGGAAAAGTTGGGAGGAAGGAAATTGACACACTCTAGTCGAAGCATCAAGAATGAAAGACTAAGGGGCCGATTACGATGGCGGCGGTGCCTGGGACCACCCGCCTGTATGGTGGCGGTCCCACACGTAGCATTACAATGCGACCGCCACCGTGGCGGTCGCATCTTGCATCTTTACCATTGCGGCGGGTGCTGCTGGCTGCAGCACCCGCCGCAATGTTAAAAATGTATGTAGTGCTGTTCCCTGCAGGCACCACGCGGTGCCTGCCACTTAGTGCAGGGAAATACAGGGGGGTACCCATGGTACCTCCCCAGTGCACCACCACCTCCCCCCAACACAAGGGGGGCCCGCAACGGGCCCCCGAAACCAATCCCCGCCAGCCCCATGGAAAGGCTGGCTGAAGCCAGCATCGTAATTTGGCGGACGGTGCCTGCTAGGCACCGCCACCATT
This sequence comes from Calotriton arnoldi, assembly GCA_963921515.1. NCBI lineage: Eukaryota > Metazoa > Chordata > Amphibia > Caudata > Salamandridae > Calotriton > Calotriton arnoldi. The sequence goes on along the minus strand of CAWUFW010012975.1, from coordinate 73,915 downwards.
TTACAGATGCAGACCGCTCCGCCCAAGCAATCGGAACAATTGCCTGTGGTGGATCCGTGGCGGGCGGTCTTTGCGCCCGCCACGGTCGCGGTCCGATTCCCCCCGCCATCCTAATTTGGTGGGTGGGAAATCGTCGTCCGATGGCGGAGGGCCAGCCACTGCACTGCTGGCGGTGGCGGGCCTTCCGCCATCGTAATCGGCCCCTAAGTTATTTTGGCACTTATTGGCCAAAGGAGCAGTGCATATGGTAGCAAAAGAGGATTTTTTTTATTCAACCACATGTCTTCAAAGAGCATTTTACTCAGTTGTACTCCATGGAGGTTAGTGATATAGACTCTGAGATTTCCATGGCTGGCCCAAATCTGCCAATTGAAACAAACAGCTGAAGTAGTTTCTTTCACATTGAAAGAAAGCGTGTCTGCAATTAGCAGCCTGGGAATGGGCAAAGCTCCAGGGCAAGATAAGATACCTGGGGATCTCTACCGATCAGAGCCCACCATATGGGGATCTGTTCTTCATTCAACATTCAATGCCATAGCTCGTGGAGGGGATATCCCATGTACTTGGAAGGGCGCCGAAATTATCCTGATATTTAAAAAAGGGGATAAAAGGGACCCTTCTACCTACAGGGCGATTAGCCTCATAGATACTGAACGTCTTTTGTAAAGTGATCCTGACACACTTAAATACTTGGATTGAGGAAAATAATATATTGTCACATCTGCAAGCAGGTTTTAGGGAATCCACAAGCACTTTGGATCAGGTGTTCCGCTTTTTATTGCTTATCTGGAAGGAAGTTACTATAAGGAAGGGTCAGCTCTATGTTGTGTTTGTAGATCTTAAGCAAGCGTTGGACTCCATAAATCGCACCAAACTATGGGTCGCTCTGAGGGATCTAGGGCTGCACCAAGATAATTACGCTCAGGTCAGACGGAACCAAGGGGGCGAACTCAATGGAAAGATAAGTGTGCAAAAAGGAGTACGCCAAGGTTGCGTTTTAGCTCCAACCCTATTCCCTTTATATATGAATGGGCTAATCAATGTATTATTTGAATGTGGGGGTGACCCTCCCAAACTTGTGGGCAGACAAATTCCTTCACTCACAAAATAACAGTCAAAAAGGGAGAGGGGGGGGGGGGCAATGCGGCTCCCCTCCTGGGCCATATTTGGCCTCAGGGACAACCACCTCCCTGCGGGCAAACTAAAAGGGAGCCGCACAGCTCCCCTCCCAGGCCATATATGGCCCAGGGACTACCACCTCCCCTCGGTCGGCCCATGGAAACAGAAGGAGGGGGGCCGCATGGCCCCCCCTCCTGGAGTCATTAATGGCCCTGGGGACCGCCGCCCTCCAGGGCTGGCTCCTGCTATCTCCCAAGGTGCCCAATCTCGGGTGGGAGATAGCTGTTTGCTTTTGCTTGCTCCCGCCAATCGAGAGCAAACATAACTCTGCTCCCAGCAAGCAGGAGCTGTCAAACTGCTCCCGTTGCTGGAAGCGGAGTTTTCATGTTTGCATGCCCACTCTCCTGTGGGCAGGGAAACAGATGAGAAGATTGCTCCCGCACACAGGGAGCTGCATGTTTAGCAGCTCCCTGCATGCAGGAGCAATGCCAGGGACCACGGAGGCATTGAGGCTCCCCCGCGATCCCCAACATTGCACCCTGGGTGGGATCCAGGGCACCCAGGAACAGGAGGCCAGGCCCCAGCGGATGGTGCCCCCAGGGACAAAATCAGTCCGGGGGGGGGCACGTGGTCCCCCTCCCCTTTCAATAACGGGCTGGGGCCCGGGGGATGGAGTCCCCGGGGCCAAAACTGGCACCCCCCTCCCCTTCCAATAATTGTCCAGGCCAAGGGGATGGAGTCCCCAAGAGCAAAATTGGTCCCCCGCCCCCACTGAATTTTGACAAGGCCCCAGGGGCCAAAACTGTGTGTGTGTCGTTGAGTGGGTTTGTGAATGGGTATTTGAGTGGACGTATGAGAAGTTTTATGGGTGCGTTAGTGGTTCTATGGATGAGGTCATCAGTGATGTCACTGACCATGTCATGAATGATGTAATATGTGAGGTCATAAACAGTACATAGTGGGGGCGTAAGTTATAGATAGCTCAGGTAACGAACTGCTGAATTTCACTGGGTTTGTACGAGTGAAATCTGAGCCGGACTATAACGTCCCTGTAACCTGTTTTTTTCAGTGTGCATATATATATTGACGAATCACCCCGAAACTTTCAAGACAGGAGCTGACCTGAGCGGGCCATTAGTTTTGAAAATTTCGCGAAGATTCGTCAAACGACGCCAAAGATATTGGCAAAAGAAAAAACGCTTTTTGAATAGAAACAAGATCCTAACTATAACTACCTACTGGCGACTGCCAGTAGGTAATATATCTATATACATTTACAAGAATTACAAGCTTTGCATACTAGCATAAATGTGTGTGTATATCTATATATATATGTATATTCACTGAAAAGACCAAAGTTTAAGGTAACGTTCTAGTTAGGTGAAATGTTCAGTTTTAAACTCTAAAAACCACTGAAATTAACCAGTTATACCTAGTTATCCCAAGTAACTATAACTCTTGCCCTCAGGTAACTATAACATGCGCCCCAGCCATGCACAGTGATATTATCAATATTATCAACATGGCGTAAAGATGGGCGCCGTGCTGGAGATCTACAAAGAAGCTCCGGGGCTAGGGATCACTTTGTTGTGAATATCCCCGTTTATGCCCCCCATCCAACCCTCTACTCGACATTCCCGCATAGAGGATTGTGACTGCAACGCAACTGTCTGCACGACAACCCCTGCTAAGAAGAATTTGACGAGAAACCTACCTGGGTGGCCTTCTGCGGTGACGATGCTCCCCGGAGACCGCCTCTGACTCTTAAGTGGTTCTGAGGCTCCTGAGTCCCGTCACATCAGCCGCATGGTGAGTCTCTCTGTTGCCTTTCACCGTGCCCCGAGCTCTCACTGTTGCGGCGTTGGACCTCTGGGCAAACCAAGAGAACACCCCCCCGCGCCGCTGAGATCCTGGTTGTGGGGCTGGCTCGAGGGTACGAACCTCCCCTGCAGCATTGCTTCTTGCCACTGCACCGTGGTGATGAGTGCCTGTGCCTCCTGAGGTGCTGTTGAGGAGCCCGCTGCCGGCGGAGATTGCCGAGCGTCGCTCCGGTCCTGTGGGGCTGGCTCGAGGGTCTGAACCGCCCCAGCGACGTTGCTTCTTGCCCCGCACTGTGGAGATGAGTGCCCGTGCCTCCTGAGGTGCGGTTTGTGGAGCCCGCTGCCGGCAGAGATTGCAGAGCGTCGCTCCGGTCCTGGTTGCGTAGCGGGACACGACGAAGTCCTGTGGGTCCCATACTTCCGGCGAAGGTTGCTGGGCGGTGCTCGTGCCCTCGTACTCCTTTGGGTCCCGGATGATCCCTCCTGCCTCTGCTTCGTTTCCCGGAGTCAGTGAGTAGAGAGGGGGACGTGGGGGCTGCCGATCGAGCGCTGCACTTCAGCGCGTGTCGCTACGGCTCGGACCTGAATGCAGGCATCACCTGATCTTCATATCTCACACTGTGGTTGCCACGAGAGCCCGGTCTGTCCTGTTGATTCTAGATGGGCTGTCCTGGACCGGCTGGCACTTTGTGATGTCCCTGAGCTCCGAATTTTACATTGAAGGCGCCCATTATGTTTGACTTTAGGTGTTGTTGTTGGCCACCCATTTTGTCCTCTTGTTATAAAAACTGAAGAGGGGCGCTCTCTTCCCTGGTCTCTATGCTGCTGGCCATGGATAGAGAAATAGGCATGCTCCACACGCAGGCATCCAGGGCACGGCCCTTATGTGGCTCACATCTTTCCTCAGCAATCGATCCCAGAGAGTACAGCTGGCTGACTATGTGTCCGATCCAGGCAAACTCTCGTGCGGGGTACCACAGGGCTCGGCGTTGTCCCCCCTCCTTTTCAACGCCTACCTCCAGCCCCTGATAGCCGCTTTGAACCTTATGGAGTGTCAGATCTATAACTACGCTGACGACACTCAAATTATCATTCAGATAGATAGCTCCCCGGCCGCCCACACTAGAATGCAAAATATTTTAAAGTTCATTGTCAACTGGATGACGGCCAACTCACTCAAAATAAACCTGGATAAGACTGAGGTATTGGCCATCACCACGGATTCCAATCCCTGGAGCGACCTCTTTTGGCCACAGGAGTGGGGCACGGGCACTAACCCAGAGCCAGCCTCGGCCGTAAAGAGCTTGGGCATCAAAGTTGATGCCAAACTCTCTATGACCCAGCAGGTGTCTGCAGTAGTAGGAACTTGTGTCGGCCTGTTGAGACAGCTTCGGAAGCTTGCCCCCCTTCTCACATTCGCCACACTCAGAATGGCAGTATCGGCCATGATAGTGTCCAGATTAGACTACGGAAACTCCCTTTACATCGGCCTCCCGGAAATTTTGCTGGCCAGACTACAGGTTATCATGAACGCTGCTGCCAGATTAATCTTTAGATTGCCTAGGAGGGCCCATGCCACCCCCCTCCTACGTCAGTTGCACTGGCTCCCAGTCAGGCAGAGAACTAAGTTCAAGGGCCTTTGCATTGCGCATAAAGCCATCTACGGCCAAGCCCCAACTTACATTAAAGATCGCTTAACCCACTACATCCCTAGTAGGGTGCTTCGGTCCTCAGAGGCCTGCTTGCTGGCCTGCGCCCGCTTCAGCCTAACTTCCAAAGGAGGAAGAGCCTTCTCAGTCTCTATTCCTCCACTCTGGAACAAGCTGCCGGAGAACTTGCGTAAGGAACACGCCCTTCTCCCTTTTAGGAAGAAGTTAAAAACAGTCCTTTTTGCGGAAGCTTGGGGCACACCCTAATCAATAAACACCCCCCCCATGTGCCAGGGCTTGGCTCTCTCTGACAGCGCTTAGAGACCTGACGGTGATAACGCGCTCTATAAATGCGAATTACAATTATACGGTGACCATCTTGGAGTGGTCATTATACCTATATCCCACACACCTGGTCCACAAGTTCTCCTTTTAACATCGTACATGCTCTACTGTTCAGGTATTCCCTTCGGCTAATAGGATAAATACATCCTTTTATGTGGACCATCAAGGATATCGATCACACTTGGTCTCTGAATTGTCCTTCAACGACTTGCACGAATTGCCCTGCGTTCACTACCTACTGCAATCAAATAAAATTCTCCACAGATGGTGGCCTTGTTTGAGCGGCTAGTATGCCCCAATACCACATAGTTAGATGTGATGATGTCCTTTAAGGTTGGGCGTGAAATGACTTGCCTACCATATAAAGATTTAAATCCAACCCTTGAATTGCCTTCAAGTTGTCATGGCCCATCCTCCTGTCTTTTTAGCCCTAGATAGTCTGGCTCACATGGATCTTGGTCTACTCAAAGAATCCCGAGGGTGCGTTGTTAGCTAGTGTGACTCAACTGCTCTCTTCACCTTCACCCCATGAATCTCTCCGTTAGCTGTCAGACTGAACTCTATTGACACATCCCCGTCCTTTGCCCAGACTCTTGGTTTACCTACGCCTCCTATGGTAGGAGCCGAGACGTGTGCTGGTATGGATCCTAAATCTTCGAACTTCATATCTCCCAACCTTGAGTCGGCTGGCCATAATGCTTTCCGAATCATATATCCCCCTAACCTTTCAAAAAATGCTGCAAAAACTTCAAACACAGACTACCTAAAACCCATCCGGAAACCCTTATCTCAGAACCCTTCTTCTCCATCAGAAAAGGTGTCACCATTAATGATCTCATCTTCTACACTAAACGTCATGCTCAATGGCGGAAGGCCATATACTCTCTGCTCCGGATCTCCACCTCCCTGAAGACTCCACATGGTCTTAGATTGATGGTTGCGCCCTCCTCGGCTTACAGAGCTAAAGCCACCATCTCCCTTTACAAAAATGGAACCATCCTTATACAAGCATCAGATCGTAATCTAGTGGTATTTGACAATTTTTTCCCCACCATCATGAATACAGTGGCTAACATCAAATACGCCCCCTCCGGAGGGGCCGGCCCCCCAGCGGTCCCCCAGTCGCCGCAAAGTATATCTCCTACCTCTCTACTACCATCCTCTGACCTCACATTTGCTCCGAAGGGCCCCCTTCTAGCTACCTTAACTCTTAATAACAATTCCCCATCAATGCCCGATGGGAATGAGCCGCGACAGCAAAGTCTTCATTCTTGTCTGCCTGCTCTCCTTCCTTCACTGTTAGCTAGCTGTAACTCCCCTAGCTCCACTGTTCACAACACTGCCCCGATTCTCCCCATGATCCCTTCCCCCAGCCCAACCAGCAATCCCAACCTGTTCCCACAGGCGTCCAGGGGTCTCTATCCGTCTGACCCCTCTTCCCCTATCCTACCCATCCCTCCGAGCACTCAGCACCATTTCCTAGAATCCCTTCCCTCTGGGCACATTCATTCGCCACCTGCCCTACTATCCCCCGCTTCCACTAGCTCTCTTCCTCTGCAGGGCCCCCTGAACCTAGCCTCCCAATCCTACTCCCACACTTCATTGGAAGGCAGACTTAACGAGATAGCACTCTGCCTCCAACAACTTAAGGCAGAGGTACGTAGCCTATTACACATCACAGAGGAACTGTCAGCTAACTCGAGCATAAGATGCTCCACTATGAACAATCACCATCGCAGCTCGCTCTCAGCAAACAGATGTTTCTGGCTCCCTTCCCCTCCCTCTATTCGTCGGTCACCGTCCCACATCACCCACACACCCCCATAGTTGGGCCTCTGCTCCTCACCCTAACGACCCTTCTCGCCCCTCCAGATGTAGAGCCTCCCTGTCTGATAGGGATATTCATTCTCTCCTACTTTCATATGATCCGGCACATTCCTCCACCATAAACTTGCGACAAATTGAATCCATCCCCACAGATCCATTCAGGGAACCTAGGCTAAACATCAGAACACTAAATGAGAACAACCTCACAAGAGTAACCACCACACTACCTGCACCAACTGACACCAACATAAGACTCAAATGCATGCTCCTAACCTGTAGATCGGCAGTTAAACATGCTGCGGACATTGCAGACCTCATCCTTGCTCAGGACCTTGACCTTGTAATGCTGACTGAAACCTGGCTAAATGACTCAGCTGCTCCCATCCTGGACATTTTAGTGCCTCCCAATTACGATATCATTAGGTTGGATAGAGCAAGTGGACAAGGTGGAGGCATCGCCTGTTTATATCGTAGCAATCTAATAGTGAAAGTACTACAATCCGACCTCCTGCCGTCCTGTGAATACCTATACATTGAATTGACTGGTAGCAATAATTACTCATGCAAACTGCACTCGTTTTACCACTCGCCTCGTGACAACCTTCCCTTCACAGAACAGATCATGGACATTATCTCGGCCAATGCAGACTTCCATGGCACTCAGATCTTCCTGGGAGATTTCAACCTTCACTGGAACGATGTGAATGATGTGGTGGTCAATAGCCTTAAATCCTTCCTACTAGACCTCAACCTGATCCAAATCTGTGACAGCCCTACTCATACCAAAGGAGCTACCTTAGATCTTGTCATTGCTAAGCCCAACTCCATACTTCTGGATTCGATCCTCCCGTGTGATTGGACAGACCACTATTGCATCACCTTCTTCATCCTGGAGTCGGGAAGAGCTAGTAGAGCCCAGCCTAAGAACCCAAAACAGTTGAAAAGATGTCTACGGAACATCAACTCGCAAGATCTGACTGCTCTCTGCGATAACATCTTGCCCCCTCCCTTGAACGTATCGGATGTCCATGACCTTACGGCCCACTATAACCGCTCAATGCTTAATGTACTTGACTCGGTTGCACCACTACAGCTTAAAAGAATGTCCTCTAAGCTCTCCAAACCGTGGTTCAATGATAGTCTAAATACCGAAAGAAGAAATTTAAGACTTGCGGAAAGGCTGTGGCGATCCTATCCCTCTCTTGAACATCTCTACCATCTGAGATCCCTAAGAAGCATCTACAACAAACGCATCAGATGCTGGAAGGCCACCTTTTTCAGAAATCAACTAGATCAAGCAAAAAACCGTCCAAAAAAACTGTTCGAACTCATCAAGTCCCAAGCTAACAGTCATCCTAATCTCTGGTCACTGGGTCAAGGGACACTGCCAAACTGTGAAGAATTTGCTGAGTTCTTTATGGATAAGACTATTAAGATTGAAACTGAATTACGCTCTGCCCTTGATCACCTGTCGATCAGTCCTTTGAACACCCTTCTTCCCCCATGGTTGGATAGCATTGACCCTGCGCAGCCCTACCTCCCCAAAAACAACGCATCCTGGAGTCTTTTCCAAACCTTGGATGAATGCACTATACGCAAAATGCTGTCGACTCTGAAACCTTCCAATCACTACAATGACACCCTGCCATCGAACCTTTTCCCGGAAGTTAGAACCTCCTTACTAACACTTTGGACTACAATCGTTAATGCATCACTTCAGCAAGGTGCTATTCCGGATTGCCTAAAATCTGGTCAAGTTACCCCGATTCTAAAGAAACCATCTGCTGATCCCTCGGACCTTCATAACTTTCGCCCAATCTCTAACATCCCCACCTTGGCAAAGCTCCTGGAGAAATGTGTGCTCACCCAACTCTGTAACCACATCGATCATTTCCAACTCCTGGATCAATTACAATCTGGTTTCCGCCCGGGCCATAGTACAGAATCTGCATTAACTCACAATGTCGATGATGCGCTAAGAATGTTGGACCATAATGAGTCGTGCCTACTGATCCTTCTTGACCTCTCGTCAGCATTCGATACTGTCAAACACGATAACTTAATTGACCTCCTGGAACACAGGATGGAGCTGTCTGGGCCTGTACTAAACTGGTTCTCCTTATTCCTTCATAACAGATCCCAAAGCTTCAAGGTGAACCAATCCCTGTCCCATCCTGCGCCAGTCACTCTGGGGGTTCCTCAGGGCTCAGCGCTTTCACCCACGCTCTTCAACCTGTTCATGGAGCCTCTGACAGAAATTCTGAAATCATCCAGCATTCACTATCACATGTATGCGGATGATACCCAACTATACCTGAAGATCGCCTCCCCCGAGGACATTCAGTCCCTCAACTCAGTCCTTCTGGAAACACAAAGCTGGCTGACACGTAACCACTTGAAGTTAAATGCTCTCAAAACAGAATTCCTCCTAATTGCACCCCACAACCAATCTCCGGTCATGGAACAATGGTTGAATCAGCTTACTGCTCTTAACTGTAGACCTCACCTCGTTGATTCGGCAACCTCTCTGGGTATTATGTTAGACAATAGTTTGAACATGCAGAAGCACATCAGTTCCCTCACCAAAGGAGCGAACTTCCAACTCAGCATCCTAAGGAAACTCAAACCTTATCTCCCTGCTCATGACCTAAAGGTTGCAGTACAAGCATTAGTGATCTCAAAGCTAGACTACGGTAGCGCAACGCTCTGCGGCTTGCCCAGAGTGAAGACGGCTCCTCTTAGGGTTGCCCTCAATTCTGCTGCTAGGCTCATAACGGGCACTAAAAAATACAACCATATTTCTCCGGACCTGCTGGCCCTGAACTGGCTTCCATGAGAAGCTCGGATTCAGTTAAAAATTGCATGCATGGCATACAAAGCCATCCACTTCAATACCCCGCAGTACCTCGCTCAGAAACTGGAGCTCTCATGTGGTTCGGGAGCCTCCAGAAGCGCCAGTACCTTATTGCTCAAACCACAAAAATTCAAGAAAAGAAAAACCTACAATTAAGCATTCTCAGGTATCGCTCCGAGGATTTGGAACTCCCTTCCCCCCCGAAGTCAGGGTGAACCCTTCCATTGCCCTCTTCAAAAAAGAAGTCAAAGGGCTCCTGATGAAGACATTTCTGCCTCAGTCTGGCGACTCCATTCGATTCTGAGGCCACAGCCGTTGATTTTTGGCCCAGCTGCCGGGGTCACGAGAATGCCGAACTTTATTAGACTGTGAATTTTTTCGCTTTGTTGGTTCTGTTTTGTTTGCTTGTACCCTTCTTGATGTATAAACTGTAAAGCGCTCTGATACCCTCGGTGGTCATGTTCGCCCTATATAAAACTTTCTAAATAAATAAATGTCACAAGTGAAAAGGATCACGCACTCCACAGTGTTCCAAACTTATTTAGAATCATACTCTATTTGTAGCGTGCAGAAGGGTTTCAGTCTCTGATCCTTGAGTGTGAAAAACCAATAAGAAAAAGCAGCGTTCACCAAACTGGGGTTCGTCCCCTTTTGCACTGCCTTATGTCCCTATGGAAGGGATTGTATATAGTTCATGACTGTAGAACAAGAATCGTTGATCAAAGTTCAATCTGTAGTTATTTTTCAATGGTGGTATTGGGTATTCTTCATCCCACCCAATTTGTAATATCAATTCTTCATATAACAATTTTCAGAAAAAGAACCATTTATTTCTCATCCCATCCCAATGCATTTCGGGCTAGTATAGCCCTTCGTCAGGGGTTAACCAATCTGAAAAGAAATATGTAGATGAGGATCATAGCGAATATCAGCCAACCGGATGTACTTAGAACAATGTTTGTTTAGCAGACGATAGTGTCCCATCAAACCAATGTCTACGACCTTGTCTCGGGCGGTAATAGTCATGCATATACCACGCGATATCAAAGGTCAACCTGTTGCAACATTAATGAAACACACACGAGAAAACATGAAGCCTCGATGTTGCTCAAGCTCTAATGAACACAGCTATAATATGTACAAACCGTTACTAATGTGCCTTTGGACACCAGCAGCCACCCTCCCTGAGCCTTGAAAGGTATGGGGGGGCCCATACCCCAGGGCTGTTTTTTAAAATAAAGGGGAGGGCAAGAAGCCCCCTTCCCCCAGCCCTGATAGGCCCTGGGGTCCCATCCCCCAATGCCACTAATTAAAATTAAGAGGCGAGGGCCATGCAATTCCCCATTTCAGGTGGATTTCGGCCCGGGCTCCCCATCCACCATTTTTTGGGGGGCAGGGAGGCACATGACCCCACCCGCTTCCTGGGCCGCTTTTGGTCCCAGAGACCCCATCCCTTGCAGTTCAATGCACCTTTGGGGGGAGGGGGTACATGGCACCTCTGCCCGGGCTGCTTTTGGCCCCGGGGACCTCATCCCCTGGGGAACCCATCCCCCTGGGCCCAGCGCATTTTTTGGGGTGATGTAGGGGCACATGCCCCCCCCCCCCCTTTGGGCTGATTTTGGCCCCCTGGGACCCCATCTCTCGTGGCCTGGCACAATATTCATGAGGTAGAGGCATGTGGCCCCTCTCTCCGGGCCGATTTCAGCCCTGGAGGCCCCTGGGCACGGCCAGCAAAGGGTGGTGCCCGCCACACTATCATTGGGGGGGGGGGCGGGGTAGTCCCTGCGGCCCCATCCGGCTTCCCGTATCCAGCTGGAACCAGCATTGCTCCAGCACACAGGGAGCAGCTAATAATTCTGCTCTCTGCGGGCGGGAGCAATATTTTTATCCGTTTCCCTGCCCGCATCACTAGAGGCAGGGAAACAGATCTCACGTCCACTGCTAGCGGGCAGGAGCTTTTTTCAAGCTCCCACCCACTGGGAGCAGGCTTGGTGTTTGCTTCCGCTTGGTGGGAGATTTGAAATTGCTCCCGGCAAACAGAGGTTTCCCTGCGCGCTCTAGTGCAGGCAGGGACATCACAATGTCCTGGGGGTGGGCACCACAGGGAAAAAGCATATGATCCGGCCCTGGGGATTGGGCGTCACCAGGGCCATTAAAGGCTTACAGGGGGGGCTGCACAGCCCCACCCCTTTGCATATATGGCCAGGCCTGGGGTCATCATGAGCGAACGTGTCCCGGGGAGGGGTGCTGCCCTGCTCCCCTCACCCTTTACTACACAACCAGGCCCCGGGAAATGGGGTCTCCAGGGTCGAATATGGCCCAGAGAGGGGGCTGCGTGCCCCCCTGCCCTGTTACTACATGGCTGTGCACCATGGGAATGGGCTCCCTGGGGCTGCAAACGGCCTGGGGAGAGGGGCTGGGTGATCCCCTGCCCCCAGAAACTAGCGCCAGGCCCCGGAAAATAGGGACCCTGGGGCAGAAATCGGCCTGGGAAGGTGGGGCCACTAACTCCCCCCACCCCCCCCAAAAAAATATACATATATTTCGAGACCGCTTTTTAAATTTTTCTTTGTTTTGAAACAGATTTGCGGATTCTCTGCGAATTTGTGACAAAAATAAAAAAAAACGCTTTTGGCCCCAGGCGGGGTCCACCAGGACTAGGTGGTCAGGGTATTCCTACCCTGCCCCCTTGTGTCTTTTTTTGCATTTTTTTTCTTTAGGACTCGGGACCAGGTCCTAGGATGGCTGCCACCACTTCCTGGGGGAGGTGGTGGCAGCCAATCAAATCTCAGTTTTGAGATCTGCAGGGATTCGAGGAGCCTCCTTGTCCCTAGATATACAAAGTTTTTGAGCATTAATTACTCAAAAACATTGTATATCTAGTGAATGGATATACAACAAAACACAAAAAGCACTCTTTCTGGACCCAGATCTAGCTTTCTGCCGAATTTGGTGTAAATTCGTTCAGCGGTTTAGGCTGTAGCTGTGTCTAAAGTTCTTATGGGAAAATGAATGGAGAAAACGTGTTTTGGGACCCCCCCCCCTTTATTCTCGGCCCTTGCTTGATGGATCACCCCAAAACTTTCCATGTGCAAACTAGGCAAAAGAGCCCTTTTTGGGAATGTTTTGTGGAGATTAGTCAAACAGCGCTTAAGTTATTAGCGAAACAAAAAATGCATTTCCTATGGAAACACAACCCTAACTAGAACTACCCAGTGGCTATATATATTATATATATGTGTGTGTAAATATATGTATATATTTTATTCAAACGCCTTATAATCCACAAAAAACGAGGCGAAACCAGCCCTCCAAGGTTTTTTTTTTCTATCTGGCATTTATTTTCCAGGTGAATTCATCCACGCGTTCTGGCTGTTGCTCACTAGCCTTGTTCACGATGATGTATTTATATATATATACATATATATATATACACACACAGACAGATTTACATGGCTACGCAAAAAACAGAACAGGCCAGACATAGAAGTAAGACTAAAGGCTTTAGTCCGACTTTTATGTCTGACCTGGTTTTTGCTTTTCAAAATCTGCTTACCCTGACCAGTGCCCTACTTGGAGTCCAGGTGGCTCTGTCTGTGCCTTAGCAGTGGTTCCTGGTACTACTAAAGATTACTCGTAGATACAATCAATGTTAAGGGGGCAATCGATGAAAGCAGCACCTTAAAGCAGTTTCATATGGACAGAAAGACTATTGAGGAGAAAGGTTGCCTGGTACTGAGAAACAAAGATAGGAATTTAATAGATGCACATGCAAAAAAATATAGCAGCAAGTGAATGGGTGATGAACACGTGATAAGGCGATCTTGTGGATACAATCTTACCTCGATAAGAGAACTTTTCAAGTTTTTTCCGGGGACGTCTCTTCTGAGAAATTGGAACTCAACTGTGGAGTCCCGCAGGGCTCTTCACTTAGCCCCATACTTTTTAATGTTTACATGCGTACTACCTCACAACATCAAAATTGTGACCTATGCTGATGACACACAGCTGGTCATAACTCTTAATGGGGCACGCAACTTCCCCTCTGACTTTGAGATTTGCCTAGAGAAAGTCGCCGCCTGGATGGAGCACTCCTGTCTTCGACTCAACGGAGGTAAAACCGAACTCATGCTTCTAGGTAACCACTCTAACTTCGACCATGGCCAGATTTGGCCAAAGTGTCTTGGTCCCCCTCCAATGCCTAAAACTAAGATAAAGAGCCTGAGTGTTTGGTTAGACAATGCTCTCAAGTTTGACCACCAAGCAGTGAAGGTGACTGGGGTTTGCTTTGGGATACTTAGATCCCTTCGGAAAATTCTCCCGCTGCTGTAAATGAACACTAACCGAATCCTGGTCCAAGCCTTAGTTTTATCACGTCGGGATTATGGTAACTCCCTTTATCTGGGAGCTCCTAAGGCAACATTAAGAAAACTCCAAATTGTGCAGAATTGTGCTGCCAGGATGCTTCTGGGCATCCCTAAATCCCAGTCAGCCAAGCCAGCTTTAAAAGCCTTGCACTGGCTACCTATTCCGGAAAGAATCAAATTTAAGGCCCTATGTCTTGCCCATAAGACTGTATGGGGAACGGGTCCGGAAATCAACAAATCCCTCATCACACTCTATCGGCCCTCGAGGGAGCTTCGCTCTGTTAACCTCAATCTGGTAGTTGTCCCCAAAATTAGAAGGACAAGATGTGGAGGAAGATCCTTTGCTTATAATGTGGCAAAGCTCTGGAATTCTTTGCCTCTACATATTCGCGCTGAAGCCCTTATCCTGCCTTTTCGTAAACTCTTAAAAACTTGGCTCTTCCAACAAATAGCCCCATAATTCCTAATGGTTGTCTGCCTGATTGCTAGCCCTGGGATGCCCGAGGGTAGCTATGCGCTATATAAATGCTTAATAATAATAATAATAATCTGACTAACTGGTTCACACATGTATTTAAAAATTCAAGTGTGCCCGCAGCAAACTAAACCGAATGACTAAATAAAACAATATTAGTTTTGTATGAATAATTCTGTAGCTCGCAAAACTGTTCAGAATGAAGACTTGAGGCCAAAGGCAACCAAGTTTCAACCTAACATAAAGGTCATCATCAGGATTTATCAATTACATAAGGACCAAGACAGTGTTAAGAGACATGTCACTGTTCTCAAGGGGTAGGTTAAAAGGTCAAAATTCAGCTACAGAACCAGCCCGGAGGATGCCTGAGCCAGCTACTACAGGAGGATAGTTGTCGGGGGGTGCATGGACGTGATTAGGTAAACAGCTGCTGTCCTTCTCCAACCCTTCATGAGGGTGTCAAGGAGCTAAGTGAGGCCAGGCTGAAGGGCGGACACGTGCTGTATCTTAACAGAACTCAATGGGTGGTCTGCCCAGTGGTGTGCGCAAGGAGGGGGCTGTAGAAGTCTAATCTGTTGTTAAAAGCCAGCCAAGGGGGCCTTGGTGGGGACTGAACATTCTCTAGTATTGCCTTGGTTCCTAACTCCCCAGATGTGATCAGGCCTGACTGTATTCTCCCACATTGTCTGTGGTTCTCCCACCTTCACCATTGCCAGCAAGGGCCTATTTTGTTGGCACCTGATGTGTATGAAGACCCTCTAGAGCAATAAGGAACCTGTTGCTCCTACAAAGGGATTGCACAGCAACCTCATGGCACCGATTCAGTCTTATTTCTGTCCCTGATAATTAACGTCTTCCACTAGAGTACAGATATGGAATTTCAAAGGCATTAATCCACAGTTAAATGACAGAATTATTTCCTTGCTCTATTTTAATATAAGAGATGAACAAGTTACTTACCTTTGGTAACACCTTATCTGGTAGAGACTTTATCGGTTCCTTACTGTAGATTATTTCCCAGTCGTCAGACTGGATCCAGAAATGTTTCGATCAGTAACCCTGCAAGAAGGAGGGTAGCATCGGTCAGCATCATCCACGCCGGAACTGACGTGCACAGGCTTATATAGGCGCCACTCCAGTGCGCTGACATCAGTTACTTTTTGCAACATTTCCATGCCAAAAGCACAGAGCCACGAAGTCTGAGGTGAAAGCACACTAGTACATCAGCAAAGGGGTCAAACTACAGGGTAAAATCTGTTCACAGAGTGGGGAGGATAGGTGGGTCAGTAATGAATCTGTGGCTAGATACTCTCTACCAAATAAGGCGTTACCGAAGGTAAGTAACTTGTTCATCTGATAGAGACTTCTAGCCACAGGTTCCTCACCTTAGAATAGATACCCAAGCAATACCTCTCCGGAGGTGGGTCTGCAAACAGATCGAGACTAGAAAGTCCTGAAAAACCAAACAGGTAAAATGGCCATCACAACGGACCTGACTGTCCAGGAAGTAAGGCTTGGTAAACGTGTGCAGTGACGCCACTTTGCAGCCTGACAGATGTCCAGGACAGGCACTCAGCAAGCTAACGCAGTGTTTCCAACTTTGGTTCTGGTGCAATAAGCATGCAAGCCCTCAGGGGGGTGCTTCTTAGCCAATAAAACACTCACTCAATTGGTCCCGTGTGGACATGGAAAATTTCTGCGACTCCCTTGTAGCCTCCATGCTGATCCTGAACCAAGATGTTCAGTCTATAGAAAAGCAAATGGCCCTCTGGTTACTTAAGGCCAGTAATACTCATACACCCTAATGTATATCCAAAGTGGTTAGACACCATGATTCCGCTAGGTGGTTTTCAGAGGAACTGAGGTTAGCCAAGTTGGAATTACATAAAGTAGAATGGAAATTGCGTAAAGACTATGCTTTGGAAAAGAGAGCAATTTAAAAAAAAGTACCTTAAGGACTATAAAGTCTTTTTACCACATGCAAAGTAATCCTTTCTTACCAATAAGAGATAACAATCAGCAAATAAATTAAAGGAAATGTTTTAAATTGTGTGAGAATTATCCAAACCTGACAAACTCTTTCTTTCCTTTTCTTCCTCCCAGGATTTCTGCGATGTGTTCAACTCTTTCTTTGTTGAAAAGATTAAAACTATAAAAGACAGCATCCCCGTTGGCAAGGGCAAGAAGTTTATTAATTCGGAGGACAGGAATTCTGCCATTTTAACTACTTTTTCTTTAATTAGCGAAGAACACTTCTCCAAAAGTCAACTCAGGCTCGCCAAAAGACCCCTGTCCGCCTGGAGTTTTCAAATCAGTTTCTCAGTCATCCCTGGTCCAGCACTGCCCTTACATAATTCTTCTTTATCCCAAGGATGTGTACCTACATCTTTTAAGGACGCAGTTGTAATCCCTCTTCAGAAGAAATCTGGCAAAAACCCTTTATTGTTAAAAAAAATTATCGTCCAATTTCTCTTCTACCTTTTTTGGCTAAAATGCTAGAAGCTCATGTAGCACAGTGTCTCTGTTCTAATCTGGAGGAGTCACAATTCTTAAGTCTATGTCAAGCCGGTTTTCGACCTGCACACTTCACTGAGGCAGTTCGTTATCTTGTCAGTGGTGAATGATGTGCGGCAGGAGTGTGATGATGGTTCCACTTCTGCCTGGTTCTTCTGGATTTGTCGGCAACTTTCGACACCGTCGACCATAATATATTAATGGACCATGTCGAAGCCACTGGGCTTTGCAGCTCAGCTTTGAACTAGATAAAATCTATCCTGGAGAATCGGACACAGTTTGGCTGGCCCCTTTCCAGGCAACAGAGTACAACTGGATTGGGGGGTACCATAAGGCTCCTGTCTATCACCGCACCTCCTCAACATCTATATCTGTCCTCTCATCCAAGCATTAAGCAATATGAACTGCACAATCTCCACTATGCAGATGATTTGCAGCTACTTTTCAGGTTAAGTGGCTCTTTGGCCTCACAGGACAATTTACAAAATACAATGCATTTCGTCTGCAATTGGATGAGTAGTCTCAAACTCAATGCGTATAAAACGGAGATCGTCATCATGAGCAGTAAATTGGATCTTTGGAAGTCCTCCTTTTGGCCCATTGATATCTGAAACCCTATGTCCCCAAAGAAATTGGTGAAAAGCCTGGGAGTCATTATTAATAATGAGTTATCCTTAAGACCTCAGCTAGGAGCAGTAATTGTGTCCTGTTTCTTAAATCTCCGAAAGATTTAAAAAATAAAAATAGCCAGATTCCTTACTCTTGAAGCCCTGACTCAAGTATTCATGCCCTTGGTTATCTCCTGTGTTGAATATGCAAATTCATTTTTACTTGGCTTACCTAATTCTTTACTTAACAGACTCCAGATTGTTCAGAACCAAGCTGCACATCTTATTTCTAAACAGCCTAGAAACCATCACACCACTCACCTTATGAGAGACGTTCATTGGCTCCCTTTGGAGCAAAGGATTATCTTTAAAATAGGTTGCATCACCTTCAAGGCTTTTACTGATAAAGTCCCTTATTTATAAACATTTAGACTTGAGAAATACACCACGAGCCGGAGACTCCGTTCTTCCTTTCACAATCTTATGTCCATGTCCAAGTATAAAAAGAAAAGGATGGGTGGCATCCGATTCTCTGCAAGCTCTGTGGATCTGGAATTCTTTTCTGCCCCCAATACAGCTGTTCCCAGATTACTCGAAGTTTAGACAGGCGCTAAAGACCTAGCTACTTCAGCAAGCCTATTGCTAGTGTAATCTCTTGACTGAATCCTTTGATTGGGTTCCTTTTCTGTAACTTAGTGCCAAGAAACCTTGTGGTGTACGTGCGCTTAACAAGTTTCTATAACATAACATACCATAATGGGTAGCAGACTTTTACACAGAGCACAATCCATTGTGAGGTGGTTCATTTCTGCACGGCCTTTCCACTCTTCATCTCGACATACCCAAAGAAGAGCTGATCGTCCACCCGGAACGCCCTGGTATGATCAACGTAGAAAGACCATGCTTTTTTTGGGTCCCGATTGTGGGTCTCTCCTCTTCCTTGGAAGGTAGAGGCAGATCAAAGAAGGTAGGCAGTGCAATGTTCTGGCCTAGGTGGAAATGTGTGATGACCTTTAGTAGAAAGGAGGCACATGTTCTGAGAACCAATCTGTCTGGGAAAAAGGATGTGTAAAGAGAGTGCACAGACAGTGCTTGCAGTTTACAGACCCTCCTAGCCGATGTTATGGCCACCAGGTAGGCTGTTTTGATGGTCAAAGTGGAAAGTTGTGCAGGGGCTTCAACGGCAAGCAGATGAAGAAAGTTAGAACTAAATTTAGGTCCCTTTGGGGCAAAATGAAGAGTTTTGGTGGGAACAGATGTTGGAGTCCTCTCAAGAAAAGTTACAACAGGTGACAAACAGGAAGGGTTGATCCAGCAAACAGCAAGAAAGCCAAGATGGATGAAAGATAACCTTTAACTGAGCCCAAAGCAAAGCCTAAGAAAGAATGAACAACAGCACCTCAGATAAAGGTGCAGAGAGGGGAATCAACCTGTTGAACAAGTTACTTACTTTCGGTAACGATATATGAATGAATGAATGAATGAATGAATGAAATTTGTACTTGTAAAGCGCACTGTTACCCTAGGGTGTCCTGGCGCTGTACACATACCGCTGTGGAACCCTTCCTGTCTTTTCCCTGTGAAATGTCCACTCCTGGGCACCCCCAAGGTGAAGCCAGGCATCCCAGCGCTGGTGGGGCCGTTGTGGAGATTAAGCAAGCTATTGCCCAGAGTTGCAGAGTGGGACCCATGATTAGAATAGGCACCGAGGCGAGAATTATCAGGTCCGAGGAAATTGAGCCCAAGACCCGCCGAGGCGGGAATTGAACCCTGGTACCGGGCCAGATCTCTGCATCAGGGTCTGCCGCTCTAACCATTGAGCCACACTTCTCCACATAATATATCTGTAAGAAACATTAGTTAGTTATAGATTCCTTACCTTAGAATAACCCCCAGGCGTCAGACTGGATCCGGAACGTTTTTTTCGTCAGCAGTACCTCTGCGCGTCAAAAGGTGGCGTCGGTCGGCTCCGCGTTCGTCGTTGGCATCGTGGTCGCCGGGATGACGTCACTGTAGCTACTTAAACGCCGCCCTCGCGCGCGGACGTCAGTTCTGTACACGACTTTCCGCACCAGACACGCAGAGCCATGCAAGACACTGACCACTGGTGCACAAAACTAGGGCCCTGAAAGGATATCCTTAACCCTAGAAATCAGTTCGCAGAACAAGGAGGATGGGTGGGGCGGTAAGAAATCTATAACTAACTAATGTTTCTTACAGATATATCGTTAACGAAGGCAAGTAACTTGTTCATCTGAAAGAAACACGTTAGTTATAGATTCCTTACCTTAGAATAGATACCCCAGCAATACCAACCCCGGAGGTGGGTCTGCGAACCAAGATCACACCAGAAAGTCCTGGAGAAGAGAACGGCCAAAGAAGCCGTCTCTCCGGACCTGACTGTCAAGGCAGTAGTGTTTGGTAAATGTGTGCAACGAAGCCCACGTATCTGCCTGACAAATGTCATTTAGAGGAACTCCTCGCCCCAAAGCAGTAGTTGCTACCGTCGCCCTGGTGGAATGAGCGCGCAGCCCCACTGGAGGATCCTTCTTCGCCAGATAATAACAGGCTTTGATACACAAGACGACCCATCTGGAGATAGTCCGCTTGTGTACGCCCCGACCTTTTTTGGCACCTACGTAGCCAACAAAGAGCTGGTCATCCACCCGGAATTGTTTTGTGTGGTCCAGATAAAAGGAAAGCGCACGTTTTGGGTCCAGAAGGTGGCACCTCTCTTCCTCTTTCGAAGGATGCGGAGGCGGAAAGAAGGTGGGCAAAGTGATGGTCTGCCCAATGTGAAAGGCAGTGACAACTTTGGGAAGAAAGGGTGGACGAGTCCTGAGAACCACCTTGTCTGGATGTACAGACAGAAAAGGAGGCTTGGATGACAGAGCCTGAAGCTCACTCACTCTTCTGGCAGATGTGATGGCCACCAGGAATGCAGTCTTAAGAGTTAAAAGCCTCAAAGGACAGTTGTGAAGGGGCTCAAAGGGAGCGCACATTAAATAGGTTAAAACTAGATTCAAGTCCCACTGAGGCATAACGAAAGGAATAGGAGGAAAGAGATGAGTGATGCCTTTTAAGAAACGATTTACAACTGGGAACTTGAAGAGAGAAGGCTGATCAGGAAGCCGAAGGAAGGCAGACATGGCCGAAAGATAGCCCTTGATAGTGCCCAGAGCAGAGCCCTGCTGGGCCAAAGAGAGGAGAAACAAAAGAACCTCAGAAAGAGGGGCACAAAGGGGATCCACAGCCTTTGCTGTGCACCATGCCACAAATTTGTTTCACTGGCAGGCGTATACCGTCTTAGTGGAGGGACGCCTGGCTGCCAAGATTACATCACAAACTTCGGGAGGCAAGTCAAAAGACGTCAACTGCCGCCGCTCAATCTCCACGCGAGGAGGTGGAGGCTGGACAGGTTCGGGTGGAGGACCGTCCCCTGCTGCTGCGACAGAAGATCCTCCCGAAGAGGCAGTCGGATCGGAGGATCGATGGCCATGTTGAGCAGCTCGGGATACCAGACTCTTCGTGCCCAATCCGGAGCCACCAGAATGACTTGGGCCCGGTCGCGCCTGATCTTCTTCAGCACTCTGGGCAGAAGTGGTATAGGCGTAAAGGCGTACAACAGACCGCAACTCCACTCGCGACGAAAAGCGTCGCCGAGCGAGTGCCGCCTTGGAAATTCCAACACGCAGAATTGCTGACATTGCGCGTTCTCTTCGGTGGCGAATAGATCTAACCAAGGCTCTCCCCACTGCTGAAAGAGACCTTGCACCACCTCCGAGTGGAGACGCCATTCGTGATCCATCATGCACCTGCGGCTGAGTTTGTCCGCCTTGGCGTTCAGCGAACCTGCCAGGTGTTGAACCACCAGGGATATCCCCTGATGTTCCAGCCATCTCCAGAGGCGGAGGGCCTCTTGACATAGGGTCCACGACCCCACCCCGCCCTGTTTGTTGCAGTACCACATGGCGGTGGTGTTGTCCGTGAACACCTGCACTACTCTTCCCCGGACAGAGGGAAGGAATGCCTTCAGTGCAAGACGGATCGCCCGAAGCTCCAATAGGTTGATGTGGAGCTCGGACTCCGCCGCAGACCAGAGGCCTCTGATCTCCGCCTCTCCCATGTGGCCACCCCATCCCAGAAGGGAGGCGTCCGTCACCACTGTGTGATCTGGTTAGGGAGAGGGATCTGCCGTTGACCCAATCCTAGTTCGTGAGCCACCACTGCAGTTGACGTGCAGTGCCCTCCGAGATCTGGACGCAATCGGACAGATTCCCCTGATACTGCGCCCACTGGAACTTCAGGTCCCACTGCAGAGCCCGCATATGCCACCTGGCATGATCGACCAGCAGGATGCAGGAGGCCATGAGGCCCAGCAGCCTCAGGGTCATTTGGACCGAAACCCGGGATAAGGGCTGAAAGATCGGAATCATAGCCCGAATATCCCGGACTCGCTGTTCGGGAGGATAAACCCGAAACTGCGTCGTGTCCAGAACCGCTCCGATGAAGAGGAGCTTCTGAGAGGGAATCAGGTGTGACTTTGGCACATTGATGGTGAACCCCAGCGAATGCAGGAGGTCGGCCGTAGTCTGGAGGTGGGAGACGACAGCCTGGGGCGAGCCCGCCTTCAACAGCCAGTCGTCGAGATAGGGGAAGACTGGAACCCCTGATCTGCGCAGATGAGCTGTGACAACCGCCATCACTTTCGTGAACACCCGAGGGGCGCTGGTTAGGTCAAAGGGGAACACGGTAAACTGAAAATGCTCCTGGCCTACCGTGAACCGCAGGTAACGCCGGTGGGCCGGCAGGACGGGAATGTGGAAATAAGCGTCCTGCAAGTCCAACGCTACCAACCAGTCTCCAGGGTCGAGGGTAGACAAGAACTGAGCGAGCGTCAACATCTTGAACTTCTCCTTCCGGAGGAAGCGGTTGACGTTCCTGAGATCCAAGATAGGACGCAGGCCCTTGTCCTTCTTGGGCAACAGAAAGTAGTGGGAGTAACAACCACAACCTACTTCTGGGGCAGGAACGCGCTCGATGGCTCCCTTGGCCAAGAGAGCCGTAACTTCCTGTTGAAGAAGGCCCAGATGATCCTCCGACATACGGTGGTACTGGGGTGGCATGGCAGGAGGTGTAGCCTCGAAGGGGAGGGAGTAGCCCCTTCGGACTATCTGCAAAACCCACCTGTCCGACGTGATGGTGAGCCAGTGGGGGAGGTGATGGCGGATCCTGCCGCCCACTGGCGTTTGATGGGCCTGAAAAGTCGGACTAGGAAGGCTTGGAGGCTGCAGCAGAGGGGGGGTTGGTGGGCTGGCCGGCCCGCTGGCCCCCTGAACCACAGCGGTGGTTCCCACGTCCCCAGCCGCGCGAAGATTGGGAAACTTGCTGCGGCCTGTGGCTCTGGGCGGGACGTAGTTGGGCACCCTTTCCGTAGCCACGAAAGGGGCGAAAAGCAGACTGCGCTGTGTGGCTGGAGAGGCCCAAGGACTTGGCCGTAGCCCGTGAGTCCTTGAAACGCTCTAGAGCGTTGTCCGCTTTGTCGCCAAAAAGGCAGCGGCCATCAAAAGGCATGTCCATGATTGTGTTCTGGACATCCCCAGAAAAGCCAGTCGACCTCATCCAGGAGTAGCGTCGAAGGGCTACTGCCGTTGAAATCGTCCTGCCTAGAGAGTCGGCGGTATCCAGCCCACAACGGATGGTAAACTTCGCCGCATTCCTCCCGGCGGCAACAGCCTGGGAGAGCACTGTCCGGGCCTCCTCCGGACACTGAGGCAGCACCTGCGCAACCGTGTCCCACACAGAGTGGGAATAACGGCCCAATAGACATGCGGTGTTTACCGACCGCAGTCCCAAGATGGCGGAAGAAAAAATCTACTTCCCAAGATGGTCCAGCTCCTTCGATTCCCTTTCCGGTGGAGCGGTAGGGAATGCGCTCTTGGAAGCGGAGGCTTGGACCACCAAGTTCTCAGGGGTGGGGTGTTGGGAGAGGAAAGTGGGGTCGGCCGGAGCCGGGCGGTGGTGTCGGGCAATCATCCTATCCACGGGAGCCCCTGTGTTGGGCTTGGACCAGGTGCCCAAAAGGACGTCGGTAAGGGCCTCATTAAACGGCAGCAGGGGCTCCGAAGAGCTCGCTGCCGGCTGAAGCACCTCTGTCAGGAGGTTAGTCCTGACCGCCACTGTAGGGAGCTCGAGGTTGAGAGCCTCGGCCGCCCTACGCAACACCACTGCGTATGACGCTCCCTCCTCCGTAGCCACGGTAGGAGGAGACAACATGCCAAGGTCAGGGGAGGTGTCTAGACCACTGGCATCCCCCAGTTCCTCTCTCCAGTCCTGCTCAGAGTCGAGCTGGTCAGTTAAAGGGTCACCTGACCCCTCCCAGTCCTCCTCCTCCTCCTCTTCTGGGTGCCAATCTGGCCGAAAAGGGACCCCAGGAGTGAACAGGGGCACAAAAACCCCTCTCGGCGCCGGATCCGGCGTCGGGCGATGCCGATCCGGCTCCAGGTCCACATCAGGATGGAGGCCGGGGTCGACGCCGGCCGGGGGCATGACCGGCGTCGGCAGCGGAATCGGTGCCGGAGGAAGCGGCGCCAGTGGAGGTGTAATAAGGTCAACCGGCGCCGATCCGGATCCAGGCCTGGACCAAGGGGGGCCTGCGGCGCCGGAGCCGTCGGCAGAGAAGGCCTAGGCCCCCCAACCGAGTCCGCGGTGCCCGAAGGCATGCTGGCAGAGTCGGGCTGCCCAAAGATGGCATGCATCACCTTGTAAAATGTACGAAGCTGGGCAGGAGTCGCTCCGGGTCCCGGGAAGAGAGGGAACCGCAGAGTCGACTCTTCGGGCTCCGCGTGCGGAGCCGCGGGAGGGGCACCGCCCGCATCCCTCGTCGCGTGAGCCGACCGACGGGGAGAAGTCGAAAAGCGACGATGCTTCTTCGACTTCTTCTTGTGCTTCGACTTAACTGACCCCGAGTGCGAAGACTTGGACAAATGGTGATGGCTCCGCGACCGGGACCTCGACCTCCCTCGCGACCGGGACCTCGAACGGCGCGGAGCCGACTGCCGGCACTCAAGAAGCTTTCGGGACTGCTCCCGCAATGCCTTTGGAGCCAGGGACCGGCAGTCGGAGCACGACTTGAGGTCGTGGTCGCGCTCCAGGCAAAAGAGGCACACGCGGTGCGGATCCGTAACCGACATCAGTCGGGTACAGGAACTGCAGGCCTTGAAGCCGGGCATCCCTACGTGAACCAGGAGTCGTAGACTCAAAAAAGACGTCGACAAAAGTCGCTCAAAAAGTTCAGTCAAAAAATAACTGGAGGTACCGCTCTCTCCGGATCTGCGCTGGCTGGCGCGGAAAAAAAAAAGAACTGACGTCAGCGCGCGAGGGCGGCGTCTAAGTAGCTACCGCGACGTCATCCCGGCGACCACGACGCCAACGACGAACGCGGAGCCGACCGACGCCACCTTTCGACGCGCAGAGGTACTGCTGACGAAAAAACTTTCCGGATCCAGTCTGACGCCAGGGGGTAATTCTAAGGTAAGGAATCTAGAACTAACGTGTTTCTTTCAGATTTGAGGTGCACTATGCCACAAATCTGTCCCATCGGACAGGCATATACAGTCTTATTTGAGGGATGCCTGGCTGCCAGAATAACGTAACAGAATTCCCGAAGAAGGTCAGAGACTATCAGTTGCCGCCGCATAATCTCCATGAATGAAGACGACAGAAGATCCTCTAGGAAGGGCAGCCTGATAGGCGGACTGATGCTCAGACTCAGGAGTTCTGGATACCAAACTTTTCATTTCCAATCCGGCGCCATAAGAATGTCTTGGGCCCAGTTGTTTTTATCCAGCTCAATATGAGAGAGAAAGAAGCAGAGATTCATTCAGCTTCTAATGTTAATAGACTCATAATCATAGGGGAATGAATCACTAGTGACAATGAACCAGAGTCTCACATATGTTGTGTCGGAGACCCTCAAACACACTTTCCCAGTATGCGGTATATGTTTTTCTCCACTCGTGTGGTCAAGTGGATAGTGTCATCATCGGGTCGTAATCACCTGAGGGTTCGGTTCTCCAAGTGATTAACCAACCTCCACCAGGGGGGGAGACTGTGAGTGGTTCACAGTTGTGATGGGTGACTAGTGATTAAGAATATCTCTTATCCTGAATAGAGAAGATTTAATAGGACAGGATAGGGACATGATTAAAAGAAAAGGCGGTGCGTAAGTGGACTGGTGATTGGTCCACTGCACTCACTAGGTGCAGTGGACCAATTGCCAATCCAGTGATTACGATTCAATGATGACACTATTCACCTGACCACACGAGCGGAGAAAAACATATACCGCGTACTGTGAAAGTGTGGTTGAGGGTCTCCGTAACAACATATATGAGATTCTGGTTCATTGTCACAAGTGATTCATGTCCCTATGATTATGAACCCAGTTGTTTTTAATCTTCTTGAGAACTCTAGGCAGAAGTGGTATCTGCTGGAAGGCGTATAGGAGGGCTGAACTCCACTCGAGATGAAAAGCATCTCCAAGCGAGAGTTGCCTTGGAAACTCCAGTGTGCAGAAGTGCTGGCATTGAGCATTCTCAGTGATGGCGAATAGATCTAATCAAGAGTCTTCCCATTCTTGGGAGATCCCTTGCACTACCCCTGGATGAGGACGCCATACGTGATTTGCTAGGCTTCAACGGATGAGTTTGTCTGCTCTGGCTTTCAGGAAGCCTGCTAGACGTTGAGCTACCAGGAAAATGTCCTGATATTTCAGCTATGTCCAGAGATGCAGGGCCTCAACATAGGGTACACAATTCCACCCTGCCCTGCTTGTGGCAATACCACATGACGGGGGCGTTGTCCACAAACACCTGCCCTAGCCTCCCCTTGAAGGAAGGCTTTCAATGTCAGTCAGATCGCTCTCCGATCCAAAGGTTGATGTGGAGCTAAGACTCCGCTGGAGACCGGAGTCCTCGAATCTCCACCTCTCCTAGATGGCTGCCAAGTCCAGGAGTGATGCATCGGTCACTACTGTTAGCTCTGGGTGGGGAAGGGAGAGGGGTCTGCAGCTGATCCAATCTTGGTTTGTCAGCCACTACTGCAGGTCTTTTGCAGTTCCCTCCGATATCTGGATCAAGTCAGAGATTCCCCCTGATGCCACCACCACTGGGACTTCAGGTCCCACTGCGGAGCCCACATACGCCAACGGACATGTCACCAGCAGGATGCAAGAGGACATGTGACCCAAAAGCCTCAGACTCTGTCTCACCAAAATCCAGGATAGAAGCTGAAACATCAGAATCATATTCTGACTATCCTGGACTCCAGAGGATAGGCCTGAAACTGCACTGTATCCAGAACAGCCCCAATGAAAGGGAGCATCTGAGAGGGAGCCAGTTGTGACTAAAGGAAGTTTATAGTGAAACCTAGTGAATGCTGGAGCTCCGCCATAGTCTGGCTGTGGGAGACAACTACCTGGGGCGAGCCCGCCTGCAAGAGCTAGTCGTTGAGGTAGGGAATACTGGAACCCCGACCTCTGCAGATGTGCTGCTATCCCCTGGGTGAACACCCAAGGGGCGCTGGTAAGGCCAAAGGGGAGCACAATAAACTGATAATGCTCATGGCCCACCGTGAACTGTAGGTTAATGCCTCTGGGCAGGCAGGATGGCGATATGGAAGTAGGTGTCCTGCAAGTCCAATGCTACTATCCAGTCTCCGGGGTCGAGGGCAGACTTAACTTGAGCCAACGTGAGCATCTTGCACCTTCTCAACTTCTTCTTGAAGAAGCAGAAATTAAATTCTAGAATAGGCCAGTGGCCTCTGTCTTTTTTGGGCACCAGAAAATAGTGGGAATAGCAACCACGACCTACTTATCAGCGAAGGTTTATTTATTGAGGTATGGGGGGCATTGCCCCCGTTTGTTTGCCCCATATTTAATGTTATGCTTACTAACTTTACTGTTTTCACATTGTTTTTTTTTTTAAAGGCAGGGTGCACGGCATGGCCCGTGTAAAGTTTGCCTTTACAGGAGAGTGAGGCAGGCATGGGTCGGGGCAGTGCTTTAAATGGGAAAAAATAAGTGCAGGTACTCATTAAAATGAGCTAGAGGTGTAGTGAGGGGGCGGGGCTAGGGGCGGGGCTGAGGGCAAGACACGATGATACTTAACAACTTCTATATTAGTTGCAGCACATACCAAAACACATGAGAAATGTGTTTATATAAACAAAGCAGGTTAACTCATTACACAAAATGAAAGAGAAATGCGATAATATGTTAACATTTCCATTTTTTGCAATAGTTGCACCTTCTTAATGTCATACTGTTAATTGCTGTTTGGCACAATACTATATATTTTTGAGCACGCGAGTAGGAAGAAACTGAAAATACGCCCACGTCGCACCAAAGCTCTTATGGCACCAAGCAAATGAAGCAACTCATCATGACCCTCCCCAGAAGATATCTCTTGTCTCTTCCATCAATCTATCCATTCATCCTTTCATCCTACCATTTACCTGCTGATGTCCACCATTTAACCTTTACATTCCATCGTCTATTCAGTCTTTCATCAATCATTCAGTTTTTCACCATTCCGTCTATCCTCCCTTCATATTCAAACCTATCCATCCATCTCCAAACCTATCCATTCATCCTTTCACTCATCCATCTCTTTATCCACCCTTTCCCTCATCCATCAATCCTTTCGCTCATCCATCCATTAACCCTTTCACTCCTTTATTCTATCCACCCTTTCACTCAATCCCTCCTTTCACTCATCCATCATCCACCTTTTCATCCATCCAAACTTTCACTTATCCACCCATCATCCGCCCTTTTATCCAATAATCCACCCTCTTTCACCCATGCATGCTTTCACTCATCCATCCATCTAAACATCCACCCTTGCTCACTCATCCATCCACTCACTCATCCACCCACCCACCCACCAACCCTCCATTTAACGTTATTTATGAATCTTTGTCGCAGAGCAGACATGTACAAACAAAGTGCCAAACATTTTCTTTAAAATACCTCCTGAGAGTGTCTTGATTCTCTCTCTCTTTCTTTCACTTTTTCTTACAAAAACAGGCATACACACAAACATAGCAGACACACAAAAAGACTCAGGTATGATAAAAGCCATCTTTTCTCTTCACCTACCCTGGCTTTTTTAATTGCCACCAGGGCCGGACTGGCCGTAGCCTGATTGCCACTGCCAGGGGACTGACATGATTCCTGTGCTTGCACGAACGCACAGGATAGTGTGAATGTGATTGACAGCACAGGGCCTGAATGGACCCTGCTCTGTCAAGCACAGCGTGATGGTGAGCACCCGGACATTATTCAAATGAGCCCTGCTGAATAGCTCAGCTGGGGCTCAGATCGGGGCTGCAGAAGCGGCGCCTTGGCTGCCAGAGACACGTTCCACTCCTGCACACCAGCACAGCCCATGAGCCTACCTTTTCATGAGTACCGGTACTCTCCAGGGCAGTAGAGAAGTGCCGGTACTCAGAGCGATAAATCTAAGAAGTGCCGGTACTCAGTACCGGTGAGTACCGGCCCATTTAAAGCACTGGGTGGGAGGGGAGGGAGGGTGTGTGGGAGACTGGTAGCTTGAATGATTGGCAGGTCATGTGCCAGGCTGCCTTGGGATCAAGTGCGCATGTCGTTTTGGACGGGTGCCTTGCTCTGACCAGCCCGACATGCGCACTCGAACCCTCCCCTCCCTGCACAATGTAGGTAGCCCGGGGGACTGCTGCCACAGCCCCCAAGTCTCCTAAGGAGCGTAGGCAGTGCCCTACCAAGCCAATCCTTGTTCTGCTCTCATGTTGTTTTCCAACAAACAGCAAAAGAGCAGCGTCTAGATTGGCTCAGGAGTTATGGGGTGGGGACTGAGGGCAAAGCTAGTGGTCAGAAGTTTGATGCACGCCTGGAGGTACGACAAGTGTTCTTCGGTGTCTGTCTCCGAGACAGTCCAGACCGAGAGCAGACAGTGAGTCATTAAATGCCTTTGACACAGTGGCACTGCACATATTGATCAGAAGCTGTCCTGAAGGATTCCTTTTCCGCGCATGCCCTAGTCTAAACAAAGATGTATATATTGTATTGGCCGAGGCTCGCTGTCTGTTGGCAAGCAATTGCAGGTTTAGAAAAATAATTTGGAGGGATAATGTGCCTGCTGCAAAGAACGTTACATGTGTACCAAGCAGATTACAAAACTGAGTGTGAATGTCTATGAACAGCGCTTTAAAGAAAAAAAAAAATGAAATTTACATCCGAGAGTGGCAATGGACGTCTCTTGTAGACTGCAGTGGATAATGCAGGCCCAACTGACACTCACAGCGGCAGCCAGTGTTTAGAGGTAAGCGGGAAGTCTGGATAGGCGCTGCGATCTGAGTACGGCGATGGAGGAATACCAGTGATAGATAGGCCGGTGCACTGCTTGCCTGTATCTTTTGCAAAGTGTGACTGTGACGTGATCTGTACTATTGGTCTCTCTAGATACACGGTTCAGCAGAGGACTGAATCTGGGGTATTTACAAGTGCTGCTGAGGAAGAAATAATAATTTTAAAAAAACATGGCACTGTGACCGTTCGCAAAATGAAAATCTCAAATGTGCCACAGCATCTGCTGAGGTAAAAGTGAACTGTGCCAGCACGGAAACGTTACGCTTGACAGCGTCTCCCCCATGGGAGGAGCGCAGAAAGAGCAAGGAATTTGTCCTGCCATTTCTTATGAGAATGTTGGCATTTAATTCTTCCATAATTTGCCAGCGTTTGGGTCGGCACCAGAGGCACATCTTACACACAGCTCCTCGAGTTCTCCGTCTCCCCTGTACAAATAAAATATCTTATTGTGCGGTGTCAACGTACTGGGCCTGGGCTTCCACTGTCCCCAAGTGCAGTTGACGTGTACTGGTGTAGTGTCACAGCGCACAAGAGGTACCGATGTTTCTTTTCTTCTCATGCATAATGCACAGACAGAAGGTGCGATGCACGCATCATTTAGTTTATAGGTCTTACTGTGAGTGCCTCCCTCCAAGGCCTCCTCGCATTGCCCACCAGAGCCAGCTCTTCGTACTTATTCAGACGCTCGTCCGCAGTGATAATACATATATTAATCAGAGTCAAAGGAGAAATCAGGCCTGAATTGTTGTGAGGCGAGTCTTTGCAGTTTGCACATGGGAGCTGTGGGGTAGTCTAGAGCAGGAACCCTCGCAGCCAAATGGTACAGTAGAGCACAAAATAAATTACTGCTTAATTTTGTATTACCTTCTGACTGGAAAAAAAAGTCTTTGAGGGGAAAACAAAGACGATATGTATGTTTTTATAAGATGCATAGATCACTTCAAGTGCCACCATTGAGAGCTCTGGAGCAAAGGCTGAAGGCAGTGCATAATTCTCACAGTGCCGGTCAGGGGGTCAAAAAGGTGTTCAGAATACTTGGACATCCAATCCTTGGTCTCTCTGCTGAACAAACAGAGAAAATGCCACTTATTCCAGTTGCAACTGTGATTATGTGCACAGTTGCCAAAATATTGAGAAGGCTAAAATAAATGAAAATGCAGTGCTTACAGGTGAGTTGGTGTGTTTCTGGTTTGGGGGTTGTGAGTAAAAGGAGGCTGAAGATAAGATATGCATCTGGACGAGAAGTGGAGAGAAGAGGGGGTGCAAGTGTCTAACATTGAATGAGCATAACAGGCATTATTAAGACACTCTGAAGACCACTACCCCTTACAACGGCCTCAGGAATGTTAAATTTACAGTCTCACAATTTCAAAATTGGAACATTTTGAATATCATTTACAACAAAATCATTGTTACTCATTTAACTTAAACAGCTAACAACCACTATTGACAAAGCCAAAAGCCCTGTCTGGTTTAAAATGTATGTCAGTTGACGGGTTATATAACTGGATGCAATAACTGAAATCTCACACAGAAATCAAAATACCGATCAGACAGCACACTATAGGAATGACAGAAATGTTGTTTAAGCCATGCCCCAAATTACATAGGTTATATACCCCTTTTCCTCAGGGTTGCTCTGAAATTCAACACTGAGCATTTGTGATATTGCAGTCCTTCATTTTCGGATTGTGCTTTAGCAGCACCTCTCTCATTAACTTGTGTGGGTTGATTGGTTCATACAGCCTTCTCTGCTATTGCTACCCATTTGATCCAAAGCACACATTTAATTTTTGTCAACTTTGTTCTGCTTGTCTATTACACTCGTACTTATACTACGTGGCACTCCCATGCTTGTCCCCAAGATAAGAGCGGAGCTGCAGGTCATAATGGCTTTGCTGGGCCAACACTACTTCATAAACAGCTGCATCATTTGCAATGTTTGTAAATGATGCAACTGGTTTTGATGATGTAGTGGACCAGCAAGGAGAGCTAATGGAGTTCCATCAGGGAGGGGGAGATGTGATCATATGTCTTCATCCCCCTGAAGGAGACGTACAGTGCCTTGTAGGGTGCCCTACAGCTTTTTAATGTTTATTCCCTGCGGTCTCATTGTGCCAGTCCGACAACTCATAATAACTTGTATTTCCTCAGTAAGATATCATTTGTAAAGGTATATCAATAAATGATGAAATCTGTGAAATTCTCAGCATTGTTATTTCAAAGTCTTATGAAGTTATATAGTTATACTGAATAGGCAGCTACCTACGTCATTATCATAAAAAAACTCTTTATTGATGTCATAACTACACTTTCACAATTGCTTTATTAACCTTCTTGCTTTCTCAAATTTGTTTGAAAACGCATCATTTGCCAACTCTTTTTTAAAACATTTCTTGGGAATACCACGATTATGACAGTAGGGTTTGCTCGCTACACTTGCTCGCCAACAGGCACTCATTCACAACTTTTACGACTCACCACTTTCAAATGACACCAACCACCACTAGTCTGGATGGTGGAAGGGGCCCCTCGACCCCTCTCTTGCTGGGGCATATAGTGGACACTAAGCAGCTGAAGAGATGGACTGTTGGGTTCAGCATGGGTGGAATGTGGAATTTATTGAGGTCTTCACTGAATGTGGGCTGCAGAATGCGGTGTTTGAATGTGCAGGCAGTTGCTTTCTTCCCAGCTGCACTGCGGGCTCTACACCTACAGACTGGGAGCAATGGAAGGAGGGTTTTGAGGCCTATTTGGAGAACATTGAGGGAGATGTATTCACACACAAAAAAGGTTTGCTCTTTTGCATCATTCCTTGGGGACAGAGAGTAGGAACGTTCTGAAGCATTTGCCTGTATCAACTGTTTTGGGGCAAGGTGATGCTGTAGCGGAGCATGCTTCAGCATTCAAAATGTTGGATTTGCGTTTTAAGAAAAAGATAAAGGTAATAATGGAACGTCATAAGTTTTATAGGAGGCATCAGCTTCCTAACAAATTGGTTATGAGCTTTGTGAGTGATCTGAGATTATTGGGAGTGATATATGACTTTAGAATGTCTGAGGAAGAGATGATTCAGGATCAACTGCTCGAAAAGTCCAATAGCAAGAAGGTGCAGGAGAAATTACTAACAATGGAGAATTTGACACTTGAAAAAGCCATAGAGGTAGCGAATGGTATTAAGTTTACAACATTTATGGAACTAATGTCCATAAGTACACAAATATATGCTGTGCAGGTGAATACGTCAAGGATGGAATGGAAGAAAAATGAGGATAGGAAGAAGTTGCTATAGACATGGTAACAAAAACCATTTAGGAAATTCTTTTAATTGTCCTGCTGTAGACCAATTTTGTGGGAGATGCAAGAAAAAAAGACATTTTGTGAAAGCGTGTAAAGGCTGTTTTGGCAGTGAATCTAAAGTGTCTGTGAGGAGTGTGAACACAACACCCTATTCCTGGACAGGCTTTTGTTTCGGGTCTCCTGAGAGGCTCCCACCCTAAGAGGTCAGAACAGTGGTGCGGGTGGCAGGCTGGTAGAAACCAGTCAGCGAGTATGACCTCTAAGATGCCCTGGGTGCATGTATTGGTAAATCCAACACTGGAATCAGCGTGGCTTTATCAATACGAGATGTTGGATACCAAACATCCCTATTGTCAGTGAAGCCATCATAGCTGGGGAACTTGTTTTCACCAGTGTCCAGCACATGTTCTAAAATGGCTTCCCTCTCTACTTGCACTGGCAGTAATGGAACTGACCAGTACAGGGGCATATCTGCTCATGCAGGTATACCCTCACAAATGTATATTTTTTTGGGGGGGGGGAGTTTTATGTAGCGCAAACTCGACCAAAAGGTATCAGAGCGCTTTACATGAGGACCAGTTGTGTTACAGACAAATTAATTTTGTTAGGCACAGGGAGATTAAGTGATTTGCCTAGAATCACAGGATGTTGAGTGTCCTACCGAGACTTGAACCCAGTACCCCAGCTTCAAAGTCGACTGCTCCAGTCGTTAGGCCAGATCCTCTCCCCTGCCTTAGGGCTTTGAGGTCTGCTGTAGGGGTGACTTACAAGTACTACATGCAGTGTTAGGGAACATGGCACACAGAGATGTGGGTCAGGTTGTGTTTTCAGTTTGGTCTGAACTAAAACATGCAGCCTTTGATAGCAACTCTGCATGAGTTTGGTGAGGGGACCTTAGGGTGGCACAATTCATGCTGCAGCCCTTGTGGGACCCTCTTTGGTAACCTCAGGCCCTAGGGACCAGGGGTACTAAGGACTTATAAAGGGTACTAAAGACATTGCCAATTGGGGGAACAATTGTATAGTTTTGGGTAAGAGATATGGCACTGGGGACCTGGTTAGCAGGAACCCAGTGCACTTCCAGTAGAAATCACATCATGTACCAGGCAAAAAGTGGGGATGATCATGTAAACAAGCATTTGCAATGCAATAGGTCTCGCATTTAAGCGAGTTTGAGCTATTGGCATTGTAAATGGCAATGCATTTTATTTATGTTTTGGTTTTTAAAACATAAATAAAAGGCATTGTCATTTATAATGCCAATAGCTTAAACTCGCGTAAATGCGAGACCTATTGCATTGCAAATGCTTGTTACAAAAGTGCCAGCACAATTTGGAGAATGTGGCAGGCCCAGGGGGCATTAAGAAAGCGAGACGGAGGATAACTAAACTATTTATGGTGTTTATTGGAGACTAAGCGGAGTGCATGGTTGTTGAGGTGGAAGAAGCGAGAGAGGAGGAAGCAGGAAGGGTAATTTGTCTGTGCAAAGTGATAACATCTTCAGAGCCAATTATGTTTAAAGCGAAAAGAAGCCCATAATCTGTAAATGTTACTTATACTATTAAGGCGACAAAGCAAAATATTAGCTGATTTGTTCCCCAATGCTTGGCAGTAGGTACTAGAATCTTGTAGATCCGTAGCAGATTAATTAGACCACATAATGTACTGCTCCTTTCAGACTTTGGAAGGTTCACTGCTTTCTCCGTAGATTATTAACGGACGTGCCGGTTAATGAAATGACCAGCAGGAAGCGCGAGTTCATTGTGTCTGGAGAGAGCTGACCTCTGACATTTCGTATTTCTTTTACATATGTATTTTTAATTATGATTTTGCATATTAGAAGTTGTTTTCACTGAAAAAAAAGTGAAGTTTGTAAGGTGCTGCACACGTAAAGCAGAATGTATGAAATCAGTAGGACGTGTTGAACAAGCACGGAATCGAAACCTGTGGTGTGCGCGCACCACAGAGGAGCCAAACGCGGGAATCGAAACAAGTGGTGCGCGGGCACCACAGAGGAGCGGGGGGGGGGGGGCGAAGGAGCCTGTCGTCTGTGCCGCGCGCTGATGCGCGTCCTAGACACGGACGGGAATGGGCGGAGCAAAGGCGGGACATGCGCCCGCCTTTGCCCAATTGCGTGCATTTTTTTTTTTTTTTTTAAAACACGCTACAGCCAATGCCAGCCTGCAAAAGCAAGACCACACGCACGAGCATGTGGTTAGCTTTCTGAAGCCCATACAAGAGGTCTCGCGCTGCGCAAGCAGTGCTGCGCACTGCAACGCTATGCGCGAGACCTAAAAAGGAGTACATTCCTACAGTCATGACGTCAACCCAATCCGATTCAGATGAGGATAGTGTGGTGTTGATGGTGAATGTGGAGTAAAAGGTGGATGGCAGGGTGGGAAGTGACAATGAAGAAGTATCGCTTGTAAGTGGCCCTGCCATTAAGAAACCTAAATGATTTGTGGATATTTGTAAGCATGATGGCTGATTCCGGGTCACTGTTTACATTAATAGGACCAGAGGAATGGAAAGAATTTCTTAATATGGACCTCCGAAAGTCAAAAGTGAGACCCGTAGCGTATGGGGGTAAACCCATTGAGCTGGTGGGTGAGTTCTGTGCCACATTAAATTTCAAAGGAAATGTTTCTGAGGGAACGGAGTATATGGCCAAATGGGGTTCATGTTTGTTGGACCGAAGAAATCTTGGGATTGTGTTGGATCCCAAAAGTTCGGAACAGGTCATGTTAAAAAAAGGAGTGTATGGGTGTGATGGCTGTGGGTGGGTAAGTGTGTATGGATGGATGCTTTTCCTGAAGTATTTGGTAAGAAACCTAGGAAAATCAAAGGATTTGCACACCAAATCCAGTTGAAAGTGGGAGTAGAACTGGTGGTTCACAAAGCCAGACATGTTCCCATTTCCATTAGGAAGGAGTCGCATAAAAAACTGAAAAATATGTATGATCAAGGGATCACTGAGCCCATAAAGACCTCGGAGTGGCTATCTCGGGTAGTGCTATCTAGAAAAAGTAGTGGCTCAATGAGAATGTGCATCAACCTAAGAGATCTCAACAGGAGAATATGGGTTGATAGGCACACCCTGCCGAACCTCTCTGAAATGTTATCTACTCTGAAAGATGCAAACGTTTTTACTACATTGGATATGTCCTCAGTGTATCACCAAATTGCGTTACATGGGGATCCCCACCATTTAACATAATTCATGACGCATGGTTTGTCTTTCAGGTTTAATCATATGCCTTTTAGATTGGCCTCTGCCTAGTCTGTGTTTCAGCGAGTGATAGAGGCTATGTTCAAAGGAATAGCTAACAGAAGATGTTTTCAAGAGGACACTGATTTTTGGGAAAGATGTGAAATCACAATCAAACCTTTGTGTTGGTGTTGTCTATTCCAAAAGAAAAAGGAGTGACTTTGAAAGCCAGTAAATCTAAGTTTGTGGTGCAAAGTGAAGACTAATTGGGACACAGGCTGATGGCTAGGGATGCGGATCCTAAGGAGAGTCTAGTTAAAGCCATTAAGAAATTTCCTGCACTGGAGAATAAAGATCAGCTGTGTTCTTTTGTGGCATGCTAGAATTTTCTGCTCATTTTGTTCCAGAGTGTGCAGAAAGGAGGAGGATGCTGAGGTCTTTGTTGAAGAAAAATGAAAAGTGTGTGTGGAGTGAGGATATGGACAAATAGTTCA
This sequence comes from Calotriton arnoldi, assembly GCA_963921515.1. NCBI lineage: Eukaryota > Metazoa > Chordata > Amphibia > Caudata > Salamandridae > Calotriton > Calotriton arnoldi. The sequence goes on along the minus strand of CAWUFW010012975.1, from coordinate 36,926 downwards.
ATCTGATTAAGGGAGAAATAGCCAACTCTATTCCCCTCAAACCTTTTGATACCTGTGATCCACACATAGTAGTTAGTCAGTATGGCCTTGATGCAATCATGTGAAGGCAAGCATGAAGTGGTGACGTTTGCTTCACATGCTATTCATGGAGCGGAAAGTACCCATTACATGACTGAACAGGAAGCTTTAGCCTGTTGGCGGGGTGTGGATCATTTTATAAAAGATCTGTGAGGAATTGAAATTACCGTGCGCATGGATCACAAGCTTTTGAGTCAATAATTTACCACAAAAGGAGCTTGTAAAACTACTCCAAGAATTGCCAAACAGCATTATAGATTACAGGTTTAGATTAGAGTATATTCCTGCGGTGAAGAATGTTTTCACCGACTGTTTGTCGTGTTTACCTCCGAAGACAGATGAAATTGAGGAAGAGGCTAATAGCGATGATTTTGATGTAGTTGCTTTTGCATCTGCTGATGAAGAGGAGTGCATAGGCAAATAGGAGTGGAGAGACACAGTTGATCATGATAATACTTTGCAAGAACTGTTGTCTTGTTTGAATAAAGAATGGCACAAAGGGAAGATTAGTGATTCTTTGAGTGTTTTCAAGTAGGTTTTCTTGGAATTCAGTGTTTCTAAGGAATTCTGAGACTGGCAAATTTACTGGTGGTTCCACTTGGTCTGTGTGCAAAATTGTCGCACGAGGGTCATGTAGGCATGAGGATAATAAAGAGAAGGATCAGGGACGGATAGAGGGGTGGAGCAATTTGTAAGGGAATGTCTCATATGTGAAAAACCTTGGATTAAGTTAGGCATGGACATCATTAGGCCCATGAACATGTTCAAGGAGAGTTGGAGGTACGGCATTGTGTTGGTCAATTATTTTTCCCAATGGCTGGAGGTGAAATTTATAAGAACAGCCAATACTCTTGAGGTTGTAAAGTTTTTGCACATGTTGTTTTTGAGGGAAGAAGCCCCTTCTGAATTGGTGACAGACAACGGAGAGCAATTTACGATTTTGGCAAATTTATGAGCCACTGGGGTGTTAAGCATGTGACGTCTTTGTGAGGGATATTTGTGATTAATCCCTAGTCCTCTTTCAGACTCTATCGCAGAGGCCACCCAATAAAGTTTAGGTGGACCCCTGGAGATAGTTTTATTCACCCCGATCACTTTTTCTTTGAACTCTGCCCCTCATTCACCGCTCATCTCTGAGAAAACAACTCAGCTCCTCCCCGTTAGGGAGTTGTAGCACACACCTTGGACCTTCCAATCCAGGTGTGAGGAGGGAACCCATATGATGAAGCATGTCACCAAATGGTGAGTGAGGGTTCTCGTTCTGAAAGGATTTCTCCCTCTCCCTTCTTCTGTTCTGACAGCTTCACAACATATAGTTAATTGCCACTATATAGTTCTTATCTGTTTCACCTATAGCCAGTTGTACATGGTGTGAAATTGTTATTGTTTTGGGGATCGGTACACTCTTGGCTTTACAGATCCCTCTAGATCCTGATTGTGGAGATCATCGTCTTTGTGTACCATCCCAGGAAAGGTGCACTAGAGTGATTAAGGATAATGTACAATTGTCTTTAGCAAACAGTTTGGATTGGAGTAAAGAATTGGAGGATTTATTGTGGGCAATACGCACCATCCCCATGCAGTTACAGGAATGTCACCCTTTGCGTTGCTTAAGGACAGGTTGGCTGCAACTAAGTTGGTGCGTCCATGGATGAATGGTTTGGAGGTGTCAGAAGCGAGAAGGGCACAAGTTAATGAGAAGCACAAATATGCTCAGAGAAAGTACGTGGCTGAGGAGTGTAAGAAAGGTGAAGAATGGCTACTGATCAAAGAATGGGTTAAATTGCTGGGAGTAATCTCAAAAGGCCATTTGAGTTTTCTGACCCTAAAAAAGTGCTACCTGTTAAGAGGTGTGTGGGGTCATGCTTGAGGTTGGTAAGTGGTGGAACAAAGATTGTCTGTACAGAAACATTTGGCAGACACTGCAACTGCATTGAAGGATGCCCACGTTGCAAGAGTTCCTACTTTACGAAAGCCATGCAGAAGAAGCTCTAAAACTATCTGTATGGCTAAGTGACTATGTATCATGAAATTGTTATGTATCTAACTTAGCATATATTGTCTTTAGTTTAGTGAACAATGATAGTGCTATATTTTATATAAGGGGAAGATGTGTTGGGTTCAATCTGGGTGGAATGCAGTGATGTCTTCACTGAATGTGGAATGCAGAGAGCAGTGTTTGAATGTGCAGGCAGTTGCTTTCTGCCCAGATGCCCTGCTTACTGTACTTTAATTTATTGGTAATAAACTTACCCTCTATATGTGTTAAAGGCTCTTGTCCTCCTTTCAACCAAGACTTCACGTACCCTGATGGCAAGTAGCAACCTGGAGCTGGTGCGAGACGGGAAGTGAGAGAGCGCCCCCTGCAGCAAATTCTTGAGTAAAGTAAATGCTACGGGCCCCTGGTGCTGCTTCATGCTCCTTTAGGAATTTTTTGCTTTTATCCCCCTAGGAGAAGCAGAAACCTGTCGATGTAGGTGATATTAAAGAATGTGGCAGGCCACCTGCGCTGAAGCAGCTTGGGTTTGTCCCTAGACGGTGGAGTGAGGATTATAATGCCCCCACTGAGATGATGAATGGATCAGAGTATCCACCTTGATCATTGGGCTCGGTATTGGGGCCTCGTTGATAGATGTGTGCTAGACTGTGAGACCCTACGGTGGATTGATGCGGTCCCTTGCACAACCCCACAGTGGGGAGACCTTTACAACAAAGGGGTCACCAGTGATATTATGGAATTAAATATTGGAATTGAAAATGTAGTCCTAAATCCTGATATTTAAAGCCAGGACACTTGACGGTTGCCTTGACTGCTGGTGCCACACATGTGGAGGGGTTCAGTAGGACAAGTAACGATGAAGATGGGCAAGGTGCTTACACCTACGAAAATAGACCTGCACTAATTGTTGAAAACAAAGCCCCGCCTAAGCAAGTCAAAATGGACAAGTTTGCCAAACCGCTCCCCAGGATAAATGAGGCGATCTCATTGATGGATACTGACAGGTTAACATGCCCAGAGGTAACTAAGTGTATCCATCCAGGTGTTGAAGCTATTTTGAAAGTAATCCAAACAGCCCGCTTGGCCCTAGAAACCAAAAATAGGAGAGCTGGGACTGATGTGGCTCTTCTTAGACCAGACTTATGCAAGACAACGAGCAGTATGACTGTAGTGAAAAAATTGCATGGCGATACTGGAGGACACAGTGTTGAAGCTCCACAAAATTGCCCAGAAGTTGAGAGATGCTCTGCCGGAGAGGATCAAAGATGTGAAAGGCCGCTCCCAGCATAACAACCTCCGATTTAAACCTTCCTGCCAGCAGATCGGCTCTCTAAATATTTTTAGATTGAGCGAGCGCACCAGGCTCTAATGCCCCATCCCAAGGCTCCCACCAGATCTCTTGCTTCCTGGATTTTAGAGACAGGTTTCTTATCCTGACAGTTAGCAAGTTAGGAGAAATGTCTCATGACTCTTGAAAAATCCTAGCCTTGCCAAATTATATCAAATTAGTTCAGAAGCAATTTAAGTCTTATGAGCAAGTGAAACAAAAATTGCAGGCAATGGACATAAAATATATGTTGTTGTATCCTGCCAAACTGCGAATAATATATCAGGACAAGACACTGGTATTCGATTACCCGGACAGATTATGGAAGTGGGTGGAGGCACTGGTACCTTTCCTGGATTTGTGCAGCCTAGGGGGCCCCATCAAGACGATGGGATAAGAAAGGATCAAATTAGAAAACTGGGTCTAACCCGCCAGGATCTGAGGCAGATGTTATGCTGTATTGATGTGTAGCACACTAATCACCAGATGGGGTATCCAGGCAATTAGGCAGGTGTGAGGTCCCCAAGGTGCTTATACGAAGAGACAGGTCTTCAGCCTCTTGCGGAACTCAAGAAGTGATGTTTGATGTAAGAGAATGAGTGACCATGTTGAGATCACGCTTGAAGACACTGACCCTCGGAGAAGCAGTGATGTGTCTAGATGCAAACTCCACAGACACTGATATCCGTGAGGACACAGCAGATTCCCAGCAAAAGGAGATGGCCCAGGGGACTGCGGGCGCCACTTAATTGATCACCAGCATCATAACTATTTCGGTTAAGGATGCCCAAAGGTTAGATAAGGGTTGGTGGCATAACTATGTAGGATGGTAGTTCTTTCAGTCCTTAGACTTTCAGTTAGGAGATGTTTTTTTTGGGCAACAGGAAATGTAGGAAGCAACTGGGGGTTGTTGGAAAAAGGGTACGAACGTTATTTGAAGCAGTAGGGGTTTGAGCGGAGCCGGCAATTCACTCTCACATTTGATAAGGTTAAAGAGCGGAACCCACAGAAGGTATAAAATACTAACTTGGAATGTGAATAGCCTAGTTGATAAAATTAAGCGAGGAGCTGTCTTATCTTATGCCAAGTGCCCCTCCCCTGAGATTCTATTACTACAGAGACATTTGCTGGGAACCAGATGTTCTTTCCTAGGCTGACATGATTATACCAGAGTGTTCCGTCCTGGATTTGCTTGAGGTTCCCGGGGGACCGCCAATTTATTACATAAGTAATTTCCAATTGTCGTGTAGTTCCTATAGTATCCCTGCAGGACCTGCGCGTTTGGATAACATAAGCTGTGGGCTTGGTGATAGACTGACTCTGTGCACCCCCACCGCGTATGTTAGCCGGATTTGCATTAGCTAGCTCACAGTGCCACTAGAATCTCCTCTTATCGGGGAGAGATTAGTTTCTGGCAACCTTAGATCATGACAACCCTGATCCCTCAGAATCGTGGAAACAATGTACTACTTTTCGCTCAGTCACTCGTGCTTACTTGTTCGGTTTGTCTCAGAGTTACACAGAATAAACAGTCTGGGCGTTTCAATAAGTATTTATTGAACAGTTGTTATTCTAGTGTAGAATATATGTGCTGCAACAACCAGTAGACAATAGCAGAGCTATATTATCAGCAGTACGATGAAAGTGAAAGGATAGTACAGTTCTACCATATTGGAATAATAATGGTTACATACATGAATATATAAAATGCATTATAAAAGTGCACATACTCCTACGATGCCTAACTAGATGTACCCAAGTGTACCTAGCATGAGTGTAGGTCTAAAAGCCTAGGAGCCAAGAATCCTTCTAGTATTTAGTCGAACCCCATTACCTGAATAGAGAGAGTGTGGGACCCCGTCCTGGTCTCGAGTTGGACACCCCGCAAGGGCTGTGTCAGACCGCTGTCAGCTGGCCTGTGTTCGGGAAAAACCCTGCAGTGTTCTAACCACAGACTAGATAACGTTCAACCCTCAGAGCTCGTTGTGTACTGTAGGGAACTAATGTAGGTGAAAGATCATGCCTATATTAGGGCATAGGAGATCATGACTATAATAGGGCATAGACTATTATGACCAAAATAGGGCATATACGATTATGACCATAATAGGGCATATGCGAATATGACCATATACGGCATATATGAACGCTTCTATATTAGGGCCTCTATATAAAACATAACACCCACTCCACTTTCGAATTGTATGACAATGACCATACTTAAAATCCGGACAATTTAGAAACTTTCTTAAAAGCAGCTAAAAACATGGTTTTAAAAAGACATTTAAAAATGATTAAAAGTCAGCTATTCTTATGTTGCCACTTAAAAAAGTCAATTCTGTCTCACTCATAAAAGTTGCATTACTACAAGCAGAAGAAGGCCATTCTTTCTCAAGTAAAAGTGTCAATGTAGGAAATGTTCCAAATTTAGTTAGTTTATTTATGAAACGAAGTGGAGAAGCCCAATTCTTTCCCAGGACGCGATGAGCCAATTCCAGATTAAGTGTCCTGGCTGGGAGATACAGCATTATAGGAGTTAGCTACTGCAGACGACAAATCAACGCCTCACAGAGAACGTCAATCGCACATAGATGGAATTCAGCCCTGCCAACAGTCGGTGCTGCGGCAGCATGTGCGGCAGTTGTTACCCGAGTGCCTGTGGAGGAGCCACCTAACCGAGCAGGAGCGAACGGCACCTGTGGATTCTCAAGGAATGCATTCATCAGAATTGGAAGACGCTGGGGACAACGCAGAGCATGGGCCTTTAGGGGGTCCAGCATAGCATCCATGTCCGGAGGCGTATCTGATGGAAACGTTAGACAGAGATCCAACGTGCATTCTTCTCCGCAAAACAGGCATCGAAGAACAGGTAAGATGCAGTCCACCCAGACTGGTCTAAATGATAGAAACCAAGAGGCGTTCAGTTCTCTTAGGCAAGGTATACCCAGAAGCTGCACCATGCGTTCACGGTACTTCCGCTCCATGAGTACGTTTGCCATTTCCTCGGAAATTGGCCCGTCCATTGCGTAGCAGTAAGATTACAATCAGGACTCCTGCAATTAGGAACAGGATAAGCGGGAGACCTCCAAACACACTTCCCAATACGGAGTGTATAAAATTTGGCATTACTCCGAGGACTGTCTGAAAGGTGCTTAATAGTCCTGACCCTATGGTCTTAAATAGGTGTACAATACCGCTCGTATCAGACATGTTAAATTTACGACCCACCATTTGTACGAAATGAAAGGGGCAGTTCGTACGTATAAGCGCCTGTATGTCAGTCGAGGTCCTTGCAACTTGAAGTTCAAAGGTTTCTCGAGCAGAGGTTAAGGGCACGGGTTGCTGTAAAAGCATGGCTTTCAGTCTGCTCAAAGTATCAAATTGTATGAAGGAAACATTCAACGAAGGCCATAACGGCGCGTCCCTGACTGCGTTCAGTGGCAGAAACAATTCTTGCATACAGCAAGTAACCCTGGAGTTAACAGTGACCAGATAGGCGACGCCCGGAAGCATCCCACAGCAACCTTGATCGTTTAGCATCAAGTAACTCCCATTCGAGAGCAGCTGAAAAACCGGCGTGATCATGGCCGCTGGGGTCCCTGACATGTGACAAGATAGATTCGCTACCGAACCACTACATGCTCCGTGCAGAGAAATATCCTGACACATGAGAGAACCGCTTAAAGTGTTCTTGCAGTTTGTACCACTCAGAAACCCTTCTCGATCCCCGCTCCGGCATCGATATCTATATGGTAACTCCCAAGATTCCTTAATGTAACCCTTACCCATTTTTTCATATTTGCCTGCCTGCCTGCGCTCAAGGCAATATTGAAACTGAAGCGTAGTGACCGGCAGAGTGATTTGGCCATGAATTAGCCATTCAGTTGATGGTGATTCGGCTACAGTGAATGGTAACCTTTCCAGTTTTTCAATACGCAGCATTGTATATTTGGCTCCCCTTTGTGCCATTTCTTTCTGTTTATCAGTTAGATTGTATTCTGAAAACAGAGACGTGGTGTTTATAAAACGCCAGGGCACGTAGCCTGCACGCAAAGATTGCAGTGTGCAGCTTAACATCATAATAGAACGTAACTGAGATTGCCCGTGTTGTAACAAGGCCAGATCTTGTTCTAATATGTCGATTGCTGAAGATACAATGTTGCCCAAGGAGTAAATCCTGGAGGTCAAAGTTGTTCACCCATTATCCACTACAGCGAATGCCTTTTCTAGGTTAATACGGTCTATTTCCCGTATTCTTTCTGCGGCCTCCTGTTGGGATATTTTCCAGTTTTCATTATAATAGGCATAAAAGCCAGCATATATGAAACGTTTGACGTGTTTTCCTTGGGCCTTGCAAAAAATCCCTAAGGTTTACATCAGGTGTGAGTAAGGTCAAGTGATGTTTTACTTCTGTGAGTGTTGAGGTTTCTAGCCAATCAAGGCACAACTTCCCAACACTATAGGATGTCACTACCCCTGGGTGTTGTCTCTGTACATAGCGTGTATCTGGCCTACTGATACTAAACCCCTCGGTTATACCTAGGAATCTCTGTTGACATGCGTTTGTGTCAATGGGCCAAATCAGCCATTCTGTCCAATCGGGATCTGACCTGTTGTACTGGAGAATGTCATCTAATCCTACCCCGTGTGTAGTTGAATTCTGCCCCCCACCCATCTGTGATGGTGCTGGAAACCCCGGTGTGCTCATTTCCTTATTCTTGGCTAGTCCAAGACAGGAGGTCTGTTGCACAGTTTCATTTAGAAATATCATCTGCTGTGGAATGAGGCATTCTCTAAAAAGCGCTTCTGTTCCCTGGACCTGCCAGTCCCTAGAACCCCAGATTGATTTTAAATCTATAGTGTCCTTCCATAGGTCGAAACCCTGTGTAGACAACTGGGCCATAAAGGAAGCAGAGTAAATCTGTTTGGTGTTAGTCAACATAATTTTCTGTGCTGGTGTTGTTGCCACTTTGTAATAAAATGACTTCGGGTCAGATGTATTAAACCCTGAAAAGTATGTGAATTTCTGTGCAAAAGTTTGCGAACTACCTTTTGGAGGTGTTGGGCAGTGTTCCCACTGGTGGTATTCAAATACATTTCTAGGTGTTATAGATTTGTGCAAGAAATGATGACCATAATGTTGGTAACAGTACAATGTATCATAGTCTGAAGTACCTTCTAACATTTCATTGTTCGGAAATGCTGCAGTTTTTCTAAATCAGACATCATATTATTTACAGTTTCAGTGTCCCAATCATCAGACAATGTACTGGAGGTAATGATATCACTTAAAGAAATTTTAAATACATGTTTAAGCTAAAGTTCAGTCGGACCGAATATATCGAAATCAATCTTGTCCCATACTATACCGTCCGGTATACGAACTGCTGTGATGTTCACTGAAGACAAGTCTCTTGGTTCACGATGTGAAGACTGGTGTGGTTTTAAAATCAAATTGACTCTTTGGGCTGTAGAGCTCTGCTGAAGATATCGTCCATTAATAAGCATACTAAAAGTTATAATTAAACCTAGCCAGAAAAGAAAAATAGAATCCCAGTGATATACCATAGTTCTATCCAAGGTGACACCAGGTAAGTCTTTCTAAAAAAGTGCAAAAAGTTAATGAGTTTCAGTTTGTGTGATTTTTGGCTGGCGTCGTTCCGGCTCGCTTGGATCCAGTGAAAATGTATCAAAGTTCATGAAATAGCCAGAAGCAGTTCGATCAATTGTTGGAATTGCATCGGGATTTGTTGAAATTGGTTTTTGCTCTTGACGAGGAATGTTGACGTAGACGTCTGTAGTCGGTCTTATTGCAACTTGGTTGTTAAGTTGATTTTCTTCTTGAAGTTGAACTTCTTGTTGAAGTGGAACGAGTTCCATAGCATTGTTGCTTAGTCCTTCATTCCGTACAGGTGGCTCTTCTAACGTGATGAGTCTTTCTGTTTGAACTTCTTGGATTGTAGCGAGAGGAGGGCGTCTGCTACTGTGGAGTCCACGAGGCCTACTGTTTAGTATCGGCCACATAGTGTGGTTTGATTAAGTCGATTGAGACAAATCTTTTCTCCTTTTTCCCAGCAAGAGGCGGCAGAAGTACAGTTCTTGTGCCTTGGATTGCTAGGAACGGTACAGCTGTTCTGTAGGATGGCCCAAATTCTTTCTTGTCTGCAATCTTTTCTCTGACCAGATCCCCGACTTTTGGGATCCAGACAGGTCTTGCCGTTACTGCCTTGACTTCCTCAGTGGCGGTCTGTTTTAAGTGGACGTTGCTTTGTTGTGTCCTGGATTCATTTAGATCCTGTAAAACAGCCAAACGATCATGGATATCAAATGGTTTTTTTATCCGCCACTGTGCCCACACAATCAAGATCAGGTACCCACATTCTTGTCCCAAATAGGACCTCGTAAGGAGTGACACCCCCTAGAGAGCTTCTTGGCTGATTGTTTAGGGCTCTTTGTACCCCAAATAAGTGATCGACCCTTCTACCGCCCTTGCCTAATACCCTAGCTGTTAAAGATTGCTTTAAGTCACGTTTTTCCTCTCCACAACAGAATTTCCCTCAGGATGGTACGGAGAGGAGTACCGTAATGCTACGCCCATTCCTTCCATGGCCTCTTTGTAAGTCCGAGAGCTAAACGCCGGGCCACGGTCAGAATGTAACGTGCCAACTGCGTATGTGCCGATAAAGACTCGCAAATCTTTTATAACAGTTCGAGCGTCAGCACAGCGCTGAGGCCAAACCCATAGGAATCTAGAGCAGGAATCCACTGCAACCATGATATATTTCTTGGCCCCATCAGATTGTAGAGGTCCGCAGTGGTCCAAATACACACATGCGAGAGGTTGGTCTGATTTTAGTAATGGTGTCTGCGCTGGGCGTGTTACGGTGGAACCTTTCATCTGCTGGCAGATGTCGCACTTTAAGACATAGTCTTTGGTCTGCTTTGTTAACCCTGGCCACCAGTAGCGCCGTTTCAGTAAAGAAATAGTCGATGTGACGCCTGTATGCGCAGAACCCAAACCCTCGTGTGCTGCTAGAATTAAGCCTTGCCTACGATCCATATTTGGTATTACTCTATCCCCCACTCCAGGAATCTGAACATATGGAATTTTTTGTGCATCTAACTTGTAGGAGTACTTGAGTGGAAATTTCTTAGGTACTGCTGTGCTGCCTTTGCGTGAAGCATTGACAGCTACCAAAATCTCGCCGTCTATTCTCGTTTTTGAACGAGTGATTGCAGCTACGGACGCTGTGCGTACAGCCCCCTTTGCGGCTTCATCAGCCAATGAATTCCCTTCAACGTGAACGCCATCACGCTGATGACTCAGTGTATGTATCACGTGAGCCCTTGGAAGTTCGTTTCTCAACTCCACTACCTGTTCCCATAGCATTTTATGCTTAATTGTGCCACCTTTTGCTTCTTTAAACCCGTTTTGTTCCCAATGATGTAAGTAATCATTGTACGACTGTACACAGTAAAAGGAATCACACACAATTAGTGAGGGGAATTCGTGTTCCGTATTTACCAGTGCCAGTATTAGTGCTTTTAATTCTGCCAACTGAGCTGTGCAGTCTCATAGAGATTGCGTTTTAGTGCAACTTGGATGGAACTTTCCATCGCGCATGCGACCTTTAATGATTGCACACGCTGCGCTGTAAGCTTGCTTACTCCCTATGGCCGATTGAGCAGATCCGTCAGTGTAAATAATATATTCATACTGATCTAGAGGCAAAATCTCATTTGGTAGAGGATATTCTTGTTCGTATTGCAGAAATGCTTGTGTTTTTAAACTTGGATCAAATCTGTATTCAACATCCGTTGCAGTAAGAGAATTAGCCCATTGTATCCATCTGGGATGTAAGGCTTTCACATTTGGAATGCTAGCCTTGGTAACAGCCTCTAAGGCTGGTACTGGGGTCACGACTATTATGCGTTTTCCCTGAGCCAGAGCTCTTTCTCTTGCTGCAGCGGTCTGCACTGCTGTCAGGATTTTTTCTGTTGAAGTAAAACGCATCTCTGCGTCTGTGTACAGGTGTGATTTGTATGCGATTGGTACTGTTTCGCCTTCATTGAAGGTCAAGTAAGGGTACCCGCATTGACCCGCTATTACTCAGATCACTAAGTTGCGTACGTTTATGCATGTCTGTAAGAGTTTTGAAGCTATCATGTCTTCTTGTAGTGAACGTAGGATATTTGTATGTTCCTGTGTCCATCGTCTGACTGAAAAATCAGGTTTTATTAAGTCGTGGAAAGGTTTTACTCTTTCTGCGTAATCCAAAATGTAAGTTCGACCAAAATTTAGTAATCCCAGAATTGATTGTAAATTCTTTAATGATTTTGGAGGTTGGAGCAGCGCACACTTTTCTAAAAAGTTAGCTGCTAGGCTTTTTCCTTCACTTGACAGCTCATACCCTAAGAACAGGACATTGAGATGGGCAATTTTTGATTTTTTTAACTTAAATTTTTAGCCCTCAGAGGCGAATCCCATAATAATGGTGCTCACCCTGGTCAAGTGCCTCGGTAAGTCATCGTCCGTCAGATAAATATCATCCACATAGGACAATGCTTCTTCATCCAAATTTTGGAGTAACTCTGTTACCCTTGCTGAAAACAACCCCGGGCTATTCTTATACCCTTGGGCAAGTCAACAAAATTGCCGTTGGGACCCTAGCGCTGAGAATGCGGTCAAATACCTGCTTTCAGGCCCTATATTTTGGCAGAAAAATCCATTTGAGATATCAAGTGTTGTTTTGTATTTTTTCCGCACAATGTTATTCATTAATGCGGCACGGTGTGCATTTTGAACTGCAAATGTCTTTGTGCAAGTGTTTAGATGTCTGTAATCCAAAACTAAACGATATGTGTTGTCAGGTTTCATTACGGGAAACAAAGGATTGTTCATAGGTGAAGTGCAATTTTCAATCACCCCCTGGTATTCTAGTTGATCTAGGATCTCCCGGACTTGTTTTTTAGCTTCCTGCTTTATAGGGTATTGCCTTTGAGCATTTGGGGAAACTTTTAACGGGATCACGTGGTGGGTTGAATCCTCATCCCAACCAACATGATTTTTGTACAATGCTGGAGCCAGGGCAACCGCCCACTCCTGCGCATATGCATGTTTTAAATGTATGGGAACGAGGTCGGAAAATACTGGAAAAATTACCGTTTCTCCCCTAGGTCACTACATGACGAATGCTGGCGGCCAGTCTTGTTCTGCTAATAGAACGTCATAACCAGATGACAGATTTTTCCAAAATAGACCTTTAATTTTCCTGGGCTTGTCCCCCTCCATTCGGAGTGTTATCTCATGTAACTTATGTGGGACACTTACCAGAGTATCAGGTGTTTCCACCGTGATATACTCACTCAACTCCGCTGTCACCAGAAATTCCTTCAGGTTCTGGCGAGCTATTGTTACTTCTGCCGCGCTGTCTAGCATCGTCAGAGCCCATTCCCCATTCACAAGCTGTGTCCTCAGAATTCTGGGCACGTCTGATCTTAAGACCTGCTACCTTCTTCTTTTCGAACTGAGGTTTTTGTTTATCTTCTTTTTTAGGTGCGTAGTCCGCAGCGCGTTGCGTCTCTCTGGACTTTCTACGCTCCTCTTGTCTGTGTTCTGACCGTCCTTCCCTCTCGGAGTTTTTTGATGAACCCTGAAAGGAACGAGAGGAACGTGTATCAGTATCCCGATACCCGTCAGGTTTTTTTAATATTATCCCTATTCCGGAGGTTGTTCCTACTTTCAGAGGGCTCCTGTTGAGGAGACCTACCTCTGGATTGAGATCTGCTGGCTTTAGACTTTTGTTGTTTTTTATTTTCCCACTTCTTTTTAGAAGAAGTAGGTGTCTGCTTTGTAGTGTCCTTTTCAGAATTGCCCACCAGTTGTGGTTTTAATGCTTTCCCACCTAAACTGTCTCTGCCTAGTTCTGCATATGCAGTTTCAATTATTTTGGGTAGTTCGTGTGGTTGATCTACTGGACTGAACTCCCTTAGGCGTTGGCGGATCGCCACTGAAGCTGCTTCCCCCTTAATGTTAGCTAGTATTATGGCTGATACCAGTTCGTAGTTACATAGTAACTTCATCCCTAGGTTAAGGGCAGGCTCTGCTCCGTACTCATTTTGTATCTGTCTCAATACGTCAGGTACTACTGCTAATGACGGGATACCATGCGTTCTGGTATATATGGCAGCAAAGACTGTATCCCAAGAGGTGCAGTCCTCTACTTGTGGTGTGATCCCCATGGGCAAGCAGATTGTTAGTATTCTGTGTTTATCTCAGGTGGTAGTATTCGGGAATACCGCCTCAAGCTGAGTTATTTTCTGAGCTATCCAGAATGGTATTTGTTCGCGTTTTGCGGGCATTTTGCCCATTACCGCGTGCAATGTTTGAGGAGTAATTTTATTTCCTGTACCCTGAGTTGGAGTACTGTTTGCTGCAGCTGGTGCAGGTTGGATTGTTAAAGTCCTCATGACAAATTGTGTCAGGTTTCTGTAGATTTTAATTAAATCTGTGTGTTGTATGAGTAAGTCTGGCTGTGGCATTGTGCCAATGTCAGGATGCGGTGTGTAAGCCGCTAGTATCGGCCATGTGGCCCCATCTCCTCTGAGCGGGCCTAACCTTACTCTTCGTCGTACGTGGGGTAGGGCGCCATTAAACCAGTAATGATGTTCCTGGTAAGTGGGTGGAATCTCTATGTCCTCAAACGGACAATATTCCCATGGTGCATCTCCTTCTATATAGTAGTGAAATGTATTTAATGCATTTGCTGCTGGGAGAGTAACCCATGAATAGAATACCTCTGTTTTCTTTGATTCGTGTGCCTCAATCACGAAAACTACAATGCCATCCTTGGCTTGTAAACCATTTTCTAATAGTCTTATGGTGACTGTTCTTCTGTATTTTGGTGCAATCTGTATTGCATCCGCAGGATCTTCTCCCTCGTCTGAAAAATTCAGTTCAACTCTCTCTGCCCTTACCTCGGTATTGGTCATGGGTCATGTTTAGAGGAAGAAGTGTTCCAAGGGAACTTAAGATAAGGTGTTATGCACAATTTTTAGGAACCCTATGTCCTTTCAAGCTTGAATAACCAACAGCCAATAAGGAAAATGCTACTTACCAGTATGCATCTGTTCTTGGCATGTAGAGCTGTAGAGTTGTATACTTTAGCATAGATCGCCATCTGGTGTTGGGGTCGGATGCTTGCACTTTGTTTTTGTCGGAGAAGTCTTTGTTAGTCACGAGATAGGTGGCTCCTCCTTATGGTGACAGTGCGCATGGGCATCGACTCCATCCCCAGATTGTTTTACGCCATAAAGGGTAATGATGGAGTTAGTAAGAAAGTAGAAAAGGATGTCCATGTGTGATGCATCTAAGTAAGATAATACTGCAACGGATAAAGGTATCCGGGGAGGTGGGTGGGCGTATACAACTTTACAGCTCTACATGCCAAGAACAGATGCATACTGGTAAGTAGCATTTTCCGTTCGAGGCATATGAGCTGTAGATTGTATACTTTAGCATAGACTATATAGCAGTTTTCCTCCTTAGCGGTGGCAACCTGTATCCGTTGCAGTGGTCTGAAAAAGTGTTCTCAATACAGCCTGGCCCACACTAGCTTGTTGTTTTGCTTGCACATCTACACAATAGTGTTTAGTGAAAGTGTGCGGTGTAGACCAAGTTGCTGCTTTGCAGATGTCATCTAGGGGAATGTTCCCCAAGAATGCCATAGAAGCCCCTAGTTTGCGTGTGGAATGAGCTCTAGGGGGAATGGTTAGTGTGCGTTTAGCTTTGAGATAGCATATTTGGATGCACTTAACAATCCATCTTGCAATTCCTGTTTTTGAAATGGGATTGCCCTTGTGAGGTGGGGAGAAAGATACAAAGAGTTGTTTAGTCTTTCTAAAGGGTTTAGTTCTTTCTATGTAGTATAGTAACACCCTTTTGACGTCTAGCGTGTGAAGAGCACGTTCTGCCACTGAGTCTGGTTGAGGAAAAAAACTGGGAGTTCAACAGACTGATTAAGGTGGAAGGCAGAAACTACCTTGGGTAGAAATTTTGGGTTAGGTCTAAGAACCACTTTACTATGATGCATTTGCAAAAATGATTCTTGTATGGTTAATGCCTGGAGTTCACTAACTCTTCTGAGGGATGTGATAGCTACCAGGAAGGCTACCTTCCAAGTGAGGAACTGTAACTCACATGTGTAGAGGTTCAAATGGGGCTCCCATGAGCCTGGTAAGGACAATATTGAGGTTCCAGGCTGGAGAAGGTGGAACTCTAGGTGGAATTATTCTTTTAAGTCCTTCCATAAACGCTTTGATAGCAGGAACTCGAAATAAAGACAAGTGTTGTCTGTTTTGGAGGGAAGCGGCTATTGCAGCTAGATGTAGCCGTATAGATGTATATGCCAAATTACATTGTTGTAGATGCAAGAGATAACAGATGTTTTGAATGGAAGCATCTAGTGGGTTGATTTTGTTATTTGTACAATAAACAAATCGCTTCCACTTTGCTGCATAGCATGCTCTTGTGGTAGGACGTCTAGCCTCTTTGATGACGTTCATACAATCTGGTGGGAGATTGAGGTAGCCAAACTCTAGGACCTCAGGAGCCAGATCGCAAGATTGAGTTGATTGGGATCTGGATGTCTTATCTCTCCATGGTTCTGTGTAAGAAGCTTGGGTGAGAGGTGTAACTTGATGAGGTACCACTGATAGTTCCAGTAGAGTTGTGAACCAAGGTTGTCTCACCCATGTTGGAGCAACTAGGATCATTGTGAGGGAGTGTTGTTTGAGCTTCCGAACCAGTAACGGAATGAGAGGGAGAGGCGGAAAAGCGTATGCAAATTTGCCTGACCAGTTCATCCATAGCGCGTTGCCTTTGGACAATGGGTGTGGATACCTGGAGGCGAAGCTTGGGCATTTTGCGTTGTGATGTGTGGCGAACAGATCTATGTCTGGGTGCCCCCACATTTGAAAGAATGGAAGAAGAACTTGAGGAGGAAGTTCCCATTCGTGGATTTGTTGTGTTTGTCGACTGAGCAGATCCGCGATCTGATTGTGTACTCCCGGGAGATGTTCTGCGAGGAGGTATATCTTTTGAGGAATAGCCCATCTCCATATACTTTGCGCTAGGCGTGAAAGTTGGAGAGAGTGTCCCCCCCCTGTTTTTGAATGTAATACATTGCTGTCATGTTGTCTGTACGTATTAGGACAGCTTTGCCTAGTAGCAAGAGTTGAAGACTTTAGTGCTAAAAAGATTGCTAATAACTCCAGGTGATTTATGTGGAGTTGTTTTTGTCGAGGGGTCCATAAGCCCTGAACAGTTTGACTTTGTAGATGAGCTCTCCAGCCGGTGAGCGACACGTCTGCTGTTAGTACTATCTGTGGAACCGGGTCGAGGAACGGCCGCCCTTTGGAAAGGTTTTGTGTATTCCACCACTGCAGAGAGCGATGTGTGCGGCTGTCCACCAACACCAGATCTATCAGCTGACCTTGAGCCTGGTTCCACTGATGTGCTAAGCATTCCTGCAACGGGCGCATCTGGAGTCTTGCATAAGGGACGATGAGGATGCAAGAGGCCATCATCCCGATTAACTGCATAAACACTCGAGCTGGCAACGAGTGTTGAGGCCGAAATTGTAATATTAGAGCCTGCATGGAGTGAATCCTGCCTGGATTGGGGTATGCTAGAGCTCTTGAGGTGTCTAGAGTAGCCCCTAGATACTGTTGTATCTTGGATGGTTGAAGGTGAGACTTGGTGAGGTTTAATGTGAAACCTAAGTCGTGAAGTAGATGGATAGTCCTGTGTGTGTGCTGTACACAACTGTTGTAAGATTTGGCTTTTATGAGCCAGTCGTCCAGATAAGGGAACACATGGATGTGTTGCCTTCTTAAATGAGCTGCTACCACTGCCAGGCATTTGGTGAAGACTCTGGGTGCTGTGGTTACCCCGAATGGGAGGACTTTGAACTGATAATGTTGCCCGTCCACCATGAACCTGAGATACTTTCTGTGAGAGGGGTGAATAGGAATATGAAAGTAGGCGTCCTTTAGATTCGGAGAGGAAGTCACCTTGTTGAAGTAGTGGGAGCACCTGTTGGAGAGTGACCATGTGGAAGTGGTCTGATTGGATGTAGACGTTTAGGGGTCTGAGGTCTAATATTGGCCTGAGAGAGCCATCCTTTTTTGGAAACAGAAAGTAGAGTGAGTAAACCCCTGTGCCCTGATGGGGTAAGGGGACTGGTTCTATTGCATTTTTGTGTAGTAGAGAGAGAACCTCTTGTTTGAGGAGAGTCAAATGTTCTGTGGACATTGGGCGGTGTTTGGGAGGAATGTGTGGGGGACTGGATGCAAGTTCCAGGCAGTAACCATACTGGATAATTTGTCTTACCTGTCTGTAGTGATGGAATTCCAGACAGGTAGGAACTGTGAAAGGCGTCCCCCGACAGGTGTGGAATGGTCGGGGAAACGCAGGGAAGTCACTGCTTGGTGGTAGGGGAGCTGCGGGTGCTATTACCCCGGCCTCTGCCCTTGTTGTTGTTACCCCTGTAACCTCCCCTAAAGTATCCTTTGGAAAAGGAGCTCCAATTGGGGCTTTTGGAGGATGAGGATGGGTGCTCTAATGTGTTGGTTTTATTGCCAGCCCTATAAAAGGAGCGTCGAAAGGAAACTCTAGGAGAAGATAACTGCAAGGCTCCCATAGACTTAGCAGTTTCCGTGTCCTTTTTCATCTTTTCTAAAGATGTGTCCACTGTAGGGCCAAAGAGGTGCTCTTGGTCGAAGGGCTGATTAAGGATACTGGTTTGCACCTCTTGTTTAAATCCAGATATCCTGAGCCAAGCATGTCTGCGTAACAATACGCTAGTATTGACTGCGCGAGACGCGGTGTCCGCTGCGTCTAGAGCACATTTGATTGATGTGTTTGTGATTAATTTGCCTTTCTGTATGAGGTCATTGGCCTTGTCATTGTATTCATCAGGTAGATGTTGAATGAGCTTCTCAAGCTCATCATAGTGAGCCCTATCATACCTTGCCAAGAGAGCTTGTGTGTTGGCTATTTTCCAATAGTTTGCAGCTTGAGACGCCATACGTTTGCCTGATGCGTCTAACAATTTGGATTCTTTATCCGGAGGCGGGGGGTCACCTGAACCTTGAGAGTTGGCCCTTTTACGTGCATTAGCTACTACCAGAGAATCTAAAGGAAGCTGACCCTTAATGTATATGGGGTCACTGGGAGCTGCTTTATATTTCTTGCCTATCCTGGGGTTAAGAACCCTGGTCCTAACAGGGTCTTTAAACACTTCTGGTGCGTGTTTAATTAGACCTTTTAACATTGGTAGGACGTGTGAGGACTTTTGTGGCTGAGCAAAAGTTTCTAGGAGAAAATCCTCCTCTTCAGGATCTGAATGTAACTTCACCCCGTGGTATGTTGCGGCCCTCTTGATTAGTTGGGCAAAACCTACATTATCGTCTGGTGGGGATGGCTTAGAGGGATAAAGATCTGGGTCGTTGTTTAAGTCAATATCTGTATTATAGTCCCTCCATGGATCTGGTTCCTGTGGGGCATCATCATCATCCTGTTGTGGAACTATATTATCATCCCCTTGTCCGTCCCCATCTCCATAATCACTATCCTCTGGTTGTGGAAGTGGAAAAGTGGGTTCTGGAGAGTGTACTGGAGAGATCAGTAGATTGGGATCAGTAGGTGGAGGAGGAGGTGTAGGGGGTGGAGAGGTGTTAGTGCCCATTTCTATTTTTTTTAGCAGGAACTGGTGAGTCCTGCAAATGGTCCGGTTTCCTCTTTTTATGTTGTGTGGAAAGAATATGACCAGTCTTTGAATCAATATAAATTGTTTTCTGGTTTGGATCCGGTACAAAAAGTTCTTCGGATACAGTGTTCTTTTTCGGTGCCAAAGATTTTTCCCTATGAAGAGTCTTAGACTGTTTAGGCATAGGGATAGTGTTCGGTTTGGAAGCTTTTTCCCGCTCCGAAGACTTCGGTGTAGGTTGTTTCGGCTCCAGAGGCTTGTCTTTTGGGTGTTTAGGCGCCGAAGGTTTAATCTTGGATTGATCGGTTCCGAGGTTTTCGGTGTCGAAGTTTTATCCTTTTGCTTCGGCTCCGAGGGTTTGTCCTTCGACTGTTTCGGCGCCGGAGGGTTTTCCGGTGCCGATGGAGGAGGGCGTGGCATATTGGAGGGCTTGGATTACAGTGCCGGAGGTGTTTTTTCGGGACCGGAGTGTGGTTGGCTGGAGCCCGAGCCGGAAGGCTTGTCTTTGATTTTCATAGCCGGGCCCGAAGGCGGGGCATCTGAAATGTTCGACCGGTGTGGACCTGGGCCCTGTGGCGAAGGTGTTACCGGAGTCTTCGGTATGGGCTTGGGTGGGGCAGGGGTCGCGGTACTCACGGTCCGATGAGCTGGAGTGATTGCGTCCTCGACGTCGGAGTCATCTGCTTCGGAGACTGAGACCTGTTCCTCCTGGGCATGTTCCGGAAGGCTGTCGGGGCCTGGATGGAAGATGTCCGGAATGGAGCCGCTTCCTCTGGACATTTCGTGGCGTCGAGCCAGACGATCACAAATGGTCTTCTTGGACTTGAAAGATAGACAATCCAAACGGCGTCTAGCTGAAGCACTTGGAAATCGTCCCTCGCCCGGTACCTCCAGGACGGCAAGCGGTCCTGCAGAGGTGTCGACTGCGACGGAACCCTCGAAGTAATCCCTGGTCAGCCCCGCAGGAGTCCCGAATTCCGACGGGGGTCCACATCTGGATTGAATAAATCCGGAACAAACTCTCAGCCAGATCTGCTCGGAACAGCGTCCCGCTATTAAGACGGACTGACCCCATGATGGCCGCCCTTGGTCAACTCTCGGCTCCCCTCGCACTGATTTGATGTCCCGCTGAGCACCGGAACACTCAGCGTAGCGAAGCGCGCCTCCCTCGAACTGATCGGAGGAGGCCCAGGACGGAGACAATACCTTCTTCAGACCGGCACAGAGCCCAGGACGAAATCGAAACTGCCTGTCCCCAAGATGGCCGACTCTAGAACACACCCGGCAAAATGGAGAATTTTATGCAGCTAATGATTAGGACCAAACACACGAAACGCATGCGCCTAAGGACGCTTATTGAATTGAATAACAATCGTCAATAAATACGACGGCCATGGGACTTTAGAGAAGATTTAGTCCCTCCTCCACTAAACAACCAGACTTGCCTGACCCATTGATGGCTGACAAAAGGATAACTCACGGACCGCATTAGCGGCGCTGGTGACCCCCGGTCCACACAAAGGAAGCGGGCCTTGTTTCAGGCCGTTCACACCCCCTGCACTAGACCCGCTGGGGGTCCGTATATAGGTTTTCCTGTATCATGTCCTTATATAGGCACAATTCGCCCTGCCCTTATATAGGCATAAAATCCAAGTCCTTATTTAGGCATTAAACCGTGCACTCCAAATACAGGCATGGTCTCCGACATCCGTCCACCCCAACCTCACAACGAGTTCTTGAAGAACAGACCCTTAGGCTTCGGGAGTTTCCCTAGCACAGGACTATTGATTTCTTCAAGGACTCATCTATTATGCATGAACCGTTATACCTTAGGGGTTCATTCATGATGTCTTCCACTGTCCGATTCACGTCAATGCTAACATTGTGAGGTACCTCTCAGGTATAAATATACCTTCCCTAGCCCTTGTAAACTAGAGGAGACCTCTACTTTAGAGGAGCCCGTTTCCCGGCCTGACGCACTGAGAAGACGCTGTCATCCCTGCACGCAGAGAATCCAGCTTCCAGTGATCTGACTTCCCTTGCGGGGTGTTGGAGTTCGAGTCTGGCAAGAGATTCCTACCTCTCTCATTCTTAAGGTATGGAGCTGACTAGAACCTAGAGGGACTCTTGGCATACTAGACTTAACATGTCACACATGTAAGCCCTTCTCCCCAATCCCTTCTTAAGCACACGCACAACTTGCCCCCTTCCCCGGTTCTAGGTACAGGTACAGGTACAGGTTGGAAGGGGGTCTTATGCAACGTGAGATCCCTTCCCAAACACGCGACAGAAACATGGGACCTTCTAAGCTTGGTCCTCCCGGATTTAGGATTTCTGACTGAGACTTGGCGTAAACCCCACTCTACGCCTGCTATCACCCTAGCACTTCCCACTGACTATAGGATTCTTAGATTGGATAGACCCTCTAAAACAGGGGGTGGAATTTCTCTAGTTCACAGAGACAGTATTTCAGTCTCTGTTCTTGAACAACGCAGTAATCCCAAAATTGAAATTATGATTTTTGGCATAGATTTTCACCCTCAATTAAGATGGAAAGGTGCTCTGGTATATCGACCCCCTGGCCCGCTGGAAGATTTTTCCATCCAGTTGACCGAACTTATTGCCCCTCACGTTATTTCATCTAATAATTTTTTGTTATTGGGCGATTTTAATGTGCACAGTGAAGCAGAAGACCTCCCAGATACATCAGTGTTCCTCACTGATCTTGCTTCTCTAGGCCTTACCAAACTCAATGAGGGCCCGACGCATATCGCAGGTCACACACTAGATACCATTTTTTCTAATTACTCTGGTATCAGATGTGAACCCCCTCAACCCTTGACATAGACAGATCATTCGTCCATAGAATTTACCATCCAGGGTCGGCATGCTACGGCCAAAAATACTGCGAACTAGCTTGCTGTTCTCAGACAATGGTATAAGGTCTCTCCTGAAAGTTTTCAGGCAGTTTTCTCTCCTACCTGGGAAACCAACAACGCTCCTACTAATACTGAGGAGGGACTAGAAAAGCTTAATTCAACTACAACCAGGACCCTTGATCTACTGGTGCCGCTCAGATCCGTGCCCAAAGCCACAAATCGCTCCCAATCAGCCTGGTTCACCCCGGAGCTGCGCATAGAAAAACGAAAATGTAGAAATTTGGAGAAACGCTGGCGTAGGTCACATAATTTAAAAGATAAAGAAATCTTTAAGGCTGCCATCTCCTCTTACCATAGCAGTATAAAAGGAGCACGGAAAAAGTTCATCGCCTAGCAACTCAACTCTGCCGAAAATAGGCCTAAAGCCTTATTTCAGATACTAAAATCTTTCACAAACCCGAGGGCTTGTGAGAAACCAGAGATTTCTTCGCAGTCCTTATGTGACAACATTGCCCAGCATTTCACCAATAAAATTGATCTAATTTATGATAAAATTGCTCTTGCCGAGAAACCATCCATAATTCCACTTTCCCTTTTTCCTGAGGGTCCCTCAGCCTCAGCTCCACAAATGTTAAGCAACTTCCCCCTCATGACCAATGAGATGGCGGCTGATTTACTTCGATCAGTCAAATCGGGCTCCCCACTAGATGTCATACCTGCAAAAGTAGCTTCCCTCATTGCGAATGTACTTTCTTCTTCTGTTAGTACTATCCTTAATCTCTCCTTGATAGAGGGTTATCTCCCTCAAACTTGGAAGGCGGCGCAGGTTATTCCAATTCGGAAAAATCCCAAGGCTTCTATGACTGACCTGTCCAATCTACGGCCCATCTCCCTCTTACCTCATCTTAGCAAAGTCTTGGAGAAATATATTAATCTACATCTTTCAACCTATGTCGAAACCAACATCTGTCTAGACCCTTCACAATCTGGTTTTAGGCCCAATCACAGCACAGAATTGGCCCTATTGGAAGTCACGGATAACATCAGAATGACTCGATAGTGGCCACTCTACCATACTTGTGCTATTAGATCTCTCTGCGGCATTCGACACGATATCTCACCAGATTATGCTTATGAGACTGAGGGAGATTGGACTCCACGGTGCGGCCTTACAGTGGATGACTAGTTTTCTGTCATCTCGAACTCAGACCGTCAACCTGGGCCTATTCCGTTCTAAGACCACGGTATTGACCAAGGGTGTTCCGCAGGGCTCGTGTTTAAGCCCTACGCTTTTTAACATCTATATTGCTCCCTTGGCCCACTTGCTCAGGTCTCATGGTTTCCTGCCCATTTCCTACGCTGATGACACTCGGCTTCTCTTCACCTTTGATAAAACCTCAACACATGCTCTGTCATCCTTCGCTGAAGGAATGACTGCTATATCAGATTGGATGAGGAGAAATTTTCTCCAATTAAACGCAGGGAAAACCGAGATAATGCTCTTCGGAGATGCCCCTCTACTTTGGTCTCCGAACTGGTGGCCGGCCGCTCTTGGCCCACCCACCATTCCCAAAACGTTAGTTAAGAATCTGGGCATCCATCTTGATCAGGCACTCACTCTGAAGGAGCATGTCGCCCGAACTGTTAGCAATTGCTTCCACGTGTTGGGCATGCTACGCCGAGTCTTTCCCTTTTTGCCAGACTGCACACGGAAAACTCTTATTCAGACTATGATCCTGGGCCGCCTTGATTACTGTAATTCTCTTCTGCTTTCTGCAAACGAGTCTTCTCTAAACAGGCTTCAGGTGGTCCAGAACACTGCTGCACGGCTCATTACGAACTCCACTCCTGGAACCCCTTCTTTGCCGCTGCTACGCAGACTCCACTGGTTACCGGTCCGTAAGCGGATAAAGTTTAAGGCTGGCTGCATAGTCTACAGAGCTATCCATAATAAGGGTCCCTCCTACATCTCGAGCAAGCTTAAGCCTTACTCCCCGCATAGGACCCTGAGATCTAGCTGTAAATTTCTTTTACAGGTACCAAGGGTCAGGAAAGCTAGACTTGGTGGGAAATCCTTTTCCTTCCTCGCCCCTCTATACTGGAATGAGCTCTCCCTACAGCTCCGACAATGCCCGGACTATCTACGCTTTAGGAAACTGCTTAAAGCCTCCCTGTTCTAATCTGTCCTTAGCCCGCCCGTAGGTCCGCTTCAGCGCAGAGATACCCCTTCGGGAGTGATTCAGGCGCTCTACAAAACCTTTAAATAAATAAATAAATAAATAAATACTCTTAGTATACCATAGTAAGGAATACTTCACCTACTTCATACCTCTCCCTACACCTAGGTTAGGTTAGGTACATTGGGGTAGAACTAGCTTAGAAACGCATCGTATGAGTACTCGCATTTTTAGTCTGTGTTATTTATGTAAATGAATATCTGCTAAAGATAATGCTATCGCAGTACTATTTATTTCTGCTGCTTACGCTGTACATTATCTCGCATACTGTCTTGTGATCATAACAGCACATTTAACTTACATGAGAAACAAGACTGTTCAATAAATCTTTTATTGAAACACCCGTCTATTCTTTCTGTGTAACTTTGAGGAAAACTAAGTATGCACGATTGAGCTGAGTGAAATAGTTATCTATTGTTTCTACGACTCTGGGACACGTTCTGATTCTAAAGGGAAACAAAGTTGTCATGTTTTACGGCTGCCAGAAACTACTCCCTTCTTGTTGTCAAGGAGTTTCTAGTGGCCTCTGAGCTAGCTGGCACAAGTAATTAAGTTTAATATACTCGATAGGGACATACTGACCTCAGTCCTATGTCAAGCCTATAGGGTATATTATTCCAATGCGCAGAGCCTATTAGGGAAATAGGAGCTACACTACATGGCGCCCAACGTTTGGTAAGGCGGTAATTTAACCCTAGATACTGAGTAACTCAGCCGTGCCTTTTTCTCTCAGAGACCCCTACCCATATACTCCAAAAGACGTCTGGAGTGGGCAGGGTTAAGTATCCGCCACGGCTACATAGGGAAACACCCTATATATTAGCTGTTTGGTTTGCTCAACGTTGAAGGATACATTGTTCCAAAATATTGTGCACCTTATCTTGGTTTCCTTGAAACTTGTTCTACATTTTTCAAACAACAAAATGCCTGACTCCGACACCGAGACCGGAAACGGTGGAGCTGCGGGTCAGCCAGCTGCAACAGCTTATAACACAGGTTTTATTGAAACCGAGGAGGGTGTTATAGACATCCCTCAAAACTTAAGAAGAGCCATCACTCTAAAACTCATAAAACATGGCCTACCACCAAGAGGCGGTAGAGCAGTTTTCGTGATAGAGGCACACGACTCCTTTCAGACAGAGGTATTCTATTCATGGGTAATCTTTCCTGAATCAAATTCAGTAACACACACGTTTCACTTCTACAAAGAAGATGATCCACTAGAGGAATATATTCCTTTCGAGGATATTGAAATTCCATTAACATACCAGGAGCATCAGCTCTGGTTTAAAGGCGCCCTAAAACATCACAGAAACATTACCAGGCTCGGTCCACTAGGTAGACCAGGAGCAACATGGCCGATTCTAGCCGGCTACACACCTCATCCTGACATTGAAGAAATGTCAAACGAGGAATTACTTACTCAACTCAGAGTTAATAAAAATCTACAGACAATTGGTCCAAAATGTCATGCGGACTTTCACAGTCCAACAACCATTGACACTTCCAAATCCAACTCCTCAACAGGGGAATACACTAAAAATTACACCACAGACTCTATACGCAGTCATGGGTAAAATGCCCACAAAACGTGAGCAAATTCCATTCTGGATAGCTCAAAAAATTACTCAAATCGAAGCAGTATTTCCAAATACTAGCCCGTATGAGAAACACAGAATCCTAACAATCAGTTTACCAATGGGGATCACACCACAACTGGAAGACTGTAGCACCTGGGGCTCAGTCTTTGCTGCCATCTATACTAAAACACATGGCATTCCATCAATTGCGGTAATACCTGATGTCCTGAAACAAATTCAAAATGAATATGGGGCAGAGCCTGCTCTAAATTTAGGTATGAAATTACTGAAAAATTTCGACCAGGTCTCAACAATAATATTATCTAATATTAAAGGGGAGGCAGCAGCAGTGGCGATCCGCCAACGATTAAGGGAATTCGATGTTACAGAACATCAAACTGAGCTACCCAGAATAATTGAACAATCTTATGCAGAATTAGGCAGAGATAGTTTGGGTGGAAGACCAGTGAAGCCGAAACTATCTGAAAGTCCTCAGAAGGACTCTATTAAACAAACTCCTACATCTTCTAAAAAGAAGTGGGAAACTAATAAACAACATTCAAACGAAAAACGTTCTCAATCCCGAGGTAGATCTCCTCAAAAGGAGCCCTCTGAAAGGAGGTATAACCTCAGGAATAGGGATAATTTGAGAAAACCTGACAGGTATCAAGATACTGAAACACGTTCCTCTCGTCCCTTTCAGATCTCATCACAGACTTCGGAAAGAAGAGGACGATCAGAACATAAAGAAGAACGCGTGAAATCCAAAGAAGATAAACACGCTCAGAAAAATAAAACAAAACCTCAATTCTCCAAAAAGAAAGTAGCAGGTCTAAAGATCAGACATGCCGAGAATACTGAGAACACAACTCAAGAACGGAGAATGGGCTCAGACAATGCTGGACAGTGCAGCAGAAGTCACAATAGCTCGCCAGAACCTGAAGGAACTTCTGGAGATAGTGGACTTGAATGAGTACATTACAGTTGAGACTGTAGACACCAGGGTTAGTACTCCACAAAAGTTATATGAAATAACACTCCGGATGGAGGGAGACAAACCTAGACAGGTGAAAGCACTCTTTTGGGAAAAACTTTCAAGGGGCTATGACATACTTCTAGCAGAAAAAGACTGGCCACCACACTTTGTCTGGGAGTGCCCACACGGCGAGGACATTATTATGCCTGCCTTCTCCAACCATATTCCAATACACCTAAAATACACATATGCCAGGAAATGGACAGTAACCCAGGCCCCAGCATTATATAAAAATCATGTAGGATGGGATGAGGACTCACCTCACCATAAAATACATCTGAAACATGAACCGACTGCACAAAGACAGTACCCAATAAAGCAAGAAGCTAAAAAACAGGTCAGGGAGATCTTAGATCAACTTGAATACCAAGGGGTGATTGAAACATGCACCTCCTCAATGAACAATCCTTTGTTTCCTGTCTCCAAACCAGACAATACATATTGTTTAGTTTTTGATTACAGACACCTAAATACTTGTTCAAAAACATTTGCAGTGCAAAATGCACATAGCACAGCATTAATGAATAACATTGTGCGTAAAAAATATAAAACCACATTAGACATCTCAAATGGTTTCTTTTGTCAAAACATAGCACCTGAAAGCAGGTACTTAACAGCATTCTCCATTATGGGGACCCAGCGTCACTTTTGTCGACTCCCACAAGGGTTCAAGAACAGCCCAGGTTTATTCTCAGCGAGGGTAACGGAGTTACTACAAATTTATGACAATGAGGCATTGTCCTATGTCGATGACATATATCTGACAGACGATGACCTGGACAAACACTTGAACAGGGTAAGCACCATTATACTGGGTTTCGCCTCTGAGGGCTATAAGTTCAGCTTTAAAAAGTCCCGAATTGCCCATCTCAATGTCCTATTTCTAGGATATGAGCTTTCAAGTGAAGGCAAGAGCTTGGCAGCTAACTTTTTAGAAAAGTGTGCGCTGCTCCAACCTCCAAAAACGCAAAAAAACTTACAATCCATCCTGGGTTTCCTAAATTTTGGAAGAACATACATTCTAAACTACGCAGAAAGGGTTAAACCTCTCTACGCATTAATCAAACCTGATTTTTAATCAAGAATTGGACACAAGAACACACAGAAATCTTGCGTTCACTACAGGCTAACATGTTAGCAACAAATCACTTACAAACACGCGTAAGTCAACGCAACTTAGTGATCCGAATAATTTCGGGTCAATGCGGTTTCACCTACTTAACCTTCAAAGAGGGTGAGAAAATACCAATTGCATACAAATCTCATTTGTGTACACAAGCGGAAATGCGCTTCACTTCAACTGAAAAAATTCTGACAGCAGTTCAAACCGCTGTAGCAAAAGAGAGCTCTAGCCCAAGGGAAACGCATTATTGTCGTAAACCCAGTACCAGCTTTAGAAGCGGTCACAAAAGCAAGCATTCCAAATGCTAAAGCATTCCATCCAAGATGGATACAGTGGGTTAATTCTCTTGCTGCAACTGATGTTGAATGTTTTTGATCCTGATTTAAAAACAAGCATTCCTGCAACATGAACAAGAATGTCCTCTGCCCACTGAAATTCTGCCTCTCGATCAGTACAAATTCATAATTTACACTGACGGATCCGCACAGCCCGCAACAGGGAGTAAGCAA
Organism: Calotriton arnoldi; assembly: GCA_963921515.1. NCBI lineage: Eukaryota > Metazoa > Chordata > Amphibia > Caudata > Salamandridae > Calotriton > Calotriton arnoldi. The sequence goes on along the minus strand of CAWUFW010012975.1, from coordinate 8,388 downwards.
ACTTACAGTGCAGCGTGTGCAATCGTTAAAGGTTGCATGCGAGATGGCATCTTCAGACCTATGGTCACAAAAACTCAATCTCTAGGAGATTGTACAGCTCAGCGAGCTGAACTACAAGCTTTCAAACTGGCACTTGAAAGTACAGATCGAGAATTCCCCACACTGATAGTGTGTTATTCCTTTACTGTGTTCAGTCGTATAATGAATATATACAAAACTGGCTTGAAAATGGTTTCAAAGATGCGAAAGGTGGCACAATCAAGCATAAAACGCTTTGGGAACAAGTAGTTCAGTTGAAAAACGAACTACCAAAGGCTCACGTGATCCACACACTGAGTCATCAACGTGATGGCGTTCATGTTGCAGGGAATTCATTGGCTGACGAAGCCGCAAAGGGGGCTGTTCAGACGGCTTCCGTAGCTGCGATCACTCGTTCAAAAACAAAAATAGACGGTGAGATAATGTTGGCTGTCAATGCTTCAAGCAAGGGCAGCAGTGCAGAGTTACCAAAAAAGTTTCCACTCAAGTACTCTTATGTAATTGATGCAAACAACGTTCCTTTTGCTCGAATCCCTGGAGTGGGGGATAGGGTAATTCCAAACAAGGAACGTAGATTAGGACTAATCCTAGCAGCACACGAAGGGATAGCTTCTGCCCATGCAGGTGTTTCTGCAACAGTATCTTTACTCAAGCAAAGATATTGGTGGCCTGGCATTAGAAAACAAACAAAGAACTATGTTTTAGAATGTGATATATGCCAACAGATGAAAGTCTCCACAGTGAAACGCCCTGCGCAGACACCCCTGTTAATTTCAGACAAACCATTAGCTTGTGTTTACCTGGACCACTGCGGTCCCCTTCAAAGGGACGGTAACTATAAATATATCATGGTCGCAGTGGATTCTTGCTCTAGGTTCCTATGGATATGGCCTCAGCGCTCGGCTGACGCTCGAACTGTTATAAAAGATTTGCGAGTCTTTATCGGCACATACGCAATAGGCACACTACATTCTGACCAGGGCCCTGCGTTTAGCTCTCGGGCTTACAAAGAAGCCATGGCCAGTCTGGGCGTTGCATTGCGGTACTCCTCTCCATTACATCCTGAGGAAATTCGGTTGTGGATAGGAAAAACCGGGACATAAAGCAGTCTATAACAGCTAGGGTATTAGGTTCGGGTGACGGGTGGGTCAAACATCTTTATGGGGTCCAACGCTCATTAAACAATCTGCCAAGAAGTTCTCTAGGGGGGGTCACTCCATATGAGGTCCTATTTGGGACAAGAATGTGGGTACCAGATCTCGATGACGTAGGCACAGTGGTGGAAAATAAACCCTTTGATATCAAAGATCGTTTGGCTGTTTTACAGGAACTGAATGAGTTAAGAACGAAACAAAGCAACGTATTCCTGCAGCTAACCACCACTGGGGAAAAACCGGCGGTCCCAGCAAGGCCTGTCTGGATTCCAAAAGTTGGGGATCTAGTCAGAGAAAAGATTGCGGACAAGAAGGAATTTGGACCTTCTTACAGACAACCAGTACCCGTCCTAGCAGTTCAAGGAACAAGAACGGTACTTCTGCCGCCCCTTGCTGGAAGAAAGGAGAAAAGATTTGTGTCCATCGACCTCATCAAACCACAGTATGTGGCCGATACTAAATAGTAGGCCTCGTGGACTCCGACCAAGTAGCAGACACACTCCTCTCGCTACTTTCCAAGAGGTTCAGACTGAAAGACTGATAACCATCGAGAATTCAGCAGTAACAGATGAAGGACTAAGCAATAATGCAATGGAACTCATCCCTCTTGAAAATCAAGTAACAGTTCGTCCAAATACACCTGTCTACACCAATGTAGCAAGTGATCAACTGGATCCAGCAATTTCTACAAATCCTGATGCAATTCCAACAATTGACAGAACTGCTTCTGGCTATTTCATTAACTTTGATACGTTCTCAGAAGATCCGAGTGAACCTGAAACGACGCCAGCTTCATTGAAATTCAAGCAGCAAGTACAAGACTTTCTTCACTTTCTGAAAAAGACTTATTTGGTTTCTCCATGGATTGAACTCTGGATTACATCTGGACTATTTGTTTTCCTGCTCTGGCTAGCTTTGGTTACAACTGTGAGCGTGCTTATAAGTGGCAGATGCATCCATGTGAATACTGAAGGAAAAGACGTGAACGTACTTTTGAAACCTCATAAATCTTCCCATCGTGAAGCAAGAGACTTATCATCAGTGAACATCACAGCTGTTCCTATACAGGATGGTATAGTGTGGGAAAAAACAGATTTTGATATCTTTGGCCCGACGGAACAATTGAACATTCCACATTTGTTTAAAATTTCACTAAGTGATCTAATTTCTTCCAGTACCTATTCTGATGATTGGGACTTTGAGACTGTTAACGACATAATGTTTGACCTAGAAAAATCTGCTGCATTTTCTAAAAATGAATATTTAGAGGGTTCATCAGACTATGAACAGCTGTATTGTTATAACCACTATGGTCATCATTATTTGCATAAATCTGCATATCCAAGAAATGTGTTTGTTTAACCAATGGGAGCATTGTCCTACACCACCATACGGTAGTTCAAAAACATTTGCTAACAAGTTTCCATATTTTTCAGGTTACAACACATCTGTCTTGGATTAGCCAAGATAAAAGAGATGAACACACCTTCTGTACCAACACCTGCCAGAGATAACGATACACAGGCAGCGGTGACAGTTGACAGTATACTACAACTCAACAGATCTAATCCTGATTGGAAAAAATGGTTGATCTGGCCAACAGACATGAACAACTGTCAGGAAAGATTCCTGAATACAACTCAGGGCTTTACTATTCATAGGCCAGACCCAAGATACGTCCGAAGACAGCATCCGGAGGTAGTAACAACATACAGTGTAGGAAAATTATGCCTCGATTGGCTTCAGAAATCTACACTACAGGATGTGAAACAACACTTATTCTTACTTAAGGAAGACGCAGACCTTAGGGAATTCTTGCTTGGACCAAGAAAACCGCGTCAAAAACGTTTCATATATGCCGGCATTTATGCTGCCTATAATGAAGCAGGGAAAGTGTCACAGATGGAGGCCGCAGAACGAATACGTGAACTTGATCGTATTAATTTAGAGAAAACTCTCTCTGTGGTTGACAATGGGTTAACAACTTTGTCCTCCAGAATATATTCACTGGACGGCATTGTATCCTCTGCTATCGACATACTGGAACAAGATTTAGCCATGTTACAGCAAGGCCAATCTCAATTACGTTCTATTGTGATATTAAGCTGGACGCTGCAATCCTTGCGCGCGGGCTATGTGCCTTGGCGTTTTATCAACACGTCAGCTGTGTTTGCAGAATACAATCTAACTGATAAACAGATCGAACTGGCACAAAGAGGAGCAAAGTATACAGTGCTGAGCATTGAAAAACTGGAAAAATTACCATTCACAGTGGCAGAAAAACCAGCTACAGAATGGCGCAAAATCACGTTACCTGTGACTACTTTTCAGTTTCAGTATTGCCTCAGACAAATGCAAGCAGGCAAATATGAAAGGTTGGGTAAGGAATACATTAAGACATCTTGGGATTTACCTTATACATATAGATGTTGGAGTGGGGATCGTGAAGTGTTTTTGAGCGGTACACACTGTAAACGTGCACTGAGCGGTTCACTTATATGTCAGGACATTTCTTTACACGGGACTTGCAATGGTTCTGTGGCAAATTTGTCTTGCCATCAGCAGGGTACACCAGCTGCTGTGATTAATCCAACGTTTGGACAACTTTCTAATGGGAGTTACCTCATGTTGAATGATCAGAGTTGCTGCGGCATGTTGCCAGGCATCCCATATCTAGTAACGGTCAACTCCAGGGTCAGTTGCTGTATGCAAGTATTGTTTGCCCCAATAGACAGTCAGGGAGTCGCCTTTGTGGCCTTCGCTGAATGTCTCTTTTATAAGATTTGATACTTTGAGCAGAATGAAAGCCATGCTTTTACAGCAAACAGTGCCTTTGACCTCGGCCAAAGAAACCTATGATCTACAAGTAGCAAGGACTTCGGCTGAGATACAGACTTTAATACGTACAAACTGCCCTATACATTTCGTGGAAATGATAGGACGTATCTTTAACATGTCAGATACAAGTGGAATTGTACATGTATTTAAGAGCATCTGTTCCGGTCTGTTAGCACCTTTCCAGGCAATACTCGGAATCATCCCGAACTTTGCACATTCGGTGTTTGGTGGCATACCATTAATTCTAGCACTTGTTGCCGGAATTCTATTTCTCTTCCTGCTATTACGCTATGGCCAGCCTATTCGCGGACATCACTCCGAGCGAAATGGAGAAAGCTCTCCTTGAACGAAAGTGCCGTGAGCGAATAGTACAGCTTTTGGGCATGACTCGTCTACGGGACCTGAATACCACGTGGTTCCTGTCGTTCAGACCAATCTGGCAAGATTGCATCTTACCTGTTCTACGATGCCTGCTATGCGGTGAAGAATGCGTGTTGGACACCTGTCTAACATTTCCATCAGCAACGCCAACGGATATCGATACTCTGCTGGTCCCGATAACGGCCCATGCTCTGTGTTGTCCCCAGAGGCTACCAATCCTGATGACGGCGTTCATTGAGATCTCACAGACGCTTCCTGCTGCTGAGGTACGAGAAAGATCTACAGGCACACAGGTAACAACGGACGCGAACATTGCTGCGGCATCCTATGCTGAAAGCGATGCTTCACATCTCTGTGCAATTAATCTACTACACGAGGTGTTCCAACTGACACCAACTTCGGTGGATGATATTTTGTCTACAGAAATAGATGATCTCATGTTTACACCAGACCCGTAAACTGACTCTGATTTAGCCCACAGTGTTCCAGAGATGCAGTAACAATTTGGCCTTCATATTTCAAAAACTTGGAACTCTTCCCAAAATTGAACTTTTTCCCATTTTTCGAACTAAAATGGCAATTCAATCTGCTTGAAGTAGAACTAGCCTTATAGTACAGACTTCGCGGTACTTCCATAGACACTTAGTTATCTTGTTTGTCTAAAAAGTTCATTAATTTCCATGACATGAATTTGATTTTGAACAAATTTATCGATCATTTTTTTGTCACGTGTAAATATTACTGCTTCTTTCATTCATATTGCATTTTATTTAAAATTATATGCCTGAAATGAAAAGCAATGCTTAAGATGTACAGTACTTTTTGCATTCTAATTGGTTTTTTAAATGGTTTTAAGAAATATTTTCGCAATAAGCGGTACTCCATTTAATGTTTAGCATTTTTTAAATGTTTAGCATTTTAGTATTATCGTATACACGAAAGTGGAGTGGGTGTTGTATTCCTCTTAGGGTGTCCGTATATAGGTTTTCCTGTATCATGTCCTTATATAGGCACAATTCGCCCTGCCCTTATATAGGCATAAAATCCAAGTCCTTATTTAGGCATTAAACCGTGCACTCCAAATACAGGCATGGTCTCTGACATCCGTCCACCCTAACGTCACAACGAGTTCTTGAAGAACAGACCCTTAGGCTTCGGGAGTTTCCCTAGCACAGGACTATTGATTTCTTCAAGGACTCATCTATTATGCATGAACCGTTATACCTTATAGGGGTTCATTCATGATGTCTTCCGCTGTCAGATTCACGTCAATGAAAACATTGTGAGGTACCTCTCAGGTATAAATATACCTTCCCTAGCCCTTGTAAACTAGAGGAGACCTCGACTTCAGAGGAGCCCGTTTCCCAGCCTGACGCACTGAGAAGACGCTGTCATCCCTGCACGCAGAGAATCCAGCTTCCAGTGATCTGACTTCCCTTGCGGGGTGTTGGAGTTCAAGTCTGGCAAGAGATTCCTACCTCTCTCATTCTTAAGGTATGGAGCTGACTAGAACCTAGAGGGACTCTTGGCATACTAGACTTAACATACTCTTAGTATACCATAGTAAGGAATACTTCACCTAGGTTAGGTACATTGGGGTAGAAGTAGCTTAGAAACGCAGAGTATGAGTACTCGCATTTTTAGTCTGTGTTATTTATGTAAATGAATATCTGCTAAAGATAATGCTATCGCAGTACTATTTATTTCTACTGCTTACGCTGTACATTATTTATCTCGCATACTGTCTTGTGATCATAACAGCACATTTAACTTACACGAGAAACAAGACTGTTCAATAAATCTTTTATTGAAACACCCGTCTATTCTTTCTGTGCAACTTTGAGGAAAACTAAGTATGCACGATTGAGCTGAGTGAAATAGTTATCTATTGTTTCCACGACTCTGGGACACGTTCTGATTCTAAAGGGAAACAAAGTTGTCATGTTTTTCGGTTGCCAGAAACTACTCCCTTCTTGTTGTCAAGGAGTTTCTAGTGGCCTCTGAGCTAGCTGGCACAAGTAATTAAGTTTAATATACTGATAGGGACATACTGACCTCAGTCCTATGTCAAGCCTATAGGGTATTATTCCAATGCGCAGAGCCTATTAGGGAAATAGGAGCTACACTACAAGCGTCCCGCTATTAAGACGGACTGACCCCATGATGGCCACCCTTGGGTCAACTCTCGGCTCCCCTCGCACTGATTTGATGTCCCGCTGAGCACCGGAACACTCAGCGTAGCGAAGCGCGCCTCCCTCCTCCCTCGAACTGATCGGAGGAGGCCCAGGACGGAGACAATACCTTCTTCAGACCGGCACGGAGCCCAGGACAAAATCGAAACTGCCTGTCCCCAAGATGGCCGACTCTAGAACACACCCGGCAAAATGGAGAATTTTATGCAGCTAATGATTAGGACCAAACACACGAAACGCATGCGCCTAAGGACGCTTATTGAATTGAATAACAATCGTCAATAAATACGACGGCCATGGGACTTTAGAGAAGATTTAGTCCCTCTTCCACTAAACAACCAGACTTGCCTGACCCATTGATGGCTGCCAAAAGGATAACTCACGGACCGCATTACCGGCGCTGGTGACCCCCGGTCCACCCAAAGGAAGCGGGCCTTGTTTCAGGCCGTTCACACCCCCTACACTAGACCCGCTGGGCAATTCGTTCCATCAGGGCTTAGATCGGTCCTCCAGCCCTACTTCCACAACGGTACCCCTGATCTCAAGATGGCCGCCCACTGCTTTTCCAATGAATTCATAAAGCACACGTAAAGGTCCAAACGAGACCTGGAGACCCGAGATGCCCCTGCAATCTACAAACAAGAGAGTCAAAGCGAGGGCCCCATGCAGCAACTCCCATTTAAGGAGGCAAAGACCAGCGGATAATTGACTCGGAAGCCTGACCCCAAAATGGTGGCTCCGTAAGTTCAGTAATCACTGATCAGCATTCCTAGTCAGCGTGAGATGCGACGCTGTTACACACCAAACCACGCCTGACCCCAAAATGGCGGTCACAGGAGAACAGCCCCCTCTGATAAACAATTGCAGTCAGCGTGAGGAACGATGCTGTTCCTCGTCATCCCGCACCAAATCCGTACAGCAATTTTGGCAAAAAATTACCTGATCAATTGCCCGAACTTCTACTAAGACCGGAAACCCTGGGAGTGAGAGGAAGCTAAAGGGCCGTACAACAGGTCAGGTAAGCCCTACCTCCCTATCCCAACTTAAGGCGGCAAATCACCTCCACCCCCGCTGAAGCGCCCAGCACCTCATCTTCCCCCAGAGCAATGTTTGCAACTTTGCAAGCCCGCTCTCTAGCCGAATCTGACAGCCATAGATAGGGCCCCCCAACTATACACTCCATCTGCAGTAGATGAGTGCCCCCCACATCACACACTAGTACACTGTCATCCTTCCACCTCAGAACAGGGCAATCAAGAAATCACAGTCACCTATTTCCACCATCCTTACGCTGAGGTTATTCTCCCAATATAGTCTCACGGCTCCAATATTAGTGAGGGCCCCCACTCGCCTTTCAGCCTCACGTCGTGACAAGCTTCCCCTAGCTGACAGTCCCTGACCATTGTAGATCCCCCACCCTATCAGAAGCACGGCTCCCCCTTCAAAGAAACACAACAATGTCACCGGGCACGCCAATTTTCACCAACCCCCACATTCCGACCCACTTGAAACCTCACGGCGTGAACTCCTTCGCAATTAGCTTCCCCCCCAACCTCTCCCTGAAAGAGGAAAGAAACTTCAAACATAGAATGATTAGACAGCATCCAGAAACACTATTCGTGGACTCATATCACTGCGCCTCCAAAGGGCAGATAAAGATGGATCTCATCTTCCACACTGTAGTGTAGCTCCTATTTCCCTAATAGGCTTTGCGCATTGGAATAATATATCCTATAGGTTTGACATAGGACTACGGTCAGTATGTCCCTATCGAGTATATTAAA